>CM046042.1:31029368-31034368 GCA_025215565.1 Flaveria ramosissima
TGTTGAGGTGGACCCTAGATAGTGTCATAGGGGAAACCTTGACTGAAGGCCCAGTGGCAGAACCGAGACCACCGTGTCTCATCATCAACAAACTGCTTTTTGCAGAGGTCCAAACTCCTTCTGAGACACCTGCTGGTGAAGGTGTTTCTCAGCCTCTCTCTGGCCAGAGCATGGAAGCTACACCAAGCAATGAAGGCCAAACCTCTATCCACCCTGAGTCACAATGTCTGTTGGTGACAAAGGGAAAAGGATAATGACTCCTGAGGAAATTGAGGAGGAAGAGAGAGAGAGGGAAAAGGAAGCTAGGGGGGAAGAAAGTTCTTCTGGGTCATCTAGCTTCATGCAAGCTGCAATCAGGACTGCCCCCAGACCAATATCTCAAGATGATGAGTTAAGGGCAGTCAGGATTACCTATTTACAGACCAGGAACTATGATATTGATGAAATCATCTCCCTCCCCTTAGAAGAGTTAAATGAACTGACTGACATGGAAGTGTCAAGAGAGATGAAGGAGAAAGAGGATGCAAGGCTACTTCTCAATTCAAAGAGGAGAAGAGACAGAAAAGACTCTACAAGCATGTTCCCACTCTCTCTCCAGTTCAAGAAAGTCCTGCACAGGAAGATGTGGCTCCACAAGAACCTCAGGTAGATAAAGAAGAAGATAGGATCAAGATGATCAAACTACCTGAGTGCCACAAGGCTTCTATCAGGCAGATGCACTTCTTCCCTTGTCCTATGACTTTATTGAGTTTGAGTACCTAAAGCAACTTAAGCTTGAGCTAGTCAAAGAAAGAAAGACAACCAAAAGGAAGCTAAGGGAAGAAGCTGCAAAGTCAAGAGCCATCATTCAAAAGAGTGTAAAGAAGTCTGCTGACAGACAAAGAATGATGAGCTTCTTGAAGCTATATGGATTCTCCGGAAGGAGGACTTGGCCCCATGTCTCTATCCACAATGGATGAGCATATAAGGGTGATCAAGCGAAGATAAAGAGTGGTGAACTGATTGACTTGCACTCTCTTCCAAGTCAAGTCCCACCTGAAGTGGAGGTCAAGTTGAACAACCAAGAGACACCTCAACCAGAGAACCTCCAGCTGAGCCTCAGCAAGCTTCATCTTCTGATCCAAGGCAGGGTCAAACTCCCTCTCCTTCTGAACCTGTGAGGGAGGAACACCCAACTGAGAAAGACAATGATGATCAACATGGTGCTGCAACCAGTAGTTACTCAGTTAAAGTCATCTAAAAGGAAGAAGAGAATGGCTTCTAAACCAAAGACAAAGAAGAAGAAGCCTAAGTCATCTACCTCTACACCTCAGGCTGAATCAGATCAACCTGAGGAAGTGCATGACGAGGGCAGCCAATCAACTCCCTATGCAAGTGGCTCCTCTAACAACTGAGACACCCATCTTGTCCTGGACTTACTCCACTAATCCAGAAAGATGGCATGTTATCAGAGATCAAGGTGTTGAAAATGTCTACTCCTGGCAAGACATAATCAACTTACCTCTGCATGATCTCTTTGAAATGAGAAGATACTATGGAGAGTCTTGATGATCCTGACCATCTAATGAAGAAAGGAATGGTCATGATTGTACTGAAGACTACTAACATCTGAAGATCTTCTAAGTGTTTTGGTAGCATCAGCCTAGGGGGAGTTTGTAAGGATTCCTTAAGTCTGATGCAACCTAAAACATCCAAGTGTCTCTGCAACATGCACTAAGTACTGAAGTATAGAATGCTTCGGAAGTTTAACACAATGCACTAGAAAAATACTCTAAGTGTAAAATCTTCCGAAGCCAAGACCAATATCTTCCGAAGCCAAACATGAAGTCTTCCGAAGCCTCAAAGACAAAGTCTTCCGAAGCTTCAACCTATGAAGACAGATTTCTTCCGAAGACTTTTAGTACATATGCTTTATCTGATGTACTGTTCCATAAAGCACCTTTTCTGCTGCATCTCTGTAAAGTCACCAACTTACATGAGTTGGTGAAAAGGTTCATGCTTTTGGTAACTGTACATTAAGGTCTTGAGTCTGTAACTTTCTACTTTATGTACTTTATCCTTTTTGTAATGTATAAGGATGTGAGCTATGGCATGTCATAGTCACAAGGTCAAAAGGCAGATATGCCTTTTGATCCTACAATTGATTTTGTTAGTGTCTAGTCAATTGTATCCAGCTGGCTTTCAAGTAGTATAGCGGCTGTAGGTTGTAGTATAAGTATTCCAAGTTCTTGTATCTTCTTAATGCTTTGTAACACTTGTAAAAGAACTTGAGAAAGCAATATATTGCCTCCTTGAAACCCAAACTCTCTTGTTCTGTCTCTTTACTTTACTTGTGTTCTTAGTATCATACTTGGTTAACCAGTTCACTGTTTGATTAAAGTTTAGTTTCTCTCCTCATTGTGTTGTTGTGTTGTAATTGTGTTCAAGCCCTTAAACGGTCCTGCATATATGTTATTTTAGTGGGGCTCACCTACCCATTTCCCAGCAAGGACTACACCTCTAACCTGCTCAAGATGAAACCCACAACTGGAAAAATAACTCTGCTTAGAGCAGAACATTTTGTCACAAGCGAGACTCGAACCCATAACCTCTTATGTGGAAAGTTATGAGGCTACCACTAGACCAGATGACTTTATTCAACCGAGTTATATTACATACAAAAACTCACTCTCTGAAGGTTGATTGATCTAATTTGTATAAATATAATTGTAAATTTGTATATAGTAGGCCAAATTTACTAGAGTGTAATGTATAAACTTTATATATATAATAATATAAACTAATTCGAGCCGAGCGGACCTTTGCTCGTGTTTGGCTTGTTTTACAAACCGATCTGAGCCGATCTTTTAGTTATAACCGAGTAAAAGTTCGAACTAGCATCAAGCAAATTCCAAACGATCGACGAGCGGTTTGAACAACCCTAGTATGAACTGATTGGCTTTTAGGTTACAAATAAATATTATAAGAATAATATAATAAGAATAATAATTAATAATAAGAATAATAATAAGAAGAAGAATAAGAAGGAGGAGGAGGAGAAAGAATAAGAAGAAAAGAAGAGGAAGAAAGTAAGAAGAAGAAGAAGAAGAAGAATAAGAGGAAGAAGAAGAAGAAGAAGAGGAAGAAGAAGAGGAAGAAGAATAGGAAAAGGAGAAGAAGAAGAAGAAGAAGAAGAAGGGAAGGAAGAAGAAGAGAAGGAAAGAAGAAGAAGAAGAAGAAGAAGAAGAAGATAGAAGAAGAAGAAGAAGAAGAAGAAGAAAGAAGAAGAAGAAGAAGAAGAAGAAGAAGAAGAAGAAGAAGGAAGAAGAAGAAGATAGAAGAAAAGAAGAAGAAGAAGAAGAAGAAGAAGAAGAAACAGAAGAAGAAGAAGAAACAGAAGAAGAAGAAGAACAGAAGAAGAAGAGAAGAAGAAAAGAAGAAGAAGAAGAAAACAGAAGAAGAGAGAAGAAGAAGAAGAACAAGAACAAGAACAAGAACAAGAACAAGAACAAGAACAAGAACAAGAACAAGAACAAGAAACAAGAACAAGAACAAGAACAAGAACAAGAACAAGAACAAGAACAAGAACTAAGAACAAGAACAAGAACAAGAACAAGAACAAGACAAGAACAAGAACAAGAACAAGAACAAGAACAAGAACAAGAACAAGAACAAGAACAAGAACAAGAACAAGAACAAGAACAAGAACAAGAACAAGAACAAGAACAAGAACAAGAACAAGAACAAGAACAAGAACAAGAACAAGAAACAAAGAACAAGAACAAGAACAAGAACAAGAACAAGAACAAGAACAAGAACAAGAACAAGAACAAGAAACAAGAACAAGAACAGAACAAGAACCAGAACAAGAACAAGAACAATAGAACATACAAAACAAGAAACAAAAGAAAGAACAAGAACAAGAACAAGAAACAAGAACAAGAACAAGAACAAAGAACAAGAACAAGAACAAGAACAAGAACAAGAACAAGAACAGAGAAACCAAGAACAAGAACAAGAACAAGAACAAGAACAAGAACAAGAACAAGAACAAGAACAAGAACAAGAACAAGAACAAGAACAAGAACAAGAACAAGAACAGAACAAGAACAAGAACAAGAACAAGAACAAGAACAAGAACAAGAACAAGAACAAGAACAAACAAGAACAAGATACACAAGAACAAGAAACAAGAACAAGAACAAGAACAAGAACAAGAACAAGAACAAGAACAAGAACAAGAACAAGAACAAGAACAAGAACAAGAAACAAGAACAAGAACAAGAACAAGAACAAGAACAAGAACAAGAACAAGAACAAGAACAAGAACAAGAACAAGAACAAGAACAAGAACAAGAAACAAGAACAAGAAACAAGAACAAGAACAAGAACAAGAACAAGAACAAGAACAAGAACAAGAACAAGAACAAGAACAAGAACAAGAACAGAACAAGAACAAGAACAAAACAAGAACAAGAACAAGAACAAGAACAAGAACAAGAACAAGAACAAGAACAAGAAACAAGAACAAGAACAAGAACAAGAACAAGAACAAGAACAAGAACAAGAACAAGAACAAGAACAAGAACAAGAACAAGGAACAAGAACAAGAACAAGAACAAGAACAAGAACAAGAAACAAGAAACAGAAAACAGAACAAGAACAAGAACAAGAACAAGAACAAGAACAAGAACAAGAACAAGAAACAACGAAACAAGAACAAGAACAAGAACAAAGAACAAGAAAGACAAGAACAAGAACAAAGAACAAGAACAAGAACAAGAACAAGACAAGAACAAGAACAAGAACAAGAAAAAACAAGAACAAGAACAAGAACAAGAACAAGAACAAGAACAAGAACAAGAACAAGAACAAGAACAAGAACAAGAACAAGAACAAGAACAAGAACAAGAACAAGAAACAAGAACAAGAACAAGAACAAGAACAAGAACAAGAACAAGAACAAGAACAAGAACAAGAACAAGAACAAGAACAAGAACAAGAAAACAACACAAGAACAA
>CM046042.1:31036868-31196868 GCA_025215565.1 Flaveria ramosissima
AAGAAGAAGAATAAGAAGAAGGAAGAAGAAGAAGAAGAATAAGAAGAATAAGAAGAAGAAAGAAGAAGAATAAGAATAAGAAATATAATAAGAAGAAGAAGTAAGATAGAAGAATAAGAAGAATAAGAATAATAATAAATGAATAATAAAGAAGATAAGAAGAAGAAGAATAAGAAGAATAATAAGAAGAATAATAATAAGAATAATAATAATAATAATAAGAATAATAATAAGAATACTAATAAGAATATAATAAGAATAATAATAATAATAATAATAATTAAAATAATAAATAATAATAATAATAATAATAATAATAATAATAGCAACTTATAATATATTAATTAATTAATTAAAATAAAAATGATCCTTACAAGTTTTTTAATCTTGTATCTGTTGTCTTTTAGTTCAGATAATAATAAAAACTTCATATCCTTAACACTAAAACATAATGTCCATCCATATAAAAAAGATACATGTGTTACGATTTATTTAATAGTATTGATCATGTAATTTTCAAAAATTTCAGACAATTAAAGCAACAAGCACATTTCACATAAACCATGTGACCATTTAACTCTACAAATACTAATTATTATTTTAAGATATTTACAACATATTAGAAGGTTTGTGTTCAAATGTCACTTTAAACAGAAATAGTTAAAGTTGATCAGGGACGACATTTGCAATTAGAAAAAGTTGAACTCTATTAATTATATTTAGACTCATTCATCAACCAAGTTGTTGCATCTTACATGTGTGTAGGCTATCATATTCAAAAAGAGAAAGTAAAGGTTCAAAAAGGGATGGCAGCTTTTGATTTTTATTACCATTTGAATATAGAAAATTCAACCAAAAACCATATGCCAACTATGCAAAATCCACTGGTACAATAATATTATTATATAAACTAGGGGTGAGCAAAAAACCAAAATAACCGAACCGTAACCAAAATAACCGACGCAACCGAACCGATTTTTAAAACCGAAACCGCTAGAAAACCGACGGTTTGGTTTGATGATTTTTTAAAACCGAATTTTTCGGTTCGGTTTGGTTTTGATTGTAACAAAAACCGAAAAAAAACCGAACCGGAACCATATAATCAAACTTGTAAATTTAGAGGCGTAATCATATACTTATAAAAATTATTAGCCTATTAGTTACTTATTTAACTTGTGTTATTTAAAAGAGATTAAATATTGGTTTCAAGAATAATATTTAATTTTTTCATTTGAATTGATAGATTAAAACATTTATTGAATATATTGTTCTTATTTTTATGAACTGCATTTAATTTTATTGTCAACTAAATTATTAAAATATATAGATTATATTTAGAGATCACAAAATAATGTAAGGTCAAAGTTTTTGACTTAAATTCATTACTTTAAAACAATTCTTTTCTAAAACCTGAAGCACAAATGGTAAAACCGAAAAAAACCAAAAACCGAACCGAAACCGAAGTTAAAACCGAAAACCAAAAACCGAAAAAACCGAAACCGAACGGTTTTAAAAACCTAGAAACCGAAATATCGGTTTTTGGTTTCGGTTTTAGGCCAAAACCGAACCAAACCGACCATGCACACCCCTAATATAAACCATCCTACAAACCATATTCACACACACACACACAATCAATCTACCATCATGTCTACCCTCTCAACACCACCACCCACGGCTGCCGGAACCACCACTACCACCCTCTCATCCCCCTTCACCACCACCGTTTCTTCATTTCCATTGTCATCAAAAACCTCTAAGAAAAATACAAATAAGTTATTAATAAACAAAGTCTCTTGCAATGCAAGTTCTCCTGATAATCAAAACTCTGTCACCAACCTCGACCGCCGGAACATTCTTCTCGGCGGTCTGGCCGGAGCTGCGAGCCTCGCTACAGCTCCGGCCGTCGGGGCGGCACCAGTTGCCGCCCCGGATATTTCAAAATGTGGGAGTGCCCCTCTTACTGGATTTAAACCAGGGAAGGGCACTCCCACTGGCGGGGACTGTTGCCCGCCAGAATCCACTAAGATCATCGACTTCAAGTTCCCCGAAAACCCCACGTTTAAGGTCCGACCCGCGGCTCATTTGCTGAGCCATAACTACATTGCTAAGTTTAACGAAGCGATAAAACGAATGAAACAATTACCTGAGGATGATCCCCGTAACTTTTTACAACAAGCTCATATTCATTGTGCTTATTGCAATGGTGCTTACACTCAATCTTCAAGCGGATTCCCTGATATCGAGATACAGATTCATAACTCATGGTTGTTCTTCCCGTTTCATCGTTGGTATCTATACTTCTATGAGAGAATCTTGGGGAGTTTGATCGATGATCCCACTTTCGCTTTGCCGTTTTGGAACTGGGATACACCCGCAGGAATGATGATTCCGACGTTCTTTAACGATCGTAAATCGGCACTCTTTGATCCCAAAAGAAACCAAGATCATTTAACTTCTGTTGTTGATTTGGGTTACAATGGTAAAGACTCTAGCACCAGTGATATTGAAAAGGTCAAGAACAATCTAGCAATCATGTACAGGCAAGTTTTTTTTTGTTTTTTTCTTTAACAACAAATTTCTATTACCAGAAAAATTAACATCAAACCTGCACACTGTAAGATTAAAAGCCACAAGATTTTTCTTTTTATGTATTTTTGCAACTGCACTTATAATTTCTAGACGAAAACTAAAATCATTTTGATTTCTAAGTGATCCATAAACATTATTTATGGGTGTGTGACGTGACATGAGATCTGTAAACTCTTTTTACCTTACGAAATGTTTTATTTTTCCTACAATTTTTTAACAAGTTTCCTACAACGCTAAATCCGTAACAAATTTTTGTCGCAACTTTGTCTCTATCGTCGTTCTGCTACAAGATTGTAAAAAACATTGTTATCGCAAAAATTAGTGTTAATTTATTGATAGTGTATAAGGTTAAATTAAAAACGCTAGAACCATAGTAACATTTTCTATTTTCAAAAAACTTGTGCAGGCAAATGGTGACAAACGCTACTGACGCTACAGCGTTCTTCGGTGGTGAGTATCGTGCTGGAACCGAACCGATATCCGGTGGTGGGTCAGTCGAGCAAAGCCCACACACACCGGTTCACCGCTGGGTCGGTGACCCTCGAGAACCAAACGGCGAAAACCTCGGAAACTTCTACTCCGCAGGTCGTGACACATTGTTTTACTGCCACCATTCGAACGTTGATCGAATGTGGTCGTTGTGGAAGATGATGGGAGGCAAACACAAAGACATCACCGATCCCGATTGGCTCAACACGTCGTTTGTGTTCTATGATGAACACAAGAATCTCGTGCGAGTGTATGTTAAAGATTGTTTGCTCACAAACCAATTAGGGTACGACTACCAGCGAGTCGATGTACCATGGTTAAACAGCAAGCCAGTCGCGCGTGCATCGCGGTCTGGAGTCGCGAAGAAGCTCACTGGAAAAGTGAAATCGATCAACGATGTTACTTTTCCAGTGAAACTCGATAAAACCTTGAAGGTGTTGGTTCGCAGGCCGAAGAGATCAAGAAGTAAGAAGGAGAAGGAGGAGAAAGAGGAGTTATTGATCATTCAAGGTATAAGTTATGATAGTGAGAAGTATGTGAAATTTGATGTGTATGTGAACGACGAAGACGATGATGTTAGTGCACCGGATCAGACTGAGTTTGCTGGAAGTTTCGCACAGTTACCACACAAGCATAAAGGGAAGAGTATGAGCAAGACCAGTTTTCGAGCCGGACTCACGGAGCTCCTGGAGGAGCTCGAGGCCGACGACGATGACGATGTTCTGGTTACTGTGGTCCCGCGATCCGGGTGCGAGGACATCACCATTGATGCCATTAAGATCATTTATGCTTAGTTTCAAGATTTGACAACTTCCAATAATTGGCTTAAGTTATTATTAGGGTGTGGGTAAACGTATCCCCTCTTGTGGAAGGTATCAACAAAGGATGTGAGAGAAAATGGTACGTTTAACAACATCTTATTATTATGTTTGACATTCATTGATGGTGAGGATTTGTGTTTGTCAAACGTATGTGTTATGAAGCTCTTGGATTCAAAACAAATATGAGTTTGAGTGGGGGTTATTGTGTGTGATATTGGGGTTTCACTTTGAGCCCCAAGTAATATTGTTATTGTAATTTAAAATAAATATTTTGTTAAATCTTGGTGTGTTTTATTTCACATGTGCACAATGTTAATTTCTTAAAAAAATCGATGACTACAAATGTTGTTATTTTCTTGTATTAGTGTAGTTTAGATTACGTGTAGTGATTGTTTAGTTAAAATGTAATCTAAATGTCATGTAAGTAAAAACCATTTCACTCAAGTTTTTTTTAAATTAAATGTAACGCTTAACTAGTGTTTGGAGCCCATATTAATTTAATAATATATGAAAAGTTGTGTTTGACGACCGTTAAAATGCTTGTAGCCCTATGAGTTTAGGCATCTTGATTTTAACTATTTTGTGATGACGTTTGAAGCAATATTTATATTCATATAATCATGTTTGGCGCCACAAAGTGTTCAGTACGTCCACTCATATGACACTAATGATTTCTTTCAAGTATAACATATATCAAGTATTATATATGGTATAAATTACATGCAAATAAAAAAAAGTACTTGTACGTATATTACAAACAAGTCACACAAATAATTAGGCATGTTACTTTAAACTAAACATAATAACTACCATTAAATAGCAGGTAATGTTTTATTTCAATATACCATTATCCTATATATTAAAAAAGGAAGGCGATAAACAGTAAATCGAGGTTATTTTGGTAATTTTGGCATTTCCTTCGAGAGACAAAAAGAACCACGACGACAGAGGGGAACACCACGGTGACAGAGCCATCAACGAAGCAAGGTTGCATTGATTATGATTTTTTTTTCTACCAATTATTGAAAATGTATGGTCTTAGTTTGATGTTTTGAGAAGAGAAGATGCTATTTATATGTATTTCAGAATACAAATAAGTTTGTTAGGTGGAGCAAAATACATTACGCTGTTGGAAGCATTGATTATAACGTTTTTTTTCTATTGTGATGTTTTTAGTTTTGTGTAAGTAAGAGTGGCAACTGTTTAATACCTACAAAAATAATCTCAAATTCATCAGGCATTTATGGCTCAATAATCAACTTAGAAATAGTGTGACAAATAGAATGTTTTGTGAACTGCACATACTCAAGAATTTGAAACCTGCTATTTTTATAAATTATGGACGATACATTGTAGCTGATAGTTTAAAAATTCAGGTTTAGACTTTTTAGCACTCAATCGGTCATGAAGTTCATTAATTCATACTTGCTTTCTCGATGAACTAATGTTTCGTTCAGATATGTGAATGAACACATGTATATATAGAGGATTTTAATGTTTGTCTTGTAGATGAATGTAGTTTGTAATTGTGACAGATATATTTGATTTTTTAGCTTATGATAAACGAAAGTAATGGTTTGTTTTATATCAGAAATTAGGTTAGGTTTTGTATGTTGTGTTTCATTTGTAGTTAGGAATGTTAGGATGTATGATTGTATTTAAGGGTTGTTTGATTATGGTTGGTAATTATATTATTTTGATTTTTGAGTACATGAATTTTAAATTGTTTCATGCTGCTAATATCTTTGTAAATAATATTCATGTTTTCATGGTGGAGTGTTGCTTTGTTTGAATTGTGCATGCTTTTCGTTATGTTGCATGCCTTTTACTACTGTACTATGCACATTACATCCAGAAAAATGGTTTAGTATTTAGAAAAAAAATGATTAAAAGGGTCGTATAAGGAGTTATGGAACAATATTTCTTGGTCGAGTTCAATATTATTTCCGATACGTTGTTTGATTTGGTTTGTAGGTTTGATATCTGTTGTTGGAATCGTGTTACGTGCTTCCTGTGTGCAGGTGAGGTGTCTTTTTAATTGAGATTTCCTTTCGATTGGAGAATTGGGTTCAATTGCTGGTTATGTTTCTTTTTTAATTTGGATTCCAAGTACTGTCATTTACTTTACAGTTAAAGGTACGGAAATATATAGATAGTTTTATTTACACTCTGTGGTACACTTCGAGCATCTGGGCCTGTTCTTTTTTCACGATTTCAAGTTGCAACTTTCTCATTCAACTAATTGTTTTGTTCTACAGTAATACTAAGCCCTGAATGGAATCCAGTGTGCAATGATCGAAGAATACTTTTACACATATAGTTCAGTAGGGAAGAAAGAAACACTCCAAGAACAAAAAGGATTTTGATCATTTGCACTACATCTTTGAACCCAACTGTTTTCTTTATTGCTGCAAGTATCGGATGAATGTACACGATGCCTATGTTAACGTCTTATATTTGTTATTTAACTTAAAGTTCGTGCCGTAACACACGCGGGCATCAAACTAGTTAATTATAGAAAGTACAGTTAATCAGGAAATGAATTGAATAACATGAATAATACTTAAAACAATTAAATATTCTAGTTACAAAGAACAAATAAGTTCGTTAACCTTTCTTAAGAGTGGTGGGGTGTCGATGTCACATCCGTCACACAACCACTAATCAAATAATACCACACTACACTAATTTGGTGAGGCACTCAAACCATACCATATCACACCATTTTTTTTAGTTACTTCATAAAAATAAAAAATAGAATAATAATAATATTAATAATAATATTAATAGTAATATTAATAATAATAATAATAATAATAATAATAATAATATTATTATTATTATTATTATTATCATTATTATTATTATTATTATTATTATTATTATTATTATTATTATATTATTATTATTATTACTATTATTATTATTATTATTATATTATTATTATTATTATTTATTATTATTATTATTATTATTATTATTATTATTATTATTATTATTATTATTATTATTATTATTATTATTATTATTATTATTATTCTCCGTCATCCAAAACCATGATATTCGCATTCTTCGCAACGTGTTTCACGAGATCGAATCTAAGTCTAAAATGTGTGTTCTCATCTCACAACTCCAGAATTGTATCTTTGTTCTCAACTGGATTCATCTGTGGATCAAAAATGTGCATGGCAGAAATAGTGTTATCATCATTTTCATGACCATATCATGGAGTATAATGCACGCGTACATTTGACTTCTCATCCTCTCGACCTTCATTGCTCTAGTCGGTCGAGTAATTATTTTTTATCTTTCTTTTAAAACATCGAAAGCTAATTTGACGTCTTTTCTTACGCACACTTCCACCTTTGTAAATTTTTTTTCTTTATATTCAACCGGATAAAAATATAACTTCACAAAAGTTGACCAGGAATGATATATACCTTCGGCTAGCTAGTAACCACGTTTAAATTGATGTCCGTTAACATCAAACGAACATATCAGGGCGGTTCCATTCAATTCTCACGTGAATATTGGAGATTGATTGAGAACATTAATGACATTGTTAGAACCGGCTACACAAAAATAAGTATGTCAAATCCACAAATCTTGTGACGTCACGATTTTGAGGATCGTCGTTAGACCATCATGATCACCTCGATGATATTGTCCTCGCAAACACGTAGGACAATTTCTCCATTCCCAATGATTGCAATCAATGCTACCAAGCATGCCAAAAGCCCATGTCTATATTGATGTGTAACTTGTAATAATACAATGTCATGCCTTCGTAAATATTCATCACCGAGCGCGGCCCAGGCCCAGCCGCATGGCTGCAGCGTTTACGCCCCCACTGCCCTTAGCATATGGCTTGACAATCTAATTGAGAAACTTACAAGAATACCCCTTCAACTCTTAGTAAACTATCGAATTTGACAGAAAACATGATGATAAAATTCCCAAAATATACTTTTATTAAAATGTCTCATGCAGGCGGGCGACTCCGATGACAGTCAGTCGCCCAATATGCCAAATGTAATTGAATTGATTAGAATAAAATATTATTATTATAATTAATTTTACTCATATTTGATTTTTTTCTTATAATTTTTAAAATATAACATTTTATAAAAATTTCAAATGTATCATTGGAACATGCTTATTTTAATCTACATTCTTATGTAAATTTTATTTAAAACGGATTCGGGGTCAAATTTACATTGAACGTTAGATACAAAACATTGACCTGAATCGTTTTTTAATAGAATTTACGTTGGCATGTATATAGAAATAAGCACGTCGTAAAGATGTATTTGAAATTTAATACAAAATTTTATTTTAAAAGTTATAAGAGAAAAACAAAATATGAGTAAAAAATAATTATATAAATATTAAATTCAAAAATAAAACTAATTGAAAGTTTGCATAGATGTGCATGCACAGGTGGCCGCCTCTTCTTTGAAGTCGGACGACTCCATTTTGCGAGCGGGCGACTCAATTTTACAGTGACGTCTGTGTTAACTACGTGACTGAGTTTTAGAGGCGCAAACGTTTTGTCCGGAGAGGACATTTAAAAAAAATAGCAGAAGCGGACATTTTAAGAAAAATATTGGGGAAAGAAAAACATTTTAAAAATTTTTCAAACATTATTACCAAGTGAAATATAACAAAACAACTATTGATGACGTATACATTGACATTGACATTACTTATTAACAATTTCCATCTTAATGTCAATTCAACTAATCACCAACTGCTTCAAACTCTTCATAACCTTGTTCTAGCTAACGAGTTTGTCAACATATCAACAGCATTCGCAACTGTATCAACACCTTTAATAACTATTTGACTCATGTGCTACAATGAAGTATTTAGGTTTTTACATTTGCCATCAAAGTTTAAGAATTTACAAGTAATTATATATATTAAATAGCAACTCATATACTACAATAAAGTATTTAGGTTTTTACATTTGCTATCAAAATTTAAGAATTTACAAGTAGCCCCTACATTTCACTTTTGATTTTGATTTTTCGTCGTATAAATTTTTTCTCTCTTTCTTTCTTTTTATGGTTTTTGGCATCTATTTGTTGGTGAATTCATTTTATGTCCCCCTATTTTTCTATAAAATATAAAAACAATATTTGGTTTTATATAATTATATCCCATTATTGTTAACCATTTTAGTCACATTATCTTTTGAGCATTATTCTCATGACGAACCGAATCAAGCATAGAAACATTGTTTTTTTGTATTTATGTTATCTTTAACCGTTCCAGTATTCATTTTTATGGTTTTCGGCGATTCGAGAAGGTAATGATCAAACTCACGCCGCGTAGCTCGGTGAACACACCAAACTCCCATTGCGTAGCGCGGAGAAAAAACTAGTTGACGACACTTATTAACAATCTCCATCTTAATGTCAATTCAACCAATCACCAACTCCTCCAAACGCTCCATAACCTTGTTCTAGCTACCGAGTTTATCAACATATCAACATCATTCGCAAGTGTATCAACACCTTTAACGGCTACTTACTAGGGGAGGATTCAAATGAGAACACTTTTTTAAACTCTAGAAACCAATGTGAGCCACTAGTTTCCAATGGCAAAATGGTAATTAACGAAATATATAATAAAAAATATAATACGAAAAATAACATGAGAATAAAAAATAAAAACAAAAAAATGTTACCCTCGTTTCCTTCTTTCATAAAAAATATTAAAAATAAAAAAATAACTTGTTTTTTTACGAAATTCGTTTTACACATGTGTAATACCGGATTTGCACATGTGTAAATAACGGAAGAAAGATTTTTTTAGAAAATATATATCAATATGGTACGCATTGGAAAGATAAAAAATACTGAAATTAATGGTGAAATTTTTTTGAAAATATATATCGTGAAAAAAAGTTATAAACATTTTAAAAAAAGTTAAAAATGGCATATGACTTCATGTGACATAAATGTGTGACTTATTGGTTATTAGAGTTCTTACAAAAAAGTTGGTTCTCAAAATAACCCTACCCTAAATATATATATATATATATATATATATATATATATATATATATATATATATATATATATATATATATATATATATATATATATATAGGAATGAGTTCATATGAAAACCCTTAGATATTGTAAGAACCCTTTAACCTTAAATCTAACCATTGATTTAACATAAATAATTTAGATGCCATATGGATGGTGGAGATGAGATGAAGGGCATTTATGTCTTTTGCTTTTTGTTGGTGGTTGTACTTTCTGACAACTTTTTTGTTTATTTTTATAACTTTATCTTAAAAACCACAAAGTAGCACAAACCTCATCATAATTTCTCATCCATTCAATTTCAAAGAATCCACAACCAAACCATCCTCACCACCACCACCACCACCACAACAATCATCACCACCACCACTACCACCGTTCTACATCAACTGATTTCTTCTAACGATCGCCGCCACCCTCCACCATTTAAATTCTCGCAACCCTCTTCACCGACCCCAAGACCCCTCTCTTCTCCCATCGGCTAACCCATTCCAACACCACCACTACGACACCATGTCCACCATAACAACCACTAATTCCATTCCATATATATATCTCTCTTACATCGAATTTTTCCAGATCCACTTCTTGATCTAGATCTAGAATGATGACGAAGACAACTCTAAAAGCATTCAAGTTATAGCATCAACTTTCAGATCCAGTGTTAACTGAAGTTTAAAGATACAATCCCGGTTCCAAATCAAGCATCAACTTCCACATCCGGTGCTAACCGAAGTTCAAAGATGCACACCCGGTGGTCTTGTGGCGTTCATAGATGCAAACCTAGGTAGCATTTTCTCTTGTTCTTATGCGTTTTCATTTGAGGATTTCTTAAAACATTTTTAAGAGCTTTTAAGACCTACTTGAATATTTTTAGTAGGTTTTTATTCATTTTATTTTTGATGAAAAAGAAGGTTACTTTACATAAAGTTACTTGTTTATTTTTTCCCCTTTCAATCTTTGATTTTCATATATATATGTTAAAGAAAAAAAATTGTTAACAGATGGGAAAGCAAGGAACTTGCTATCAATGTGGTATGTATTGATTGTGAACCAAAATAAAAAAACAAGAGAAACTACTTCTTTTGTTTTTACAGAGCAGCAGAAGACCCACAAGAAAAAAAATTATGTTGCTTGAGTTTACAATGGTGTACATTGGGTTACATTTGTTTACACTGAAAAACGTTAGTGGTGTAATTATATTGGTTTACAGATTAGTTTAGATATTGGTTTACATTAGTTTACATTGTTTTACAGATTGGTTTACGTTAGTTTAATTTAGTTGTAGTGGTGTAGTATTGTTATTTTAGTTTACATCGTTTCACATATTGTATTTTTTTAAATTGCTGCAATATTTATCATTTCATTAGGTAATATTTTTGTTGGTTTCATATATGTTTGTTTGATGTAACTCATTGTAAGTAATGTGAAATATGTTGTAATTTAGTGTAAGAATTAGAACTTTACAGTGAAATAAACATAATGTAATTTATTTGTAACTTATTGTTTCCGCTACATGAACTTTGTTGTTGGAATGTATTTTTCCATGAAGGGTGATGGTAACGATGATGCATCAGATCAAGATATGTTTAAAATTTGAATCTGCATTTGGAAAAGGATGTGAATTCATTTTGTTAGGGTTTATTTTTGTTGGTTTATATATATGTTTTTTCGTTGTCATTAATTACAAGGAATTATAATATGATGTAAGTCACTATAACTATTAAGATTTGTAATCGAATGAACATGATGTAATTTATTGTAACTATCTGTTGCATTATGTTGCTTCATCGTAGAGGACTACATCCATCATGTTAGTGCGGTGTAATATTTAGTCGTTTTTCGATTTTATTGTTTGTTGTTTATCTTTAATTAGTTGTTTATCAATTTTAAAATGTTTGTTACAGAAAAAGTTTGCATTGGTTTGATCATGAGTAAGCTCTGATCATGAATAACATAACTACCTTCAATTTATTTTTTTATATTGAGTATAGTGTTTTGTTTATATAGATTTTGTTTAACTTGTTATACATCATGTCAAGATTTAAATAAGGATTCGGCTTTACAGTTGAAAGAGATTTTAACCCATTTCATTAGTTTTTCTTGTCATTTTTATATATGTTGTTCGATGTAATTCATTGTAACTAATTACAAAATGATGTAATCCACGATAATAATTAGGATTTACATTCAAAGAAACATGATTTTAATTCATTGTAAAGGTTTTCGTATATGAACTTTATTGTGACAAACGATTTGTCTTTTCTGATGTTTATAGATAAGTATGTTTTTAGTTTAATTCTGGTTTTTTTGTTTGGTCTACATGTTACAGTAATGTAATAAGTAACGGCGGATAATAAATTTTAAAAAATTTCGAAACTATATTGGATTTAAAGATAAAAATGAGACGAGTTTAATAGTGTGATTGTTATAAAAATATAATAATGTATAAAAAAGTTATATACATTTTAAAAATAAAGGTGGTAAACTTTTATAAAAAAAATAGATGGAATCTTTTGAAAATAGGTGATGATACTTGTCAACACCAAGTTGAAAGTTGACTTTTTTAATATGAGTAAAATACCAAATATACCCTTTTCTACTAAAAAAAGAATATGGACACTTGTCATCATCTTATCCTATTAGAATGCAATCAATGGTCCACATAGGGTTAATGAGTTCTTACAATTATGGTGGGTTCTCATTTTAACTTTACCCTATATATATATATATATATATATATATATATATATATATATATATATATATATATATATATATATATATATATATATATACTAGCTTTAGTAAACCCGTGTATTACACGGTTTAAATAAATAAAATATTAATATAATAAATTTATTAATTAAACAATGATATTCTAAGATATGATATGGCTGAAATAAAAAAACGGTAATATCAACTTTTCAGAATTTTGTTTTTAAATTTCTTTTATTGAAAATAAATATTTTGTTTTAAACAAACCTTATAAAATGTCATTTTTAAAAGTTTTCTTATTACAACTCCAAAATTTGATAATTTAAAAATATTAATTTATTTAGAAATAACCTTAATAAATAGATTTCTTTCTTAATTTATTAATTATTAAAAAGTATTAAAATAGTATTATTAGTAATTAAGGTAATTATTTAATAGGAGAGAGAGGCGGGAAAATTTTGATGAGGATGATTGTGGTGCTGACACGTGTCACCCCAATGATTGTGGTGCTGACACGTGGCACCCCATTTACCCTTTTATTAGAATAAGAAGATATATATATATATATATATATATATATATATATATATATATATATATATATATATATATATATATATATATAATAAAAACTCTATATAGTTAACCCATTACATACTTTCAATTAGCTCATTTAGAAAAAAGGTTTTAAAGTAATTCGTGTAACTCATTTAATTAGCTCATCATGCACAAACAATTTAAAACTTATTATATTTTTTTTTTGTTTGAGACCCATTTTTCTAGCTCACTCTATGCCTTAAATCCTCAGCACCAACCCCGACTATACAATTACATAATAAGGGTCCTTACAATTTTTCTTAAATAAGACTTTTGGGATAAGAATAGCAGCCCCCGGTCTATATCTCTTTCAATCTCCATTCCTAAAATGTTTGTGGTTTCTAGTTATTTCATGTCAAATTTATTCATCAACAATCGCTTATAGCCATAATTTGCTCCTTGTCTCTACAAGCGAGTAACATGTCATTCACATACAAATTACAATGGGTAGATAAGCATGCTCTTCTTAACCCTTCATGAAATCGACATAATTATCATAGCCACTACTTGAGAAATCATTGTACGTTAATCATGTAATAATCAAATCTTCAATACCACTGTTCAGGAGACTGTTTTAAACCACACAATAAACTCTTTGAAAGACAAACTTTATCTTCCTGACCCACAGCTTTAAAACCCAAAGACTACTGTATATATATTTTCTCACCAAGTGTTTCACGAGGAAAAACAGTCAACATCAAACTACTCTAATTGTAACTTTATTAGAGTAGTTGGTGCCTAAATAACACGTATGTAAGTATACTTTACAACATAAACATCTCTATATAATTTATGTATGCCCTTTGAGTGAATAGCTGACATCTACGTAACATAAACTAATATATCATCATTTAGGAAAAGTATTCGACAAACTTAATTACTATCTGTCAGTTATAACAATCATATAAAAGTCTAAATACCCTTTGAGATCTTTTAGCGACAAGTCAATGTGTATGTGTATAACGATGATATAATAGTAACGATGTATGTTACCTTTTTACACCCGTTTAAATTATGATAATATAATAGGTTTTCAAACTAATTTCATATTAAGTTAAGCTTAATTTACTAGATTTAAAATAAAAGTTTTAATAAAACAGAAATGACCTAATATGAGTTTCAATATTAATAAAAAAAATATTTTGATTGAATATCTGATATTTATACAATCTGAGGGCACTTCAGTGCGATAAATTTAAAAATCATGATACATAAGCGCATGTTAAAACCGCTCATCTCCTAATCATTAAAACCAGTCACAAAAGAACATCTCGCTCTCTCCTTACTTCACTCACAAAACTCTATAGGACATGGGTTCACTTTTATTAATAATTACTAAAATAATAATCAAATTATTGGTGAGAAATACATATTGCAATACCGCATTTTAACCAAATGTAAGTAAACCAAATTTTATATGAATTGAAATTAATTAAAACCGTAGTCTTTAGAGAGAACTTCTTTCACTTGAATCTTGACACTTCAGAGATTATTCACAGTTTTTTCTTTGTGTGCACAACTGACTAACAAGAAGGTTAAGTGGTGTTTGATGATTTCTATTCAACAAAGGTCTTTTAAAACATATCCACATCTCTTTTTAGACCAGCGTGTCTGTCTCCCAAAATACAACAACCAAAACAATATATTTGTACTGCTAAAGATGTCCTTGCATCGAGGTAACAATGGAAACGACGGTATCCAAAACAAGAGCGGTTTTTTTGCAAAGATGTTGTATATTCTTTAGAGTGTGTGTATGGTTTCTCAAACACGTGTGGGTTTTCCAAAAACTTCTAAAACAAGACCCATATGTCTCGTATTGATACCCAAAACCGAGAATGTAAAGACTCAGTCACTTAATACACAAATTAACTCTATTTTTGTGAATTATTTTTCATATTAAAATACAAATTAATTTCTATTTAATTATGAAAAAATATTCCAGAATTTGAACAACCTATTCGCTTCTGCATAACGGAACACGTGCCGATAATTTACAACTTGACGCGTACCGCAACCTCTAATGGCAACACGGTAAATGATCCACAATGACTCATATTTCATTTAACCACACCTTAGAGCATCGATATTACATTCATCTTAGCTCCGTTTTGAACACTGTTTGATTAGTTGTGATCCTCTCACAAATCTGCTAAATACTAATCATATTACTAACAAATACTAATATTTATTAGTGTTCAAAAGCTAGTTAAAACCTACTTTTTTACTAAATTTCCATCAAGCTTGTCCGACCTTCTCTTTTTACATAAGACTCCTAAAACCGTCCAAAAACACCCTAAGAACATCAAGAACGAGCTTAGAACCGGCTAATGTTGATGCTTTAATAATTGAGAGTATTTAAAGTACACTTTCTGTATAAATTTATGCCAAAAAGTTATGGAACATGATACCAAAAATTAGAGAAGTAGGTAAGGAATGAGGACCATCGCCCTCTGTGAATTGCACTCTCTGTCCACCTATACCCACATGACCTTTAGTGGTCGACAGAACACCATTATATGTAAATTGTACGATAACCACCTTTTTTAACTTTTTATGTTATGAGAATTTAAGATTTATGTTCATTATATTATTTCATTAAAAATAATCATTTAGAAAGAAACTACTCTTAACTTTGACAGAGTATTAAACCAAAGTTGTATGTTATTTTAATCATTTTGTTGTTGTATATTGATATATTCTTGAAAAGATTTGTTGGGAATTTTGAATGTTATATGGGTTGGTTTATACTAAAATGTGTATTCAGACCGAAAAAATCCTATAAATTAATCTTAACAATCAAATTTCTAGAGGCACCTAGAGTCGTCTCGGATAGGAGAATGGGGAAAAAACAGGGAAGATACGTGGAACTATGGAAGGGGGCGATTGGTAGTGGAGGTGCTAATTGTGGCCCTGCATTGGTGAAAACCTGGTGAACATTCATCGGGTGGGGTTGAACATGAAACACAAAGAAGATAAGCCATGGTGTCGGAGGAATTTGACCCGAAAAAACAAGGAATAACGCCCCCGTCCCCCCCTCCCCCCGGAAAACGAGAAAACTCAGCAATATGGATGACATCATGAGCCCTCAGGTCAAATTGTTGTGAAAAAATATTAGTGGGAGACCATTTTATATTTATTTATGATATATTTGTTGACATTCTTTTAAGTTCGCTCAGTTTTCTTAAACGTTCAAAACTTTGGTGTAAGACATTACACTAAAAAATGAGTGTATTTAAATCTTTAAAATGTGTATGGTATGTTTATATACAAAAATAAAAATTTGATTCCCACTCATTGTATATTCCAGCACGTCATTGTGTTTTTCCTACTCGTCGTGTTGTTCTAAATGCCAGTGAGTTTTTTCAAAACTATGAGTTTTAGAAAACACAAGAAGAAATAACAACGTTGTATAATTTCAATATATAAAATACAATGATAAATTAAAAAAAATTATCTGATACATAAACAATGTCAAAATAATAGAAAATTATTTAAAACATAAAGAACAACGATAAATACATATGACACAATGACATGAAAATAGTTGATATAATAACCTGAGAATATTTGACACAACGAAGTAAGTTTGATTACCATAATGTTCATACATTCAAACTTAATAAAATGACAGGTGTCACGTCTATGATGATTCTTAAGCTTTATAGGGCTTAAAAGCTTTTTTAATTGTAACTACTACTTAATATTATTTTTTTCATTATAAAAACTTTATAATTTATCTCTTTTGATATTTTGGAAAAATTCTTATTTTATAAAAATTTGTTTTTTTAATAATAACACTAATAAAAAAGACCTATTTTTTAATTTATCTAAAAAACTATTTTTAATCTAAAAAATAAATAATGTTATTAATAATTAAGTTATTTATTTAATATGAGAGAGAATCAAAAAAATTAGTAGAAAAAATATGATGTTGTCACGTGTCTCTTTCGGTTACTATTTTATTAAAGTAGTAAGATTTTGATAGGTTTTATATAATTTCTGGAAATGTTTATTTATAATTTGTTTCTTTATATACTTTTACTCTCTTTCTAATGTATCATAACTTTTATAAGCTTCATTGTGAAACAATTTGCCATCTACAATCTAATTTTTTTTTACCATTTTTATTGTTAAAATCTGCTATTAGTATTTGTTTGAACTTGGAGAACTCAAACTAACTATTATTGATGTGGAATGATTTAATCTAGAGATATGAAAAAAAACCCGGTTTGGATCCTAACCCGACCCAATTTAACATAATAAACGGATTTGGCCCAAACGGATTTCAAACCGACCCAAATCGCCAGTATATACATCAGTGTGAACCCCTGCCACCTCAATGCGGTTTAAAAAACCTACTTGTTACCCAATGGCAATATACTCGTTTTTTGACCGATTGGACCATTTTTTGACCTTTTTTGTTTTTTATCATTGTACCCCCTTAAGATAGTATGAATATATAATGGTGTTTTGGTGAATCACAACAATTTAAAACGCGCTTTACTCTAAAAAGTCTAAAAAAATGCTCAACACTCGCGTGCATTAAAAAAAACTCTCAAATGACATCATAAAGTGCTCAATCTTTCATTGGTTTAGATGCTTCTTCAAACAATGTGGTGGTTAGAATGCTTCCTACGAATAGGAATCCAGAGATATGGTGAAACTATGATTTATATGAAATGTCAAACGGTTCGAACAAGACTCGTTGCAAGTTTTACGATAATTTTTTTTCCAAAAGATACAAACATAACTTTGAAAAACTACATTACGATGAAATATTGCAAAACGTTCAAAGGTGAGCCATCTCGAGGTCAACCTTCGATGACAAGTGAAAGAAATGTGTGCGCTTATGACATTAAGATGGTTCATGAACAAATGACGCATTTTGTAATTCAAGAAAGCTTGTCATTCATACATTTCGACAGCGAACGTTTGACTCGACTAATTCAACGAACTTTTCAACCGCATTATACTAATGTAAGTCATGTTCCTATTCGAAGATATTGTTTAAAAATATGAAAAAAAACTAAAAATAAATTATTTTTTTTTTTGAAAACTAAGAAACCAGTGTTAACTCTACTTATGATGTTTGGTCTACTCCACACGGTTTATCGAACTCATACATTTGTGTCACCATCTATTGGCTACAACCCAAAACGTGGCAAATGATAAAAACGTACGCTTGCATTTGAATTGTTTGATTATCCACATACTGGTGAAAATTGATTTTATATTTAGATAAAGTTATTAAAACATATAAATTGAAAACTAATTTTTTTTCAACATCTTTTGATAATGCGTCAAATAATACGCATGCAATAAAACTATCACATCCCGGCGGAGGCGTGAAATGTTTGGGTGTGACTCTTGGACTCAGAACGCATTGATCATAAATTAATTATGACAAATAATATAAGATAACACATCATATATTGTTATATATAAAATATAAGTGTGGGTTACAATTTAGTTCATACAAAAATCGCTTATATAGTCCTTTTACATAATTATCATAACCCTAGTACAAAAGTGTCTATTAACCGCTTCATTCTTCAGTAGTAATGGAAATGCGCATCCACTGTTAAGCTAAGATCATACATATTTACGGTTAATTTGACACACGTTCTTCCTATCACTTCACCCCATCCATTGTAAACATCAAATGAAAATATAACACTGTTAGTCATTCTGATTACCTGAAAAAACATACCCAAAATGGTCAACATAATGTTGGTGAGAACATAGGTTTAATCACTACACAAAATATATTGATGCAATATAAATAAGATTACAACCAAACCTACTTATAAGTCAGGTGATTTATAACTGTCGCAAAATACAAATCACATAATCAGATAATATAATATCACAACACTCATCCTGTTGGTGCAGGAAATAATTTCCTAAGTAGCGCTACCTATATTACCAGACGGTTCCTCATCCGAATTAATGGTTGTAGCTTATGGCATAATGACAGTAATATCAAAAAGTCTTATTTATAATAGCATCAATCATAACATAGTATGTTTTTCCCCCAAAACTCATAAATACAAAAATGGGGCTATTAATCTCACTTTAATCCCAGCAAAAACCCTATAAAATAATTATATGTTAGAAATAAATAGAAATAAATTTTATTTCTTTAAAATTTTCAGCACTTATTTTCTTAAATCAAATCATAATTCTAAAACAGTAGTTACAACTATCCATATATCACCAAATTTTAATAGCAGTAACATCTTAACATCCAAATTAAGATATAGAAATTTTAACTAATAACTATGCAGATAATTTTCTAGAATTCCTACAAATTTAAATAAAACAGCATAAATATCTACGGATTTTCTAATTTTACTAGAATTTACCAGAATCAATATTCTGAAATGTGTATTATCCCATAAAAGTTTAGGATATTAACTCGTAATAGGCAATTTATTATGATTTTTACCAGTTTTACATAAATTAGCATAAATAGTTAAATATCTCTAAAAATTCCAAAATTCATACATACCGTTCTATTCTGGACGTCATAATTTTTGTTAGTTTTTCATAATTTAACTCACTATTTTTCTAGTTCTTTCAATTTTCCATTTACAGAATATTCTAAAATATAAAACTTATTCATATATGCGATTTAAATCACGAAATTTATTCCACAATTCCAACAAAATATAAGGATTATTTTATAATTTTTCTAGATCTTTACCAAGTTTGGAGCTTCCATATGATAATTTCCTTTTATTTCCTTGAATAAATTATATAAATTAATTTACATATTATTTTCACACCAAAATTTACAGAATGATATTTCTAATATTTTCTAACAAGTTTCTAATTTTATTCCCACAATCATAATCATTTAAGTATTTAATCCAATTCATCAAGAATATTAGGGTTTTTATCCTTTTTTTATTTGTAACCTTTTTGTTAAAACCTTTGGTTATAAAGAGCTTCTTAATTTTAAATTTGGAACCTCTATTTCTTACTGATTTTTAAAAAAAATCAGATATTGTATGATATCTCATAAACATTCTTGATGATTTAATATCCAAGAGTTAGATTATATGTATTTATTTAAACACATATGCACTCTTAAAGCTTGTTAGTGATAGACTTTTGAAATCTAACCTTGTTTGAAGAAATAAACTAAGGGATGTGCTTCTTGATGATTCGGTTGAGGTGGTATCCTTGATGTTTGATCACAAGCCACTTGAAGTTGAGTCTAAGATGGTGATGATTAAGAGTAATGATGATGAAAGAGTTGGAGTTGATGATTTGAAAACCGAGAGGTGGTTGCGGTGTAGTGGCTTGTGGCTATGGTGGTTTACGATGGTGGTGTTTGTGGATGTATAAAACCGAGAGAGATAGAGAGCCAAAGGGAGGTGGCGGTGATGGTTTGGTGGTTCCATCAGCCGAAGGGTTCAAAGAGTGGAGAAGTCATCATTAGCTCTAAGCTAGGCTTGATGAGTTGGTGGCTTTTAGACTCATTAGGTGGCAATTAGGTGTTAAGTGTCATAGTTTAGAGGGTGATTGGTGTATGTGTAGTGCTAGGTGGCGGGTTCTAAGGGTTGCTTAGTGTATGGCCGGTTAAGGAGTTAATGACTTTCTTAGTCATTAAGTTTAGGATTAGTAATAGGTTTAAGTGCTTAATAGGGTTTAGTTAGTGCCTTAAAGAAACAAGATTAGAGTTAAGGTTAAGTTTATGTTGGTGTTTCAAGTGATTAAGGTTTAATTAGTTTTAGTGTTGGTACAAAGTTTCTTGATGTGATTTTGTTTTGTGATCTTTAGTTAAGTTTGTATCTTAATTCATTTTATGTAAGTATGATGTTTATATCATTTGAAATAACTAATCAAGTAATCTCACTATTTGGTACCTAGACATATAAACACATTAATCATGAGATTTACGTATAAGAATCCCATGCATACGTAAACTCTTATACATGCATGCAAGCATGTACACGTAACATATATATAATCACCAAACATATAAGATTCATAAGGTGTTAGTCAAATAAACTTATTTTAATAATGGAGTACATAAATATGAACCTATAAAAATTTATTTAAGACATTGGTTTACCTAACCTTAGCTTTTAGGATTGTCATATTCTCCCCCGTAAAAAGAATTTCGTCCCGAAATTCATTGGTAGGTATTTTCAAAGATCGTGGAGAACTTCATCTTTGTAATTGTTTCTTTTCATTCAGTTTAACCTGAAAATAGATGAGGATTTTTTCTTTTAATTTCATCTTCTCTTTCTCATGTAAATTCAGGTCCTCTTTTTGAATTCCATTTGACCTTTACTATTGGAATTCTACTTCTTCTCAAACTTTTTATCTCTCTGTCCATAATGGTTATTGGTTCTTCCACAAAATGAAGTTTATTATCTATTTTGATTTCTTGAATTGGTACTTTTAATGTCTCATCTATCAGGCATTTCTTCAGGTTGGATATATGGAAAATGTTATGTATTCCACTTAATTCCTGAGGTAAGTCTAACTTATATGCTACAAGACCAATTCTGTCAGTTATCTCAAAAGGGCCAACATACCTAGGGTTTAACTTATTTCTTTTCCCAAATCGGATGATTCCCTTTGAGGGTGATACCTTTAAGTACACTTTATCCCCGATTTGAAATTCTAGTGGCTTTCTCCTTTTATCAGCATAGCTTTCTGTCTATCATGGGCTGCTTTCAATTTGTCTTTAATTTCAAAGATCTTATCAGACGTCTCCTGTATGAGTTATGGGCCTGTAAGTTGTCTATCTCCTACCTCATTTCAACACAAGGGTGACCTACACTTTCTTCCGTATAAAGCTTCAAATGGAGCTGTCCCAATACTGGCATGATAGCTATTATTGTATGAAAATTCTAGCAAAGGTAAATGTATATCCCACTTACCACCAAAATCTAATGCACAAGCCCAAAACACATCTTCTAATGTTTGGATTGTTTTCTCACTCTGTCCATCTGTTTGTGGGTGATATGTCGTACTCATGTTTATTTGAGTTTCTAATGCTTTGTGTAAGGTCAGCCAAAACCTTGAAGTAAATCCGATGTCTCTGTCTGATATAATTGAAATGGGTATTCCAATTCTAGACACAATTTCCTTCATATAAATTCTTGCAAATTTTCCATCTTATAATCTTTTATGATTGGAAAGAAATGCGCTAACTTAGTAAGTCTGTCTACTATAACCCATATTGTGTCATACCCACTTGTGGTTTTAGGCAAATTAGTTACAAAGTCCATGGTGATTTGATCCCACTTCCATTCAGGGATTTCTGGTTGTTGCAAACATCCTGAGGGTTTCTGGTATTCAGCTTTTACTCTTGAGCAGATGTCACATTTTTCTACAAATTCCCCGATTGATTTCTTCATGTCTGGCCACCAATACTAGGTTCTCAAATCTTTGTACATCTTATTATTTCCCGGATGTACTGAATACCTTAATTTATGTGCTTCTCGTAGGATAGTTTCCCTAAGCATGGCATTGTCAGGAATCCAAATTCTTCCTTTAAATCTCAGGATTCCGTCTGACATAGCTTCCAATTGTCTGTTCCTCCTCTTCACATCTGTTGATTCATCTTTTTGTTGGGCTTCTTGAATTTGACTTGATAAATCCGAGCGTAATTCCATTCTCATGGCACGGACTCGTAATGGTTTGGTCCTCTCCTTCCTGCTTAAAGCATCAGCCACTACATTTGCCTTTCATGGATGATATTTGATCTCACAATCATAATCACTTAATAACTCTACCCATCTTCTCTGTCTCATATTTTATATCTTTTGATCGAATATGTGTTGTAAACTCTTATGGTCTGTATAAATTATGCATTTAGTTCCATATAGATAATGTCTCTAGATCTTAAGTGCGAATACTACTGCTCCTAACTCTAAATCGTGAGTAGTATAATTCTTTTCGCTTCCTCTAAGTTCCCTAGATGAATATGCAATTACTTTATCTCGTTGCATTAAAACACATCCAAATCCTTGATGTGATGCATCACAGTATACGACAAAATCTTTTGTTCCCTCTGGAAGGGCTAAGATAGGAGCACTGCATAATTTACTCTTTAAGAGTTCAAATGCGACATTATGTCTTTCTCCCCAAACATAGGGCTTATCTTTCTGAGTTAATTCTGTTAAGGGTTGGGCTACTCTTGAGAAATTTTCTATAAATCTTCTGTAATAACCTGCCAAACCTAAAAATTGACATACTTCTGTTGGTGTTCTTGGACTTTCTCATTTCTTAACAGCTTTAATCTTTGTCGGATCAACTTGAATTCCTTCTTGATTAACCACATGCCCTAAGAATTGTACTTCTCTTTTCCAGAATTCACACTTTGAGAATTTTGCGTACAATTTTTTTTTCTGAAGTAATTCCAAAGTTAGCCTTAGGTGGTTCTCATGTTCTTCCTTACTCTTAGAATAGATTAAGATGTCATCTATAAAGACTATGACAAATTTATCTAAATAAGGCTTGCATACTCTATTCATTAAATCCATAAACACTACTGGAGCATTGGTTAATCCAAATGGAATTACAAGAAACTCATAATGATCATATCAAGTTCTAAATGCAGTCTTTGGTATATCTTCATCTTGAACTCTTAGCTGGTGATATCCTGACCTTAAGTCAATTTTGGAAAAGTAACTAGATTCATATAACTGATCGAATAGGTCATCTATCCTAGGAAGGGGATATCTATTCTTTATAGTTACTTTATTGAGTTCTCTGTAGTCGATGCACATTCTAAAAATTCCATCTTTCTTCTTTATAAATAGAACTGGTGCTCCCTAAGGTGATACACTAGGACGTATAAATCCTTTGTCTAATAATTCCTGTAGTTGGTTCATTAATTCTTTCATTTCTGTTGGTGCTAAACGATATGGTGCCTTGGTAATAGGGGTTGTCCCTGGTATTAATTTAATCTTGAATTCTACTTTATGAGGGGGTGGCAAACCTGGTAATTTATCGGGAAATACATCTGGATATTCACTGATGATAGGAACATTTTCTAAATTCATCTTATCCAGCTTTGTATCAACTACATGGGCTATTTTCATAACACCTCTAGGTTTCTCACCATATAAATAGAGAGTTTTGTTTTCCTTAATCAAGGGAATTTTGATCATTCTCTTACCACATATAATGTCGGCCTGATTCTTACTTAACCAATCCATTTCCATAACAATACCAAAACCTCCTAATTTAATAGGAATCAGATCTATATCAAAACAGTGATCATCTAAATTTAAAGCACAGTTAGGAATAATTTCACAAGCTTCAGTTATATTCCCATCACCTAATTTTATCACATACTTACTTTTCAGTTTCTCTGAGGTTAGATTAAGTAAAGGTTTAAACATATTTGAAACAAACTACGAGTTGCTCCTGTATCGAATAATACTGTTGCGTACTGATTGTTAATGAGAAACGTACCTGTCACTACTTCTGGTTCATGTCGGGCTTCTTCAGCTTGCAGCACAAATGCTCTTCCACGGGGGTTGTTTTGGTTGATTGGGGCTTTGCCTTTCACTTGTGGACACTCGTTGCGAAAATGATTCTTATTTCCACACTGATAACAAACTGGTTTAGGGTTTGCAGGTCCCTTGCAGTCTTTGGATATGTGTCCTTTCTTTTTGCAGTTGTAACAAATCACAATCATACATTTAACATGAAGGTACCTCTGGCAAGTATTGCACCATGGTTGTCCTTCTGTCGGTGGTTTCTTGTCTTGAACAACTCCTAGGAAGTTTCTTACTGGGTTTCTGGCTACCTCCTTGTTCTGGTTTTCTCCAAACTTCCTTCCGGGGTTGCTGTTGTTCTATTTCCTCTTATCTCCAATCCTTGAATTAGCCAGAGATCTATTCCTAATCATTTCATCTGTCAAACTTCCTGCTAAAGTCAGTGCATCCTGAAAAGTTTTTGGCATTGCAGATTTTACCATTCCTCTTATCTGTGGTACTAATCCCCAGATGTATCTTCCTATCCTTTTTGTTTATGGAGTTACCAAATGTGGTACTAACCTAGAGAGTTCATTGTACCTATCTATATACTCCCGATATGCTGCATCTTTCATTTCTAATGTCAAAAATTCTGTTTTTATTTTCTCTATTTCATTATAAGGGCAATACTTCTCTATTACTAGGTTCCTAAATTCTTCCCAGCTTAATCCGTTCATAACGTGCCTTCCTTTTGTTTGAATCTCCATCTTCCACCAAGATTGTGCTTCTCCCTTAAGGGAATGCGAAGCAAACATGGTTTTGTAGTTATCAACACAGTTACTAATATCCAACACTGATTCCATCTCATCTAACCAACGTAAGGCTTGTACTTCTCCTCCTTTCCCGTCAAATTCTCGGGGTCTGCATGACATTAAAGTCTTATAGGAACATCCTTTCCTAACTACGTTTACAACTTCTTCCTCTTGGCGTTCTCCTATGTTGGCATTTTCTGGTTCTTCGTTTCCAGGCGGTGCAACTCCAAAGTTAAGGTTCTGTTGTAGTTGAGCTATTAACGTAGGTATTGCAACTTCCAATTGTTGAGTCACTAACTGAGAACTCCTTTCATTCTCATTTGCAGTGGCATTTGCTGGCGGAGCTTCTTCTCCGAGCCTAGTTCTTGGTCGTCCAACTCGTGCAGTCCTTCGTACAGGTTGAGTGTTTCTTTTTGGCGGCATGTTTCACTATATTTTAATCATATTAATATTTTTAAGAAGACATGAATATAGATTAATATTTTATCTAAAACAGTCACAAAACAAAGAGTATATTTTATTACATTCTTATTCTTATACGTTTAGGGTTACTACATTAGGCTTAAGGTTTACTATAGCTCTAATATCCGCAAACCCAATCCCATATCTTTGTGAAAATACTTTTCTTGTGTGCTTTTATTTCTTTGACATCTTTTCAAATTGTCTGGATTCCTGATCTTCTTAACTTTTTTAAGGATTTGCTGGGTTGTTTCTATCTGACAATCTTCCAACCTTTGTCTTTTGATTTCTTTCTCTTTAGTTTCAAAGTCATCTGATTGGGCTGTTGGCGTTATTTCAGATGTCAGGAGGAAAGTTTATGGGTTTTGTTCTTCTAAATTTTTAACTTCCTTAGGCAAAAATCTCTCACCATGTCGTACCCTTTTGCTAGGGGTCTCGATTGTATAACCTCCGATGGTTATGGGTGCACGTCAAACATAAAACTTTGGTTTTGGGTTAGTCTTTGCTTTGGGTTGGGAAATTTCCATATTATTGTGAGGTTCTGGTTCTGGTGTTGTTTCCTTAAGGTTGCTATGGTCCGAACACTCCGAGGGATCAGTTTCACTATAGTAGCTATCTGAATTCATAGCTGCTAAGAGTTCTTATAAATTTTAATTGTAATATTATCAATCAAAACAATTAGTCAAATAGATTCACCAAACATTTCATATTCACATATCATGCATGTATAAACTTGCCCAAAATCTAAGTATAACCTAGAATTTAAACATATGTACATGAAATTATAATTAATTCCTATTTATTTCTTCCTCAACAGGGTTGTTAACACACAAAAATATATATGTATAAGTTTTTAATCATGCTGAAAATTATTATCATATGAGCTTATGGTTATAGTCTAGGCATTTCATAATACCTAATTCTCTATAACTAATGGCTCTGATACCAACCTGTCACATCCCGGCGGAGGCGTGAAATGCTTGGGTGTGACTCTTGGGCTCAAAACGCATTGATCATAAATTAATTATGACAAATAATATAACATAACACATCATATATTGTTATATATAAAATATAAGCGTGGGTTACAATTTAGTTCATACAAAAATTGCTTATATAGTCCTTTTACATAATTATCATAACCCTAGTACAAAAGTGTCTATTAACCGCTTCATTCTTCAGTAGTAATGGAAATGCGCATCCATTGTTAAGCTAAGATCATACATATTTACGGTTAATTTGACACACGTTCTTCCTATCACTTGACCCCATCCATTGTAAACATTAAATGAAAACATAACACTGTTAGTCATTCTGATTACCTGAAAAAGCATACTCAAAATGGTCAACATAATGTTGGTGAGAACATAGGTTTAATCACTAAACAAAATATATTGATGCAATATAAATAAGATTACAACCAAACCTACTTATAAGCTAGGTGATTTATAACTGTCACAAAATACAAATCACATAATCAGATAATATAACATCACAACACTCATCCTGTTGGTGGAGGAAATAATTTCCTAAGTAGCGCTACCTATATTACCAGACGGTTTCTCATCCGAATTAATGGTTGTAGCTTATGGCATAATGACAGTAATCTCAAAAGTCTTATTTATAATAGCATCAATCATAACACAGTATGCTTTTTCTTTCAAAACTCATAAATATAAAAATAGGGCTATGAATCTCACCTTAATCCCAGCAAAAACCCTATAAAATAATTATATGTTAGAAATAAATAGAAATAAATTTTATTTCTTTAAAATTTTCAGCACTTATTTTCTTAAATCAAATCATAATTCTAAAACAGTAGTTACAACTATCCATATATCACCAAATTTTAATAGCAGTAACATTTTAACATCCAGATTATTTAAACACATATGCACTCATAAAGTTTGTTAGTGATAGACTTTTGAAATCTAACCTTGTTTGAAGAAATAAACTAAGGCATGTGCTTCTTGATGATCCGGTTGAGGTGGTATCCTTGATGTTTGATCACAAGCCACTTGAAGTTGAGTCTAAGATGGTGATGATTAAGAGTTATGATGATGAAAGAGTTGGAGTTGGTGATTGAAAACCGATGTGGCTATGGTGGTTTACGATGGTGGTGTTGTGGATGTATAAAACCGAGAGAGAGAGCGCCAAAGGGAGGTGGCGGTGATGGTTTTGGTGGTTCCATCGACCGAAGGGTTCAAAGAGTGGAGAAGTCATCATTAGATCTTAGCCAGGCTTGATGACTTGGTGGCTTTTAGACTCATTAGGTGGCAATTAGGTGTTAAGTGTCATGGTTTAGAGGGTGATTGGTGTATGTGTAGTGCTAGGTGGCGGGTTCTAAGGGTTGCTCAGTGTATGGCCGGTTAAGGAGTTAATGACTTTCTTAGTCATTAAGTTTAGGATTAGTCATAGGTTTAAGTGCTTAATCGGGTTTAGTTAGTGCCTTAATGAACCGAGATTAGAGTTAAGGTTATGTTTATGTTGGTGTTTCAAGTGATTAAGGTTTAATTAGTTTTAGTGTTGGTACAAAGTTTCTTGATGTGATTTTGTTTTGTGATGTTTAGTTAAGTTTGTATCTTAATTCATTTTATGTAAGTATGATGTTTACATCATTTGAAATAACTAATCAAGTAATCTCACTATTTGGTACCTAGACATATAAACACATTAATCATGAGATTTACGTATAAGAATCCCATGCATAAGTAAACTCTTATACATGCATGAAAGCATGTACACGTAACATATATATAATCACCAAAACATATAAGATTCATAAGGTGTTAGTCAAATAAACTTATCTTAATAGTGGAGTATATAAATATGAACCTATAAAAATTTCTTTAAGACATTGGTTTACCTAACCTTAGCTTTAGGGTTGTCACAAAAACAATTAAAACTAAAACTAAAATATAAACCGATTTGTAACAGTATTTTTTTTCATAGTTGATGTGTTACACACATTATAAATTTAACCATTTAAGATGTTTAAAAATAATTGAACCAATAAAAGACGTTTTTAAACAAATATTACGTGATATTTTTAACTCCAACAAAAGATATACTCGATATTGAAAATTTTATTAAAAGGCGAATTCCAAATGTTAAGGTCCAGATTGGGACGTATCTACAAGATGAAATTCAACTTGTAACTTGTTTTAAAAGGTTGTCGGGAAAAAAATAGCCTAATAGTGTTTCATAATATTTTTGTGAACCATGGTTTGGTTACATCATTTCCTCCATCGGGTTGGGCGACTATTGAGCAAATAACTAAAATGCTTCATATTTTCAAAAAAGCCACAACTTACTTATCTAGAATGTATTATCCTACGAGTCCTTTAGTACTTAATCAAATATATATAATGGCTGCAAAAATAAATGAATTGTCATTTGTAGGACAACTCTTTTTCGATATAATACCACCAATGAAAGAAAAACTTAAAAAATATTTTAAAGAAATGCTCGCGGTTATTACTTGTTGCCGCCACGCTAAACCATTACGTAATAGGAGGGTTTGAAACTTTATTGGAAAAAATAATTTATGATTTGAATTTATTGGACGATGACCCATTTTATATTCAAACCGTAACATCTAATTTTAACCAACAATTATCAAATATGTTTGAGTTTATGTCGCAAAATATGATACGTCATCGAACATTCATGATACGATAAGAAATGTGGCATTATCGTGAAGTTCAAGTGATCCAACGTATGCTTTTTATAATACTCTACTAGATGAAAATACTATATATTAATGGGGTAACACCTCGAGTAGCGAACTCGGGAGGTATGGTGGGATGGAGTTTTTATCCGGTTTTGTGCACAAGTTTTTAAGAATTTTAATGTGTTGGCTTGGTAGAAAGGTAAGGAAGATTAATTTTTCTTGAAAGATTATCCGGATGCGGCCGAAAGAATTCAAAATAAAATTGAAGGCGAACTAGAATACGAAGTCGAGATGTACGAGGACGAGATAAAAGGTGGATTGACACCGGGAATGATTGACGATAAAGCTGTTTTTGATGAATATTTACGTGCTAGTTCGAGCTTCGGGGGCGAAGAATAAAACCGTTACGCGAGCCAACGATAGATTAAAATATAGAATAAAATAGTCGGAAAATAAATATTATTGTAACTCTATAATCTAAAATAAGAAATTTTTTAATTATATTGTTATATTTAATTGTCTTTTTTGTAATTTAAAAAAAAAAGGTTATTGGATTTTAATAATCCCAACTTTTATTTATTGGCCGGGATTAATCCCAGCTCAGAAAATGTTTACAGACACTCCTAACTTTAAACTTATTTCTCTCCGATGATCCATTACTAACTAAAAGTTAACCCTCGTTAGTTTTTTTGATGAAATGAGGCCAACTTTGAGTCATTTTTCAACTCTAGCACCGTCTAGTCTCAATAGGTCCGTTTTCCATTGTCTAACCTCTATCATCACCTGAAATCTACCTCCAACGAGTTCGGTGGTTCAAATCAGGAGGTGAAGATTGACGGGTTTTTGGGGGCGGAAGTTTCAAACTGACGGAACTGCTGATAGATTTCAACTTTCTGTTTAGTGTTTTGGCCATAAAAACAGTTGACGTCATCAAAAAACTAACGGGGTTAATTCTCAGTTAGTAAGGGATCGTTGGATGAAAATAAACTCGAAGTTGGGAGTATTTGTAAACATTTACTGAGTTGGTATTCATTCCAGCCGATAAATGAAATTTGGGATTATTAAAATCCAATAACCTTTAAAAAAACTGTCTATCTGACCGGTTTGGGCCCGAACCGGTTGGGAACCTACCCAAATCGGTTGGAATAGGTTCCGGATTATTTACCCCCAAACTGGCTTATAACCCGAACCGATTTTAGGCCCAACCGGTTTTGACCACCTTTGACCACACCGGTTTTTGGAACCTGAATCCTTTTTCTAAAAAAAAAACAATTTGCACACCTCTAATTTAATCGAAAGTTGAATTTGTTTTATTATTATAAATTATACAGGTAAACTCACGTGACCCATCAATACTTAGCTAATAAACAAGATGTATGCTAGATAGGTGGCCTTGAAGTGGTTGTAGCTAGATTTCAATGTATGCAGAATATGAACCTACGACAATTTTTAAAAAAAGAATCAAATGCTTACCAGTGCATTATCCTTTAAAGATTTAAAATATAATCTTTTAAGTAATATATGTAGGTGATAACAAAAATCGAATTCTAAAAGAATTTTAATCATGTTATAATTTGATTCAGATTATTCGATTCTTTTAAGTAGTTTAGATGGTTCGAATGAAAATCCAACGAGATGCGGTTCACCTTTTACATCCGAATTAACACCCATAACTTCTGGTTTGCAATCCAATATAATTAATCATGGCACCACAACTTTGAATGTGTTTATTTGATATTTACTCTATAGTTAACAACTATCTAATCAATCTTAATCATCGACTTAATTAGATGAATATTGGGATTTAATAAGATTAATAGCAGGATTGGCTTCCCGGTTTCTTATTTTTTATGTTTTTCCAATAAACCTCCCTGTATATACATTGTGTATAACATTAACAATAATTATTTTAATTTAATATTACCAAATAGATATAATCACATTCAAAATGCTTAAAAAATTATATAAACCTATTATAGACAAACATGCCCAAGTAAAATTTCAATAATATAAAATAATTAAGTAACAAACCAAAATAAACTCAAACCTATAAAATTAGCCCCTAGATTAGCTAAAACTTAATACATAAAGCCAAAGATGTTTGCTTGTCCAATTTGACTATTAAGAAAGGTTGGTAGCACATTAGGCCCAAATAACACATAGGTCCATGTGGTTGATTTAAGGTTCTTTAAAGAATTAGGCCTTAAGAAGACCACTCAAATCTACATATGAATCTATCAATTAATTTACTTCTTACAGTTTCAACCAACTTATATCTATGGTCAGTATCTCCATCAAAAAATTATTAACAGTATAGCCTACGAGGCAATGACGAAGAGTAATAACCTATCGATCACGACAAGCTACCAAATCCCACATATATATAACCACGTTGTATGCTTGGCGCAACGCCACACAAGATCCTAAACCAGACAATCATGAAAAACCCGAACTATACGACCATTCACGTCAAACCCAGAAAACAACATCCAACAACCATGACCATCACGAGCATTGAGCTCATTAAACACGACACAGGCAAGTAAATAGAACAAGTTCTCAGCTTTCACACTAGACAAGTTCATTACGCTACTATAGTTATGACCCGACTCAAAAAAAAGAAAAAAAGCATCACGTAAGTAACGAGAACAAAGGCTCCCTCATGGATGCATAGGATGTCGGATTCAAGCAACTGAAATTTAGTTGGTCGAAAGTGGGCGAGCAACCCGAGGCCTCACTGGAGTCTTTGAAGGACTCACCCTGAAAATGTACAAAATATTTCTTCTGATAAACACAATGCGCCTGAATAAAAACTAGCAATTCGTTAAGCACACACACACACCTGATTGGTTGTGTTCCTAGCGGTTGTCCACAGCAATCAAGAGCCATAATAGCACTTTCTGCCTGTAAAAGTTACTGTTAAGAAGATAACTAATACGCGTAGAACACATCATGCGCGATAAAAGTTAAACCTACCATCACAAACTCAACAAAAGCAATGCGGGTTGAATGAACGTTATCCCCCAAAAGCCTCAGCCGAGAAACTTCACCACATCTTGTTTCAAAGAAATTCTTGACCTCAGTTTGAGAAACCTGCAGAAAAGTTTCTTACAAATCACAACGTATATATGATTCAAAGAAAGACTCAACATATACAGTGGTTTTCCCATAGTGCATTTAAATGAGTTAGATTTTTTACCACCATCCAATAATAAACGAGCCTTAACCTTTGCAATATATAATGCCAAGAGGCTCGTTTATTCTGGGGTGTAGAAGGAACTAAATGAAAATTATAAATATGAAAACAGTTCCAAACCTTCTTGTCGATATTTGTACAGTAGACGGTTCTTGCACACATCTCTCTCTCATCCTCTGACTGAAACCCGAAACATAAAAACAACATATTATCATTCCTTGAACAAAATTCGTAAAGCAATAACATTCTGATAGTTTAAAACATCAACTAATAAAGAGAAAAGACCTACATACCCTGGGGAGGAAAGTTGGATTCACAGGAAGGATGGCGGTTTTCGAAGGCAAAACAGTAATTTGAGAGAAACCAAGCATTGTACCACCAAGACTAAGTGCCGCTCTTGCAGAGTCTGCACCGTATGTGATAAAAAAAACATAAGCTTTGCAAAATTTATTCATTTCATGGTGGATGGAATTCTAAGAATATAAAGATACAATATCTTACTCTCATCACCAAACTCAACAAATGCAAACCGCAGGCGCGAATGAGGATCGCCACAAACTCGACAATCCAGAACCTTAATAGTAACCATGTGTCAGTATCTCTTTAACAAATGATTAAAACTATAAAGAAAGTTATCAATTGAAGATAAAGATTGTGACTTACATGCCCATAGCCACTAAACAATGCAGCAAGCTGCTCTTCAGTGACCTATTAAAGAGACCATTTGAGTAAATAACATTTAGACTATGAAACAAATGACACAATGTATAGAAGTAAACGGAAACATGCAATTTACTCACATTGTGATCAATGTCAGAGACATAAACGGTTCTCTTGATGCTATCTTCTCGTTGAGCTCTGAAAGCCCTGCCATTGGATGGTCTTCGGGTGTTGCTATAGTTACCTCTCCTCTAATTTGGATAACAAAATTGAACTATTTTACAGTTCTGATGTTGAAAGTAGAAAGAAACATTACACACAACCAACTTTGACTATAATTAGCTAACATCAAAGATCTATAACATATGATGAATGCTGGACATTAAAAATCCTTGGTTATAAAAAGCACGAGGCAGTTCGAGGCCTTTAGGTCCTAAAAGCCGAGGCCCCGGGCATGAGGTGAGAGTTTTTTGTATGCGAGACCTTGCTCTATGTACAACCAAAATCTAACTCATCTCTTTGACATATAAGCCTTCTTCATCATGTAAACCATTCATAATCTCATCATCTTTTTGGTTGTTTTTACATACCAACCTCACTACATACCTCTTCTATCTTTTTGGGTTGTTTTTACATACCAACCTCCCTAAGGTCATTATTTTTCTAAATTTCTAGAGCAAGGGGCCTAATTTTAACTGATATGTGCATAAGGTGCCGCCTCAAGACCCGCCTCCATCGCGTCACACACGCTTTTTAAAATCAAGAAACAATCCAAGATTATAGCAAGAATCACAAATTCAAGACCTTTTCTGGCTTTGAGGTCCATGGTAATAAATCACACAACTTTATCCTTTTTTTACCAATTATAACATCAAGAAATAAACAGAACAACACTGATGTACAAATGAACAGCATACATTTGTACACAACCTGGGAAATGAAAAACATCCATAAAAAGAAAGAACCTTTTATCACATATCTTAATGCAAAAAGATGCAAAATCTCATAACCAACCCTCAGAAACTTAAATTTTGGTAGGATTAAAGAAATTCATCAATCGAAAACACGAACTCTAATGAACAAACAGTCATATCTTCATAAACCAACAGCAAAACCCATAATTCAGATACCCATAGATCAAACCACAGCAATTAACCAAAAATTAAGAACAAATTCAGATAAAAAGATTATACCCTTCTGTTATTGGTGTATCCTTCAATCCCATTTTCATGATAATTCTTGAAATAAGCAGGCTGCACGAAGTAATTGAGGGGGATCTCAGACTGATCACGATTGCGATCAATTGATGCATAGGAAGAAGGAAAGAACTCCTTTGCCATGGGATTCAATTTCAAAGATGACAACATATCAACAAATTCTTTCATTTTGACTTCTGATTTTGCATCAGAATCAGACCCTTTGTTAGACTCAACAACAGACCCATTATTATCATCAGAATCGACGAAATTAACATTCTCACTATCCACACTCTTGACAGCAGAAACCTCAGTTTTTGGTCCAGATTGATCAACCCCAACAGGCGATGTTATTGTTGGTTGTGATTCAACCGAAATTTCAGGTCCAGCAGCCATTGAAATGAAATGACAAAAAAGATTGAATTTTTATCAACAAAACTGAATCAAAACCCCTTAAACTCAAAAACCCAGAAGAAATTAAGATAAATATTTACTAAAAACACAAAATTCGGATGATGTTTATGTTGATCAGGAATTCAAGAAAGAACTGACGGTGTGTTCTTCAGATTTGGGTCATCTGCAGAGGTCGCAAAATCATCAAAAACGAGAGGATTCTCACTCTATATAAACATGATTATGAACAAACCCCATAAAGATATACCCAAAATTAAAACACCAAAATCAAAAAGGGTAAGAAATAAAGATTAAATTGCTCAAAAAAGAAGGTTTTTTGAGCAATTTGATCACAAGATTGTGGTGGGTTTCTACGAGAGAAACAGGTGGCTTTGTGTTTGGCTTTTCTCACCTTCTCTTTTTGTTGTTTTTGCAAACACAAACGGTGGGTTGTTTATATAAAAATAATATTATTTTATGGCATTAAAGTGAGGGGAGTTGAATTGGGGATGGTAGGGTGACCAAGATGACTCAAGCTTTGAATTTTTGTGTATTTTCTGCAACCATAAAGATGTCAATGATAACTGATTTTCCTGTGTTTGTTATGATTTCTTGAATTAAAATAGTATTAAATCCAATTGATAGTACGATTTTGTTGATTATTTAATTGGGTGCTAAAAATGTAAACAATTTTCTTGGTTTGCTGCAATGGCAGCCATCATAAATCATAAAATCAATGGTGTATTAGTGGTCCATAGCATTGAAAGCTTTAAGAGAAATGGAGGAACATTTTTGGGAAAAGGGTACCACATGGGAAAGTAAAAAGAGTTCACCTTTCATTTCTTTTAAGCTTTGAGAATGAGAGTTTGGTGGAGGATGAAGATGATGCTTGTTTTTGTGGTGGTCATATGTTTTGATTCCAAACTTTAGGGTTTGGGTTGTGTTTCCATAATACTATAGGAATTTAGTTACGATTTTTGTTATTTTACGACAAAAGAAACGCGATGGAATAAAAGTAAGAATTAATATTATAACAATCATATAACTCTAAAAAATTTAAGTGACTTGTGTGGTTATTTAAAATATAAGCGATAAGTGATAAAGAATTTCATGTGTATCATACCTTGGAATAGTTTTGTCAAGTTTCAGTCATGTGATATTAGGTTCAGATTTTAAAATTTAAATAGGAGTAGTATAATTATTAAAAAGTAAAGAATAAAATTCAAAGTTACCCTTGTGGTGTACAGAAATTATAGACCCAATCTCCAAAACTTAAACGGTTACACCAATCATAATCATGTGACACTTTTTAGTGTGTCGTTATTAGGTCTATCTCTTATCTAAGCTAACGATACCCATTGTTAATTCCTTCACTTGATTCCCGCATAAGAGCTTTTTAATCCTTTCCTCTTTATAATTTATCCATACACTCAATTTCCTTCATTATCTTTGACCTATACATAACATGAACATGTATAAATTCTAATTTTTTAAAATATATAATTGCATAACATAAAAGTAATATAAACTCAAAATGAAAAACACCATCCACACACAATAGACTTGTTAGACAAGGTTTGATGACGATTTGTCATGATTTATCATTTGAAAGGGGATGTGATCTTTATTTGGTTGCATATCCATTACTATGAATGTTGGATCCAAGTGTTCAAGACAAAGTACACAACAATATGTGTACTAGACTACTAGCACCTTATACGACTAACACACAATGATATGGGTAATAGCACATGATTCGAGTCACTCTGAAACAACCAGTTGATATTAATCACTACATATTTAGATACAAGTTGAGTATATTAAAGCAACATAACAATACACAATATTATACAAGTGAATTGATATACTTATAATGTTATTTGAAAAAAATGACATGGTGAAATAATAATTACAGCAATATATATAGTAATTAAGTACTTTTGATTTATAACTAGTTTTTTTTCTCCTTGCGCTACGCTGCATGAGTCCAGTCAATTTTTTCACACGAAACACTGCGTTACTTTAATATTTTTTCTGTCCGGCTTGTTGAAAACCATAAAATTAAAGTCTAGTGACGAAACTCAAAAATATCAAACTTTAGCAGCAAAACTCAAAAAAGTAAAACTTCACTATAAATAGTTTAGTGGTTAAACTCTAAGATTGCAGGACCAGTTAAGGGCTTGAACAATTACAACACAACAACACAATGAGGAGAATAACTAAACTTGGTCAAACAGTGAACTGGATTAACCAATATATTGATACAAAGAACACAAGTAAAGTAAAAGAGACAGAACAAGAGATTTGGGTTTCAAGGAAGCAGTATATTGCTTTCTCAAGTTCTTTTACAAGTGTTACAAAGCATAAAGAAAGATACAAGAACTTGGAATACTTATACTACAACCTACAGCCGGCTATACTTTGAAAGTCAGCTGGATACAATTGACTAGACACAAACAAAATCAATTGTAGGATCAAAAGGCATATCTGCCTTTTGACCTTGTGACTATGACATGCCATAGCTCACATCCTTATCTATTACAAAAAGGATAAAGTACATAAAGTAAAAAGTTACAGACTCAAGACCTCAATGTACAGTTACCAAAAGCATGAACCTTTTCACCAACTTATGTAAGTTGGTGACTTTACAGAGATGCAGCGGAAAGGTGTCCAGCTTTATAGAACAGTACATTAGATAAAGCATGTTTACTAAAAGTCTTCGGAAGAAATCTGTCTTCATAGGTTGAAGCTTCGGAAGACTTTGTCTCTGAGGCTTCGGAAGACTTCATGTTTGGCTTCGGAAGATATTGGTCTTGGCTTCGGAAGATTTTACACTTAGAGTATTTTCTAGTGTATGATGTAAAACTTCCGAAGCATTTCTTACTTCAGTACCTAGTGCATTTGTTGCAGAGAGACATTGGATGTTTTGGTTTGCATTAAACTTAAAGGAATCCTTACAAACTCCCCCTAGGCTGATGCTACCAAAACACTTAGAAGATCTTCAGATGTTAGTGGTCTTCAGCACAATCATGACCATACCTTTCTTCATTAGATGGTCAGGATCATTCAGACCTTCATAGTATCTTCTCATCTCAAAGAGATCATGCAGAGGTAAGTTGATTATGTCTTGTCAAGTATAGACATTCTCAACACCTTGATCTCTGATTACATGCCATCTTTCTGGATTGGTAGAGTAAGTCCAGGACAAGATGGGTGTCTCAGCTGTCAGAGGAGCCACTTGCATTGGAGTTGATTGGGCTGCCTCATCATGCACTTCCTCAGGTTGATCTGACTCAGCCTGAGGTGTAGAGGTAGATGACTTAGGCTTCTTCTTCTTTGAATTTGGTTTAGAAGCCATTCTCTTCTTCCTCTTAGATGACTTTAACTGAGAAGACTGGTCTGCAGCACCTTGTTGATCATCCTTGTCTTTCTCAGTTGGGTGTTCCTCCCTCACAGGTTCAGAAGGAGAGGGAGTTTGACCCTGCTTTGGATCAGAAGATGAAGCTTGCTGAGGCTCAGCTGGAGGTCCGGGTTGAGGTGTCTCAGGTTGTTCAAACTTAACCTCCACTTCAGGTGGGACTTGACTTGGAAGAGAGTGTAAGTCAATCAGTTCACCACTCTTAATCTTCTGCTTGATCACCCTTATATGCTCATCCATTATGGATAGAGACATAGGGCCAAGTCTCCTTCCGGAGAATCCATATAGCTTCAAGAAGCTCATCATCCTTTGTCTATCAGCAGACTTCTTCATACTCTTTTGGATGATAGGCTCTTGACTTTGCAGCTTCTTCCCTTAGCTTCCTTTTAGTTGTCTTTCTCTCTTTGACTAGCTCAAGTTCAAGTTGTTTTAAGTACTCAAACTCAATGAAGTCATAGGACAGGGGAAGAAGTGCATCTGCCTGATAGAAGCCTGTGGCACTCAGGTAGTTGATCATTTTGATCCTATCTTCTTCTTTGTCTACCTGAGGTTCTTGTGGAGCCACATCTTCCTGTACAGGACTTTCTTGAACTGGAGAGAGAGTGGGAGCATGCTTGTAGAGTCTTTTCTGTCTCCTCTCCTCTTTGAATTGGAGAAGTAGCCTTGCATCCTCTTTTTCTTTCATCTCTCTTGACACTTCCATGTCAGCCAGTTCATTCAATTCTTCTAAGGGGAGGGAGATGATTTCATCAATATCATAGTTCCTGGTCTGTAAATAAGTAATCCTGACTGCCCTCAACTCATCATCTTGAGTATTTGGTCTGGGGGCAGCCCTGATTGCAGCTTGCATAAAGCTTGAAGACCCAGAGGAACTTTCTCCCCTTAGCTTCCTTTTCCTCTCTCTCTCTTCCTCCTCAATTTCCTCAGGAGTCATAATCCTTTTCCCTTTGTCACCCACAGACCTTTGTGACTCAGGGTGGATAGAGGTTTGGCCTTCATTGCTTGGTGTAGCATCCATGCTCTGGCCAGAGAGAGGCTGAGAAACACCTTCACCAGCAGGTGTCTCAAAGGAGTGTGAACCTCTACAGCAGTTGTTGATGATGAGACAGGGGTCTCAGGTTCTGCCACTGGGCCTTCAGTCAAGGTTTCCCCTATGAAACTAATCTTAGGGTCCACCTCAACATCCAGTTGACCGATGACATTGCCTGATTGCCTAAGTCTCCTTCTTAGAGTGAACTCTGCAAGATCCTATCTTGGATTCTTTGAGCAATCTGTCAGCTTGTCTTGAGTTGCTTGGATTGACAAGTGGTATGTTGACTAGATCCAATCTTTCATAGAAGTTCAAGCTTTGAAAATCAAATACTTCTTGTTGCCCTTGAACTCTATGAAGAATAAGGGCTTTCTGTCAGCATCATACCTCCACCTTATGATGTAGTTTGAAGTTCCTTGTGGTGGAGATGACACAGCCCTTGGTATACCTTCCTCAAAGAGACTCCTGATGATAGAGTCTATAGAGTCCACATTAATGTGAACTTGAGGAAGTTGCTGAGAATGCACAACTGCAAGTGAGGATGGTGAGTCCTCTATGTCCATTCTCTGTGAAGAACTCCCAGGTTATGTGGCTGCAATAACTTTCTCCCCCTTTTTGGTAGCATCACCCACTTGCATAGTGAGCTGGAGGATAAGTCAATCACTTCCACAGGTTCTTGTGTTCTGGTTGAGCTCTCCTTAAAGGTCTCCCAGCTAGTTTTTCCTTAAGATATGAAATCTGAAGTTGCTGATCATTGACCCTGTTTTGTAAGGTAGTCACCTGAGATTCAAGGTGACTAACCTTAGAGACTAAATAGGAGCATGTTTTTGACAGTTTCTGCACCTTTAGTCTCAAATTCCCCTCTTCTTCATCAGAAGAATCATTGGGGGATGAGATGATTGGACCAAAGTCCTCTCTCTCACCACCAGCTTGAGGTTCTTGGCTGCTGGTTTTCCTCTGCTCACTAGCAATCTCAGTTGAGATGTCAGTGGGCTGAGTTGCCATGGTTGAGGTCTTAATGATGTAATCACTTGCAGAAGTGAGAGCCTCTTCCATATGGACATCCTGAACATGTTCAGAAGTGTCCACCTCAAGGTGAGCATGAGGAACCTCAGCCCTGATAGTTGAAGAAATGGGAGTGGTTTGCTCCTCAGGGGAAGTGGGAGCTCTAGTGTCCACTTCCTCCTGTAAAGGTGAGTATATGGGGACCTGTACATACTCAATAGCCTGAGCAGGGGTTCGTTTGGATTTTCTTTGGTAGGTGAGGGTTATTTGTGGTCTTTTTAGTGGTAAGGAAAAGAAGGTGTGGGTTCAACACTAGCTTGTGTTGCTAGGTTGTCACCTTGAGCAATGAGCTCTAACATTTTGGGGACTAGGGTTGTTTCTACCCCTGAGAAGCCTACAGTTGGCTTCTTCATGATTTTAAAGATGTCGGGCTTCATCTGTCCCAATTTAAGAATATTACTTGTTTCCCTCAACTGTGAGCCCAGTTCACAGTTAAGAATGTGCTGAACATATCTAGGAAACATGTAATACTCTAAGGAGTCCAAGTTTGCAAGTAAATTGGTATAAACAAATTGAGAGTACCTGAACTTGACCCCTTAAACCATTCCATACACTATAAAGGAGAGATCCTCAGGAATCTGGTCCCACCCACCATGCTTGTTTGACAAGCTGTGGATAACCACATGGAGTAGGTATTTCCACTGGGATGAGACCTTCATTTTCTTGAAGGTCTTATAGAGAAATATCCCTCATAGCCCATCTGCTCAAAGGAATGATTAACAGCTTCCTTTGGGAAGGACAACTCACCTTCTTCATCATCCAACTACAAATGATGGTTGATGATGGCCGGAGTGATGAAGATTGTCCTCCCTTGCACTATGGCAGACAGTGCCTTCTCCCCATCCATAATGACCTCTTGGCAGGTCTTCCAGAATTCAAGCAAATGATCCTCATACAGAGTAGGATCAATGGTCAAGGAGGTGAAGTAGTTGGATAGAGTTAAGAATTGGCAAATCTCTGAGAAACTTGCATCTTTCTCAGAGCTTAACAGAGCAACCTGATTGTGTTGCCTGTGAAGTTGCATGGAGAAATCTGGGTTGTTTCTGCGGTTAAGGTTGGCCATTTTAGAAGCTTAAGGTTGAAGAAAGATAGAAAGCAAAGGCGGTTTTGGGAATTAGGTTTGAGGAAAAGTGGAATTGAGGAAGATAGTGAGGAAGAGGGGGAACCGTTGGGTATTTATGTGAAAAGGGATTTGAACCAAAGTTAATGAAAGAGGATAAACTTTGAAATCCGAAAGTCGGTCCCACCTCTGAAAAAGTAGTTTACTTTTGCTCAAAAAGTAGTTTTCTTGGAATTCGAAAAGCTTCCGAAGGTAAATTATCTTCGGAAGTTTTAATGAAAAAGCTTCCGAAGCTAAAATGGCTTCGGAAGATTTTCCTGAGAGTCTTGAAAATTTTGCTTCGGAAGAGAAATAAACACTTGAATGCTTTGTATAAGAAACAACAAAGCTTCCGAGAGTTAATTTTGCTTCGGAAGAGAAAAGTCCTTAAAAACAAATAAGTGTCTGAGAAAGAATTTAAGCTTCGGAAGATAGATTTAGACTTCTTCCGAAGGTAAAATTTCTTAGACAGTTATTTATTTTGAAGACATGATTTTCTTCCGAAGATAAAATTTTATCTTCCGAAGGATCAGAAAATTTTCAAGAATCTAAGGAAAGTCTTCAAAAAGAATTTTATATCCAAAGAAAACATGAGCTTATGAAAGTGATGAACTAGACAACTTAGGACACACATATTTTAAGAAATAATTAGAATTAGTTTTAAGAAAATGTCTACTCAAAGTTAATCATCCCAATAGCTGATATTAGATATTTAAATCTCTGTTCATCAAAAGCTTTTGTAAACAGATCAGCATATTGTTCATCTGTATGAACTTTGACTAGTTTAATTAATCCCTTTTCATAGTTATCTCTTATTAAATGATACCTGATATTGATGTGTTTGGTCCTTGAGTGCTGCACAGGGTTCTCAGTGATAGAGATAGCACTATTGTTGTCTATGTGGATAGGAGTCTCCTTGAAGTTAAATCCATAGTCCAGCATCTGATTTTGAATCCAAAGCACTTGAGCACAGCAGCTTGCAGCAGCAATGTATTCAGCCTCAGCAGTTGATGCAGACACACAGGATTGTTTCTTGCATTGCCATGAGACAACCCTTCCACCAAGGAATTGACATCCCCCAGATGTAGACTTTGCAGTCATGTTGCAACCACCATAATCACTATCTGTATAAGCATACAGATTGAAGTCAGGATTCTTTGGTACCATAAACCAAGTGTTGAAGCACCTTTGAGGTATCTTAGAATCCTTTTGACAGTGATTAAGTGAGACATCTTAGGGTTGGCTTGATATCTTGCACAAATACATGTAGCAAACATGATATCAGGCCTGCTAGCTGTAAGATACATAAGAGACCCAATCATAGCCCTGTATAAATGTTCATCTACACACTCCCCCTCAAGATCAGGTCCAAGGGAGTGGTTTCTGGCTATGGGTGTCTTAGCAATCTTACAATCAGTCATGTTGAACCTCTTGAGTATGTCTTGAACATACTTTGACTGACTTATGAAGATGCCATCTTCAACTTGCTTCACTTGAATTCCCAGAAAGAAATTGAGTTCTCCCATTGCACTCATTTCAAATCTGTCTTTCATCAGCTTCTCAAAGTCTTTGCAGAGCTTTGGATTAGTTGAACCAAAGATGATGTCATCTACATATACTTGAACTAGCAATAAGTCATTTCCCTGTCCTTTGATGAAGAGAGTTCCATCTATAGTACCTCTCCTGTATCCATGTTTACAAAGATACTCAGACAATGTCTCATACCACTTCCTGGGTGCCTGATGCAGCCCATAAAGAGCTTTGTCAAGCTTGCAGACATAATCAGGATGATCAGGGTCTACAAAACCAGGTGGCTGTTTGACATAAACCTCTTCATCAATCACTCCATATAAGAAAGCACACTTTACATCAAGTTGAAAGACCTTGAAGTTCTTGGATGCAGCAAATGCCAGGAATATCCTAACAGCTTCTAATCTTGCTACAGGAGCAAAGACATCAGTGTAGTCAATCCCTTCTTCTTGTGTGTATCCTTGAACAACTAGTCTTGCCTTGTTCTTGATGATAATTCCTCTATCATCCTTCTTATTCCTAAAAACCCATTTGGTTCCAATGGTAGTCTTCCCATGAGGAAGAGGACAAAGGTTCCAAACTTTCTGCCTTTTGAATTGAAGCAGCTCTTGTTGCATAGCTTCAACCCAACTTCCATCCTTTAGAGCTTCATCAACTTTCTTTGGCTCTATCTGAGATAAGAAACAAGAGTGAAGACAAACATTTGCTTCATGGGTTTGTCCTCTTGTTCTTACCCCTGTGACAACATCTCCAATGATGTTTGTGGTGGGGTGAGACTTGTGGATCCTTAGCTGAGGGATCACAGCAAGTTGCTGAGAAAGATCCAAATTTGAGAAATTTAGATCTGGCATAGATGATTCACCCTCCACATTACCACACTTATCAAGATTAACTTGATCCAATGAGTGTGTGACATCATTGATGTTGTCATCTATGGTGTGGTTATTAGCATCAAGGAATTCCTGATCACTTTCACCATCACCATTGTTGTCTTCTACAATTGAGGTATCTTTATCTGGTTGTAGAGCCTCTGAGCTGGAATTTGAAGGCACCCAGATGTATCAGCTGAATTTGTCATTGTAGTGCTGATAGAGACCTCATTTGCTGAAGTAGTTCCAACTGGAGCTGAAGATGTATGAGTTGAGGGTCTTCCTAGCTCAAATCTTGGATCAGGATCACCTGTATTTAGATTTTCTGCAGATCCTGAAACATTCTCACAAGATTTGTTAAAACAGTTGGTAACTAAATCAAGATCAAATAGCCAATCAGGACCAGAACCAGCCACACAGGGTGTGTGTTCATTGAAAGTCACATTGGCTGACTCCTCAACAATTCTAGTTCTGAGATTGTATACTCTATAAGCCTTAGCTTGGGAAGAGTATCCAATGAAGTGTCCATCATCTGATTTCTCAGCAAACTTGGCAATTTGATCCTTGGTATTCAAGATGGTGCAGGGACATCCAAATGACCTGAGAAAACCAATGAAAGGTTTTCTCTTGTGCCAAAGTTCATAAGGAGTCTTACCATGTGTCTTAACTACCAAAACTCTGTTTTGCACATAGCAAGCAGTATTTACTGCCTCTGCCCAGAAGGTGATGGGCAGTTTAGAGTCAGACAACATAGTTCTTGCAGCTTCAATTAGTGTCCTGTTTCTCTCTCAGCAACTCCATTTTGCTGAGGAGTCCTGGGAGCACTATATTGTCTTGTAATACCTTTTTCATCACAAAATGTATCAAGGATTTGGTTCTTGAATTCAGTTCCTTGATCACATCTTATGGTTTTGACCTTGTGATCACTTTGATTCTCAATTTTTAAGATGAAATTCTTCAGAATCTCAGGGGTTTCATCCTTAGTTCTAAGAAAGAAAACCCAAGTGAATCTTGTAAAATCATCTGTGATCACTAAACAATAAGAGGTCCTTCCTAGACTCATTACACTGGTGGGGCCAAAGAGATCCATATGTAACAAGTGTAGGGGAGTAGTGATGGAGTTCCTTTCCTTAGGCTTGTGAGATACCTTATGTTGCTTCCCTTTCAGGCATGCAACACAATGATCATCACTTGTAAACTCTTTCTTTGGCATTCCAGTTACCAAATCATGTTTAATTAGCTTATTCATGTTCTTAAAGTTTACATGGCACATTCTTTTATGCCATAGGAAAGACTCATCACTATTTGCTTTAGATAGAAAGCATGAAACTTCTCCAGAGGGAGATGTTTCTTGCAAATCCATCTTGTACATGTTCCCTTTCCTGGGGGCTCTGAGCAGGATGTGCTCATGAGGAATGACCACTCCAGGCTTGAGAACAATGCACTCATGCTCAGTAAAGAGCATGTTATGACTCTGATCACAAAATTGGGATACACTCAGAAGATTGTACCCAAGCTCCTTAACAAAGTTTACCTTTTCAATGCTGAGCTTACCATTTGTGACCTTGCCCCTTCCTGAAATGTAACCCCTTCATCTCCTCCAAAAGCAACTGGTCCTCCATCAATTCTCTCAAAGTTATGGAGTAGAGACCTATTGCCTGTCATGTGCCTGGAACAGCCACTATCAATTATCCAGACATTCTGCTTGTCTTGAGCTGTTCCTGCACAAAGAAAATGATTAGTTACATTTGGAAACCCAAGCCTTACTTGTCTTGGGCTCACTAAGTATAATAGAAGGTAATGCAACAGTAATAGATCCTATGGTTGTACTAGGGGGATCTTCAGCTGTTGTTGATGGAGAAACTTCAGTCATTTGGTCTTTCTTAGACTTCCACACCACCTTTGGAGTCTTGGACTTGACCTTCAAAACCTTAGAAGCTTTTGGGACTTCACAAGTTTTGATGACTGAACCTTCGGAAGATTCTACAGTCACTGCAGCAGACTTCAGTGCTTCGGAAGAACTCCTTTCTTCCGAGACCAATTTTTCTTCCGAAGGTAATTTCCATTTACCTTCTTCTTTGATTTGGAGCTTCCGAAGGAATCAGACTTTCCTTCCGAAGCTTGAGTCTTCTTGAAACTCTTTGAAGTCTTTGTATTGGTCATGTGGATAGTACTTTTAGGATTGTATGGGCAATCCTTAGCAATGTGAGAGGTACTTTCACACATGACACATAACATTTTCTTCTTCAAAAGAGTCTCCCTATGAGAGCAAGACTGGCTTTGGTCACATCCCTTCTCCACCTTCATCTTTGTAGATGTTGAGACAGTTCTTTTGGGATGTGAACTGTTCTTGGAGTTTGATGGTCCAGGCTGTGCAGCAGAGGTACACAGCAGCTCAGTCTTCTTCTTTGTACTGAGATGATTTGAACAAGAACCAGAACTCTTAGCTGAGAAGTCTTGGTTGATGTCTTCAGTCTTTACTACTTTAAAACCTGTAGAGATAAAAACTTGTTTCTGCTTAGAATCAAAAGTAGCCTTGATCTCTTGAGCTTTCTTTGCTTTTCTTTGCTCTTCCTGATCAAGTTCTTTCTCTTGGACTTGGTCATCACAGTAGATTTCTTCTCCTCAGAAGGATAGTGGCCCTTAGTAGAATCCTCTTCTTCACTCTTCTCAGAGGAATTCTTCACTATCTCTTTTCATCCTCCTCACTTATAGGATCTATGAGAGGAAGCTCATCTTCACAAGTTCCACACCTAGGAGATCTTACAGACAAGATTGTGTGTGGATGAGCTATCTCATTTGATCCCAGTCCCTGTCTATTTTGATAGCACACTTTGTTGTGCAGGGATGAGGATATCATGTTCTTGAAGGTCTCTTCTTCAAGAACACTCTTTTCTGCCTTGGCTTTGCTGATCACAAGCTCAGCCTGGCACTCAGTCAACTTAGTTATGAGATCCTGGATTTGAGTCCTAAAATCTGTATGTTCATGTTTTAGTACTGAAATGGTTTTCTCCAAGTCCTCTATCTTTAACTTGTAATCATTTTCAGACTTTCTAAAATCAGATTTTAATATGTTTAATGACTCAAGATCAGATCTCATTTCTAAGTTATAGGACCTGTATCTATTTACTTTAGCAATGCATTCAGGAGTACAGAGATGTTCCAATACCTTGGCTTCATCATGGTCTGCCATTAGTGCTTGGTTTGGAGAAGCATCTTCCACCTGAAAGCTCCAGTCAAAGCCTCACTCTTCAACAGCAACAGCAGCATGTTGCTTTGGCTTCTCATTTTAAGGGGCTTTGTCAGTGTAGTTTGGTCTGGCTTGTGTTTGGCCACCATTTGTTTTAGGTGCCTTACACTCCCTAGCAAAGTGGCCCATCAAGTTACAGTTGTAACACTTGACTTTGCTTTTATCCAGCCCAAACTTTCCACTGGTTGCATTGCTTGGAAACCTCCTTCCTGTTCTCTTGTAGAACTTCTTGGCTCTGTAAGTGAGGAGAGCCATCTGCTGAACTATCTCCATGTACTCCAGGTCATCTGGATGGATACAGTCCAGGTTTTCAAGAGTGAAGAGAGAGTTCCCACAACTTTCATCAGAAGACACAAAGGCTTGAGAAGAGCTTGTCTCTTGGAATGGGCTTCCTTGAGTGTAGTTCTCCCTGGGTGTCTCTGGGAAGGTGATGAAAGGACCCTTTGGTGAGTTGTCAGGGTAGCATATGAGATGATGTTGGGGTTCTATACTATCCCTTTCAACCACATGAAGGGCTGAACCCATTTGATTGTTGGAGTTGCCAGATGAACCTTGCATGTTCATCTCCATCTGGTAGCCACTGAGAATCCCATATAACTCTGTCAGAGTAAGAGTTTTGAGATTCTCAGTCCTCTTGATCACCACACAGTAGTGTGTCCATTGCCTAGGAAGTGAGGACATGAACTTCCTTACAATGTCCCTGTTCTCAAGAGGAACTCCTCCATCCACTAGGGATCCACTATCTCAACATACCTGAAGTATTGTTGAGTTATGGTTTCACCTGTTTTGAAGGTGAAGTTTTCAAACTGCTGCTTCAGGAGATCCTTCTTGTTCTCCTTGGCTTCAGAGGAGCCTTCATACATCAGCTTCAGTGCATCCCACAGCTGTTTAGCTGTTTTGCACTTCTTAAAACCTCTGTACACAGAGTTTGGAAAAGCAGTTTGAAGAGCAGTCATGGCCTTCCTATCAATCTCTACTCTCTTCCTATCTTCATCAGAGTAGTTGGCCACATCTTTTGGAATCATACCAGCACCAGTAGCAGAAGGAGTGTTGGGTATGAAAGGTCCATTCTCAACAGATTCTCACATTCTTGAGTCTAGAGACCTTATGAAACCTTCCATTCTCATACACCAGGTGTCAAAGTCATCAAGAGTGATCAGTGGGGATTTGTTTGAAAGATTTGATCTGCCCAAGATACATATAAAATTGATGTGGCTAGTGTGATATGATCCAAGTCGGGTCATACCCAATAACAAGCCTAACAAACACCGAAAGATAAATTATTTGTTGATAAGATCATAACAAATAATAAGTTACACCAATTTAGAAAATTGGATTTTCTAAATAATTACTTTTGTAGATGAACATCATTATATATAATGTAATTTGTTCATGAGGGATTTCTTGTGCATTGTTTAAATTAGTTAAACAATAACAAAAGACTAGTTGTATGTGTTATAAAATTAAATTGGTTTAATTTTATAAAAAGGTGAATGTATGGATGGAAATTTTAAAATTAAAATTTGAATTGGAGAGAGACCAAGGGGTGCCCATTTCGGCCGCCCCCTTGTGTCTTGGGAATGCCTTTTACTTGTTCCAAGCACATGCATTAGCTACTCATCAATTCATTTTACACATACACTCAACCTACACACACAAGAACTCTCTCTCTCTCTCTCTCTCTCTTTCAAGATTCGGATTTTGAACAAGAGAAGACAATTTTTCAGCTTCAAGTTTTGTTCTTGGCTGAAAAACTTCACAAGGAAGAGAGACTACAACTTGGTGTTCGATCCTAGCATAGAGAGGTGTTTTGCACGTGCTTGGGGTATCATCTCTTGAGGATTTCTTGCTTGAAGTTTCAGCCTCAAATCTCATCATCCTCATCTTCTTATTTTCGGATTTAGGAAGCTACAAAGGTTGTAGTTTCTTGACTATCTAGTGTTCTTTCATTTGTATGCATTATGTATAAAGATCCATGGCTTGGGGTTATTATAAAATGGGTTTTATAATAAGATCTTAATATGTTTTAAAATATTATTCCGCTGCGTTTTCATATAAATAATGTTGTATGAAGCTTTGATAAACATGTTAAAACCCCTACAATGGCATCAAGAGCCACTTATACATATGCATACATATATTACACTTTGCTTCCTTTTGGACAGCCCAAAACCGTGGGTTTAAAGGGCTATTTTGGTGCCCCCTTTTGATGTTTTAAAGATGCTATATTATGCACATTAGGATCTTTAAAACTCTAGTTTATAAGATTATTGTTTGCTTGGACTAAACCCATTTGTTCTTGGTTTATGTTGGCCAAAAACATGGGTTTTAAGGGGCTGCCAAAAATCGACTTCTTATGTATGTTTGGATATATTGTTGTTGTTTATGCATAACAAAGCCTAGACCACTTGGATTGAATGATTGATTGTCATGTTGTATTCATTTGGGCATGTAATAATTTATTTTTTTTTAAGTCTTGTTTTGTAATCTATTCATTCATATGGTTTGTAATAAATAGATTAGGAGTTTATCTTTACTAGAAAAATGTATTAGGATACATATTTTGTAAGGATGCTCAAGATCAAGACTTGAAGAAAAGATGGACAAAGAGGATGCTTGAAGATGTGGATTCAAGTGGGAGTTCCTTTTGTCAACCATGTGTCATGTTCTTAACCCTTAGGACAAGACCTTTTGACACACTTGTTTTGGCTAAACAAGTGTGCTCAACTTAGTATGCTTTGTTATGCATATATGGATTGTTTGGTTATGCTTGGTTGAATGCTTATGATGTTGTTTTGTTTTGGATATTTGGATGTCATTAACAAACTTCACCTAGAACAAGCTAATACAAGAAATTGGTTCTCAAATCATTAAGCAAAATAGAATGGGTCTATAAAAAGGAGTTAATGGTTTGCAAAATAAAATGGGTTTTATTTATAAGAACCAAATAGGTACCATATGGTTGAATGCATACAATCATATGGTACATGGATTTTTCTAAAACATGAATTGTGAAATTATAAATCCCTTTTGAAAAACAAGTTAAACACCATCCTTTTACACAACACTTAGGTTACTTACAAACTCTTAGTGGGATAAAGGTCACCTAACCACTTTGAGGGAACTTGTAACTTGAGGTGATAATGCCATGTTTGTGGGATAAAGGTCACCTAACCACTTATGTGGTAAACTCACACGTGTGTGTAAGTAGGACGACTTGATTTATAAAATATATTGAATGGATCACCTAAAATGTATTTTATAAAAGGTGTTGATGGGGTAAACATGCCGTTATAAACATAAGATGTTTAAATGATCCCATACCACTAGAAGTTGCAATGGGTTGCAATTGTCATTTATGACTACCTTGTTTATTTAAATAATGGGATAAAGGTCACCTAACCAATATTTAAATATAACGTTGGATTCTAAAAATATTTTCTTTTATTAATAGTCTATGAGACGTAAAGGGTATTAATAAATGAAATGTATAATTATATCAACGATTACTAAAATGGAACTTTGTAAAATCTTGTAGATGGCCGATCACACCAACGCTAATAACGATGTACCAAACCAAAACAACCAATCTCTTAGGGCGATCCTTCAAAGGGATCGTCTAACACCTAACAACTTCATGGATTGGTACCGCAACTTGAGAATTGTTCTCAAGCAAGAAAAGCGGGCCTACATTCTTGATGATCCCATCCCCGATGAACCTAACGAGGAGGATGTGGAGGCCTATAATGATTGGGTTAGATATACGGAAGACTCCATCCAAGTCTCTTGCTTAATGTTAGCAAGTATGACACCCGAACTCCAAAAGGAGTATGAGCTCCATGGAGCCTATGACATGATCACTCAGCTGCGGGAAACGTTCCAGCAACAAGCTAGAGTGGAGCGCTTCGAAACGGTTCGAGCGCTTCATGCATGTCGGATGGAGGAATCCCAATCAGTTTCATCTTATGTTCTTAAGATGAAAAGCCACATCGACCGCCTTCAAAGGTTGAACTGTCCCGTCTCAAAGGAGTTGGCCACGGATTTGATCCTTAATGGCCTAACTAAAAAGTTTGAGGCATTCGTCATGAATTACAACATGAACGGATGGGACAAGAGCATAAATGAACTTCATTCGATGCTCAAATCAGCTGAGGCGGGAATGGGTAAAAGGGTTTTACCCGTTCTCACCATTAATGAAGGTGGGAGAAGGAAGAGGTCTCTACCCCCTCCCAAGGCAAATGTTGCCAAAGGAAAGGGGCACGTTGGAGGAAAGGGGAAGATGGTTGTTAGGGCGGAACCTCCGAAGCCCAAGGAGAAGAAGCAAAAGGTTGCTGTAAATGACCCATGCTTCAAATGTGGTGAGATAGGGCATTGGATGAGAAATTGTCCAGTCTATCTCAAAGAGTTGAGAGAAAAGAGGGATGCGGGGCAAACCTCAGGTATAATATACATGATACATATAGAATTAAATGTTATTTCTTCTAACACATGGGTATTAGATACCGGATGTGGAACTCACATTTGCAATTTGTTGCAGGGGTTCAAAAGAAATGAGCATTATGAGAAAGGGGAAATAAGTCTCTTCATGGGCAATGGTGCAAAGGTTCATGTGGAAGCCCAAGGAGACTACATTTTGAAACTTCCAAATGGTTTGGAAGTTATTTTAAGTAATGTATTATATGCTCCTAGTTTGACTAGGAACATAATTTCTGTTTCCCGTTTAAGACAATATGATTATGATTTCAAGTTTGTTGACAATGATATTCATGTTTCTTTAAATCATGTATTTTATTTTAAAGCTATACCTTGTAATGGCATTTATGAATTGGTTCATGAAAACGCAACATATGATAGCTCAATATACCAAGCAACCACCAAAAAACTTAAATTGGATTTGAGTGATACCTACCTTTGGCATTGTCGTCTTGGTCATATAAACAAGAAACGTATACAAATACTTCAAAAGAATGGTCTTTTAAAAACAAATGAATGTGATTCATTTGATGTATGTGAATCTTGTTTACAAGGTAAAATGACTAAGGCACCCTTTAGTGGAACTAACGAAAGGGCAAAAGATTTATTAGGTATCATACATTCGGATGTATGTGGTCCTTTTAAGCCAATGACTAGGAATGGTGAGAGATACTTCATTACCTTTACCGACGATTATAGTCGCTATGGGTATGTGTACTTATTAAGGCACAAAGATGAAGCTTTTGAAATGTTCAAAATCTTCAAGAATGAAGTAGAAAATCAACTCAACAGGTCAATTAAAATTCTCCGCACCGATAGAGGTGGCGAATACCTAAGTGATGTTTTTCAAGATCATCTTAGGAGTTGTGGGATTGTCTCACAACTCACTCCACCTGGAACACCACAACATAATGGTGTGTCTGAGAGGAGGAATCGAACCTTATTGGATATGGTTCGATCGATGATGGCTAGAAGCACATTACCTCTATCATTTTGGGGATTCGCTTTGCTCTCCGCGGCACGTATTCTGAATATGGCCCCAACCAAAAAGGTGGAAAAGACACCTTTTGAGATATGGCATGGAAGAGTTCCATCCTTATCATACTTAAGGGTCTGGGGTTGTGAGGCTTATGTTAAGACTCCCACCCCAAACAAATTAGATGTCCGATCCACCAAGTGTATCTTTGTTGGATATCCTAGAGATTCTATGGGATATTATTTCTATGATCCACTGGAACAAAAAGTATTTGTTGCCAGAAAGGGTGAGTTCTTAGAAACTAAGTTCCTTATGGAAGGAATTAGCAGTAGAACAGTGGATCTTGAGGAGGATCAAGATACACAGCCCGATGCACGTTTGGTTGAAACTAGCACTCAACGTGAGGACGTTGAGGATGATCAAGGGGTTGATCAATACACACAAAACGTTCGCAGAAGTGGTAGAACTAGTAATCCACCTGAAAGATATGGATTTTTCATGGATGGATGCTATGTGGTGGATTCAGATGAACCAACCACATATCATAATGCAGTGTCCAATTTGGATTGTGACAAATGGCTTGAGGCCATGAACGTTGAGATGCAATCCATGTATGACAATCAAGTTTGGGAACTTGTTGAGCCACCTCTTAATTCCAAAGTAGTTGGAAGTAAGTGGGTTTTCAAGAAGAAAACCGATATGCATGGAAACTTGGATACTTACAAAGCTAGACTTGTAGCAAAGGGTTTCACTCAAACTCAAGGGGTTGATTATGATGAAACCTTCTCACCTGTTGCAATGCTTAAGTCTATAAGGATATTGTTTGCCATAGCAGCTCATTATGATTATGAGATTTGGCAAATGGATGTCAAAACCGCTTTCCTAAATGGATATCTTGAGGAAGATGTCTATATGGTTCAGCCTGAAGGTTTTGTTGATCCAAAACATCCTAACAAAGTATGCAAGTTAAAGAAATCAATCTATGGATTGAAACAAGCATCGAGAAGTTGGAATCACCGTTTTGATGATGAAGTAAAGAAATTTGGCTTCATCAAAAACGCTGATGAGGCTTGTGTGTATAAAAAGGCTAGTGGGAGCACAATAACCTTCCTAGTATTGTATGTTGATGACATACTACTATTTGGAAATGACATTCCAACCATGGAAGGTGTAAAAACCTGGCTTGGAAGTTGTTTTTCCATCAAGGATCTTGGTGAAGCCGCCTATATTCTGGGAATAAAGATCTATAGGGATAGATCAAGACGGCTAATTGGTTTGAATCAAAGTGCATACATTGACAAAATCTTGAAAAGGTTCAAGATGGAAAACTCTAAGAAAGGTACTGTACCTATTCAAAGAGGGACAATATTGAGTACAACTCAATGTCCAAGCTCCAAGGAGGAGCAAAATAGAATGAAGGCAATCCCATATGCATCTGCTATAGGATCCATCATGTATGCAATGATATGCACTAGACCGGACGTGTCATGCGCTTTAAGCATGACAAGTAGATACCAGCAAAATCCTGGTGATAGTCATTGGATGGCTGTCAAGAACATTCTGAAATACCTAAGGAGGACTAAGGACATGTTCTTGATCTACGGGTCTGGTGAAGAGGAACTCGTTGTAAAAGGTTACACGGATGCGAGTTTCCAAACCGATCGAGATGATTCACGATCTCAATCAGGGTACATCTTTATTCTAAATGGCGGAGCTATTTCTTGGAAAAGCTCAAAGCAAGAAGTCGTAGCGTTGTCCACTACAGAGTCAGAATACGTCGCCGCTTCAATGGCAGCACAGGAAGCTGCATGGCTGAAGAAATTCATAGCCGATCTAGGGGTAGTCCCTTCCATTCAGGATCCCCTAGAGATCTTTTGTGACAACGAAGGTGCGATTGCTCAAATCAAGGAACCTCGTGCTCATCAAAAGACTCGGCACATTGAACGGAGATTCAACTACATAAGGGATGAAGTTGAAAAAGGAAAGATATGTATTCGCAAAGTCCACACTGATAAAAACGTTGCGGATCCACTCACAAAGCTCCTTGAAAAGGCAAAGCATGAGGGTCATGTTTGTGCCATGGGACTTAGATATTCCAGTGACTGGGTTTGATGTCGTATTTTGTATTTGGATATTGGAACTTATGTTATTTGACTTATTTATATGGTTATTATTTTCATTTGTTCTTCTTTTAGCATGTTTAAATCCGTGAATAAATAAGTTATTCTAAACGTCCGTAGTCGATCATACTTGTGGGAACAACTATGAATGTAAGACTATAATGAACTTGGATTGGTTGATGTTCATAAGATATGAATATTGAGCAAGAGGTTGTTACCAAGGTTCATTGATATCTATGGGATATAGATATTGGACTGACCCGCACTCAATTATTTCTGCATGGAATCTTCTGATTAGTCATAAGAAATTTTGAGTAAAGGCGAATATCATGGTATCCTCAGACCTGAGATACATATTGGGTCTCGATATTCACCTAGTATTGTACTTTGACTTAGTCCTTTGCTGTTCTGAAAAGGCAGTACATAAGGCTGAGTTCAGGTATGACATGAGGTGATTGTGAGAGACGTATGTAATCAAGATGGAATTTGTTCCTCTTATTCGTTGAGAGTTAGATGTCTAAGGCCTGTTAAAGTTAAATCATCAGAGAATGACTATTCTGTGTCTCTTGGATTTAACATGACATCTGTATCAAAAGGATAGATGATTAATTCACCTAAAAACATATTCAAGTAAGGTACTTGAAAAGGATGATGTTATTGAATGGCACTTAATCATATACATTAGGGGTAGCAAACCGTTGCTAGGCGTTATTTGCTGCTTGCATCAATCTTCTATGAATCTTGTGCAAGTGGGAGATTGAAAGATTTGATCTGCCCAAGATACATATAAAATTGATGTGGCTAGTGTGATATGATCCAAGTCGGGTCATACCCAATAACAAGCCTAACAAACACCGAAAGATAAATTATTTGTTGATAAGATCATAACAAATAATAAGTTACACCAATTTAGAAAATTGGATTTTCTAAATAATTACTTTTGTAGATGAACATCATTATATATAATGTAATTTGTTCATGAGGGATTTCTTGTGCATTGTTTAAATTAGTTAAACAATAACAAAAGACTAGTTGTATGTGTTATAAAATTAAATTGGTTTAATTTTATAAAAAGGTGAATGTATGGATGGAAATTTTAAAATTAAAATTTGAATTGGAGAGAGACCAAGGGGTGCCCATTTCGGCCGCCCCCTTGTGTCTTGGGAATGCCTTTTACTTGTTCCAAGCACATGCATTAGCTACTCATCAATTCATTTTACACATACACTCAACCTACACACACAAGAACTCTCTCTCTCTCTCTCTCTCTTTCAAGATTCAGATTTTGAACAAGAGAAGACAATTTTTCAGCTTCAAGTTTTGTTCTTGGCTGAAAAACTTCACAAGGAAGAGAGACTACAACTTGGTGTTCGATCCTAGCATAGAGAGGTGTTTTGCACGTGCTTGGGGTATCATCTCTTGAGGATTTCTTGCTTGAAGTTTCAGCCTCAAATCTCATCATCCTCATCTTCTTATTTTCGGATTTAGGAAGCTACAAAGGTTGTAGTTTCTTGACTATCTAGTGTTCTTTCATTTGTATGCATTATGTATAAAGATCCATGGCTTGGGGTTATTATAAAATGGGTTTTATAATAAGATCTTAATATGTTTTAAAATATTATTCCGCTGCGTTTTCATATAAATAATGTTGTATGAAGCTTTGATAAACATGTTAAAACCCCTACATTGTTCATGGTTCCAGTCTCCATATCAGTCTTTGAGATGGATGCCATTTGGAGAGTTTAGTTTTTGTGTGTGTGAGGGATCTTAAGATGGTGAGATCGTATATCAAGAGCCTGAAATGCTCTGATACCAATTGCAGGACCGGTTAAGGGCTTGAACAATTACAACACAACAACACAATGAGGAGAATAACTAAACTTGATCAAACAGTGAACTGGATTAACCAATATATTGATACAAAGAACACAAGTAAAATAAAAGAGACAGAACAAGAGATTTGGGTTTCAAGGAGGCAGTATATTGCTTTCTCAAATTCTTTTACAAGTGTTACAAAGCATAAAGAAAGATACAAGAACTTGGAATACTTATACTACAACCTACAGCCGGCTATACTTTGAAAGCCAGCTGGATACAATTGACTAGACACAAACAAAATCAATTGTAGGATCAAAAGGCATATCTGCCTTTTGACCTTGTGACTATGACATGTCATAGCTCACATCCTTATCTATTACAAAAAGGATAAAGTACATAAAGTAGAAAGTTACAGACTCAAGACTTCAATGTACAGTTACTAAAAGCATGAACCTTTTCACCAACTCATATAAGTTGGTGACTTTACAGAGATGCAACGGAAAGGTGTCCAGCTTTATGGAACAGTACATCAAATAAAGCATGTTTACTAAAAGTCTTCGGAAGAAATCTGTCTTCATAGGTTGAAGCTTCGGAAGACTTTGTCTCTGAGGCTTTGGAAGGCTTCATGTTTGGCTTCTGAAGATATTGGTCTTGGCTTCGGAAGATTTTACACTTAGAGTATTTTCTAGTGTATGATGTAAAACTTCCGAAGCATTTCTTACTTCAGTACTTAGTGCATTTGTTGCAGAGAGACATTGGATGTTTTGGTTTGCATCAGACTTAAAGGAATCCTTACAAAGATGCTAAATGTTAGTGGTCAAAGTCGAAAAAATGAATCGCTAGCCAAACTCCAAGATCCTAAACTTTAGTGACCAAAGTCACGCGCCTGCGCCAGAAGTCTAGTCAATTTTCCCACATGAAGGTTGCGTTACTTTGGTTGTTATTTGTCTAACTCGTTGGAAATCATAAAATCAAAGTTTCATAGCGAAACTCAAAATCACTAAATTTTAGTGGCCAAACTCGAAAAAATAAAACTTTACTATAAATGGTTTAGTGGTCAAACTCTAAGATTCTAAAAGTTAATGACCAAAATGAAATAACCAAAAGTTAATGGTAAGAGTGAGAATACTTAAAACTAATGTGGTTAAAATCAAATAAATTAAAACTTCGGTTCATTTGACTGTGCAATTAATTATAGAGTAATGATACTCATGATGATATATTTTATAACTAGACTACTTCCCATGTATCACATATGTTAAATATAAATATATTAATAATTAGTAATAAAGATTTAATAGTTATAAAGTAATAATTTAAAATAAGATATGATTAAAATTACGTAAGTAGCTATCGTAAAAAAACTATTATTTCTTAAAAATCATTTTTTCTAAAAGTTCATTGTATTAGAAAATTTTCATATTTAAAAAATAATTTATTTAATTAAAAATAAGTGTTTTAAAAAAATATCAGTTGTTTTAATGTATTAAAAAATCTATTTTTTATTTTGAAAAAAGTATGATTAATATCACTAGGGCTATTCTATGTCGCACGTTGTGCGAGTACTCAAACCCCATTGAAAAATTGGTTTTTAATTCATTTAAGGCTCAGAATAGATAACTCGTTATGGCTGCATTCCAAAGGACGTGCCACACCAACCAACGGATACCATTTTTGGCTTCATCATCGCCCATATACGTATCACATTACCCGAATCAGGGTACAAACTAACCAGCTCTAAACGTATGTCAGTAATGCAACAAACTAAGCTATGGCATGCACATCTATGAGCTAGACAACCACATTTCAGCATTTTCAGATGTTTGTCTCAGATGCACTATTGTCATCGACAAAATAAGCAGTGCAAAGATTTAACAACATATCCTGAATTAATTTACGCTCGATGTTGTCAACCAAAAATGTCCCCTTAAGACAAAAGTCCAACAGATCTCGTCATCAACACAGGAAACCGGACGACAACCTTCTGTCTCAGATGAGCGTACGGACAATATCGACCCAACAATGTGTACACCCAACATCATAGATCCAACTCAGATGGATAACATTCCATCATCATCGTTGTGTTACAAACAACCATGGGAACCAGTTTGTATGCCCAACATCATAGATCAAACTCAGATGGATACATTCCATCATCACCTCTTTGTTACAAATAACCATCAGGTATACATGCGTCATCATAAACATCATTGACAACCTCAAATAGCAGAGAAAACCCCAAATAGAAAAGAAACAGTAGCCAACCAATGGATATCAATAAATGCAACAACACAAACCCAAAAAATGCAACAACACAAGCCGGAGTGTCCACCGCCTTTTCCGCCACCGGCACGATCCCCCAACAAAAGCCCTCTTTCTCTCTCTGCAATGTGTTTGTGTTTATATATACCAGTATGAGGGACCCGATTGCAAAATAGGATATATTTTATGGTCAAAACATCAAAATATCAACATAACTATTCATTCCCTTTGTAAAATTAACATTATATAATATAATATAATTAGTATTTAATGAAAATTAGTATGAGAAGTTTCAGAATTTATCATGTGTCATCATAATTATTTATTTATTATATAAATATTATTTTGTCATAGAAATATGTCACTACAAAGATTTTGATTAATAGCGGTGAGATATGTCGCCTCCAGAAAGCACATTTGTCGCTGCTAAAAGTTTGTTGCTAATGATCACTAGTCGTCGTTAATAACCTCAACGGCGGTGACACTTGTCGTCATTAATAACATTGTTTATCGTCGAGAAAATTATCTGGCAAGAGCATTACTGTCTACTGATGACATGCAGCCGTTATTGGTCACTGTTTTATTTTATATAGTTTTATATATTTTTATCATTTTAGTTTTCACAAACCAAATGCGCACATATAAAAATACATACAGATTTCCCACCAAACACAAAATACACTATAAAAGCTTCAAAACACATATATAAACAAACAATGTGAATGTTAAGTAGTTCAACATCTTGTTTAAGTTAAACATATAACTACTCAAAGCATATATAAGCTAGTATTCTAATACACTATTTGTCCCCCTCATCCGAAAGTGGTTTCATCGTCTTGATTTGAAGGCTTTTTTGAATGCATAAACTGTGTAAGTCATGTTAAAAAATCATCTTTAATGGAAGTTGAGTATGGCGGTGGAGTAAGCAACGACAGTTGATGGTGGCGGTGGAGTAAGCGATGACAGCGATGGTGGCGGTGGAGTAAGTGTTAGATCTAGGAACAATAGATCTAGATCAATTTGTATAAGCTTAGAACTTTAATTAATATTTGTAATGAATAATTGTAATTCATTATTATGATGTATGCACTGTCTATATAGGTTAACCCATATGTGTGGTGATCTGTGTATGATTACAGGTACAAACATAATACTTGGTCAATTACTGAAATCGACTAAGTGTAAGAAACATCTACGGATGAACATTGTGTTCTTCCGTAGATATGTTTCATACCAGTAACAAACATCCGAAGATCATCTACGGATGAACAATCAGCTCTGGAGTTCAAGTGGTCAATCAAAGAGGTCAAGTGAAGACTCCTGCGGATGAGCAAACTCCTGCGGAATAACAAGTATCTCGAAAGAACAAACACCTACGGAAGTCTATGTAGCTGCGGAGCTCAAACACTTGTATTTAAATAATACAAGTGTTACAAGTCAACAAGTCAACAAGTCAACAAGACAGCTATGCGAATCCCAAAAGATCCGATGTTTCCTTAACTAACGTGCCTATAAATATGGATCCTAGGTTTCACATCAAAAGGACACGAGAACACGACTCAAAAACACAAACAACCAAGCATCAATACGGCAAACCCAACATCACATCACACAAACATAAACCCTAGCCGCCGTCACATCAACATCAACACATTCGAAGCATTTATTGTTTATTATTTATTCATCTGTAATCATTAATCAGTTTTAATGAAATACGTTTGAATCAAATCTTTTGTTTGCTTATTAATTGTGTTCTTATCATTATGTTCGTCATAAACATTAATCATTAAATTTGATATTTAATTATTATAACAATTAAACAAGGTTAATGTTGATTCCGCAAACATTAACTTGATTTCCTATTAACACCGATAATTCCTAATTGCGATCCTTGGATTCACAGTAAGTGTTGACGGTGATGGTGGCACCAGTCAGTTAAGTCGAGATCGAGAGAAGGTGAGAATGGCAATGGCGGTTGTTGATGGGGGTGGTGGAGTAAGCAGCGGCAGTTATGGCAACGATGGAGTTAATGGCGGCGAGGTTGAGGCGATAGTTCGAGAGAGGGAATCAGAGATGTGTGAGGCAAGGTAAGAATGGGAGCCTGTGGAAGGAAACAACTCGCTTTTTTCAGTCCATTACCAGCGTTAGATTTGAACACTGAAATAACAAGCCGTTAAATCTGGACGCTGATCAACGGCCAGATTTGTCTCTGGTGTGCGTGAACGGATCGGAGATCAATAGCGGCAACATGTCACCAAGATCTACGCTATTGGCGTCGCCTCTATTAAAAATATTACTTGTAGCGTGTGTAAATATAGATATAAATTTGCAAGTGTTTTTTATGCATGATGTAAATAAAAAGATTGTAATGACATCATACCATGTTTCACCGTAATATGGTTAAATTTCTTTTATTTCATATTTTATGCGTTAGGTTTTATAACCTGGAAATTTATTTTTTGTGTTGAAGAGTGTAAGGAACACTTAAAAGTAGTGATAAGACAAGAAGAGAACCCCTAAATTAGTTGATAAGAATGTAATCACTTTTGATAATATGCAACTTTAAACACATTTACAGTCAATATTTCTCCTTTGTGTCAAGAAAAAAACTCTTTTTTTTATTACCATGAAGTTTCTTCTTGTCCATGAATTCTTTTATACGTTCATAACGATGTTAGAGTGTTTCAAGTATCTCTTATGTAGATTTACAACCTTGTACATAGTGATAGATATCATTAAGGAATTATAATAGTCTTTCTTGCCTTTACATCAAGGCTTTTGAGTCTTTTGTGGTCATTGTTCATCGCAACAACAGTTTTGAAACCATTTGAGAGGCACTACTTTTGTTATTGCACTTACTTGATTTTATGGTTATGAACACGATAAAAAATCTATAATGGGTGAATAAGTTTTCTTTTATAATTTTAATGATCACTCTTAATATCCTTCACTATTTATAAACTATTTCTTGTGAGAACTTATGAGTTGAAAACAATATGTAAGCAAAGTGAAAGAAGAATCTTAAAAAAACAAAATTGTATAATGGTTTGGGTGGATGTTAATCGGCCCACCTTACATTCATTTCTTGGTATCCACCAAGAGATTATTTTTATTAATAACTTCTATCTAGATAGGCAAAGATCAACTTTATAATATTTCCTCTTTAATTTTTGATAGAAATCATCAATCTTCTCCTAACTTTGCTTTGGTAGGGATCATCAAGTATTTTTCACAAATCATGGTAACAAATACCTTTATAACTTTTCTTTAAGAATAGTGGTGGTCACTAATATACGGCTTCTCATGAATTCATGTAGGGATTAAGACATAAATTGTCTAACATCTCTCGGTATTTATGGTGCGTCATAAAGATACCCCATAACAAGTTTTAAATGTATATATAATAAATGATAATTATCTAAATCAATCATTTATACACAAGTATAGACACATGCACCCATCATATCAGTAGAATAGTATTTGCATGAACCAAGTGTCGATACTAAGGAACACGAAGGAAACTATTAATAATAAATCCTCCACTGATATCTATCATAACTAATAACAAGACAATATAATTACTTAAACTAAAAAAAAACTAAACTCAACCTCGAAATTCTTAACAAAGAAAAAACATATAAAAATAAGTATCACTTAGGTGTTAGATCCTCTTGATAGATTAAATTGACAACTTATGAAGTGTTCTTTAATTACTAAACCCTAGTTAAGGTGATGCGTAATGAATGAAAACTGAGGCTCCTACACCCAATGCCGACCACCCTAGCCTCACTACTATGTAATAGGTGAACAAAGTGCTAGAACAAATTTTCCTTTTGGGTAGAAATCCCATAACCAAATAAAAGAAGACTTTATAAACGCATGTAAGCAACCTATGACTACAAAGCAAATATCATTTTTAATTAACAAATGACTTAGAACCATTTAAAGACTTCTAGCAGTTATACCTTACTGTTGCATTGCCTACAATCTACCAAAAAACCAATAGCTAGGAAATATCCTCACAAGGTCTTAACTTCTTCTATTCAAACCTAATTCCAGAGTTAGCACACTAATCAATTATAACTCATAGTTGTCTATTACCTATTAAGTTTCAATACCCATATTATTATTGTTGAGATACAAGAATGATGCAGCTACCTAAACTTAAAGTTTTGTGCTAATCTTCTATATGCTAAAATACAACATTAAGCATTGAACTGTTATGAAGTAGCATTTTTGGATATGCTTATGAAGATCTGCCGATTCACTACTTCAATAAACAAGACTATCAGTACAGAAGAGTAGTGGTGATAACATAACTCTAGAACTACTGATCTATAGAACTGCTAATTTCCTGTCTATGTTGTACATTCTTTGTAACTAATAGTAATGCACATTCATGGAATGCCATAATGTGTAGATCGATACTTGTGACATGCCATTGATTCTAAACCTAGAATAGATGATCAGAAAATGTTCTAGAGTTTAGTTTTCATAGTATAAATATCTCACACTTGTATAGTTATGAGATTAGCTACTTTTACCCACTTGTCTCCTCCTACTATTGCTCTTTTGTAATCAGTGAAGATTATCAAATGAATACTTTAAAAAGAACTTCATTTGTCATTTTACATTCAAAGTATTATTTGTGTGTTTAATAGTAAATAGTTAATATAGATTTTGTATTTGTTATCCACTAATCAACGAAAAATCTTGTTTAGTTCAAATCCAATCTAACAATTATCTGCGAAACGATTTACCTAGAAAAAACATTGTCTTTTGATCAAAGTCACACATCATGAATTTATTAAATTTAAGAAACCACACATGACACACCAAAAAAGAGATAAAACAATACTTTATTAAAAAAACTTTACAACCATTATAAGTTGTCAATTTAAAAAGCTCGTGTACAGCCGCAAAATAAAATAGAGGGAAAAGGGCGTTTATAGTCACTTCAACTAGTTGTCTGCAATAATCTAACTTCAACAATCATAATATCGTCAATATCAACCTAAAAGCTCAAACAGATGAAACGCAGTCCTATAATTATCAACACACAATATGTGCTTAGATCAAATTATACTGTTAAATTAGGGTTCACGCATGAAATCAAGCCAAAAGCATTTTTATGATAGATCTGCCCATCACAATACGTGGGTTTTTCCCTTCACTTCCTAATCGTGTCTTATAGCATACTAATGACTGGTTGATCTTGCCAAAACCCCGGTTTTTCCAAAACATATAACAATGCACAGTGTGAGGATCAATTTTTTTACGCTTTCCTTAAGTGTATCATAGCTTCCTAACATGTCCACATCTCCAACCGAGTGATTTATCACTAAAATGGAGTTCCATAACATTATATTTCTGCTCACACCTAGTAATAACTCTCATTTAAGTAGTAAAAAGTATTACCTCACGAAACCTAGAGCTCTTAAACATAATCGAAGTAAAGATGTCCAAAATCTAGGGAGAGATCTTGTTTGTTGGTAGAAAGAGAGCCAAAGTGGGGGATTAGAATGAGGAAATTCAAAGATTTTGGGTCTTTTATGTGATTTCAGTCATTTAGGTCCTTAATGGACCACTACCAATTCCTTAACGGTCTGTTATGACCCTCCAATGGGAATATTCACATTATTAAAATGAACATTCGCATATTTGGATCGAATGTTTACCGCAGACCGTAACGTATAAGCATAACAGCCCGCTATACACCCCATTTTCATATATTATGGGTTTTGTAACTTTTTTCCTAACCCGAGATATGCTTAATCTATGTTTGGATCAATTCCGGGCAGTTCAACTCTTCGTTTTGTTTCAGTTTCCGAAGCGGTTCGCCACGACTTCCATTCTCCGATACTTGGGGCGATTTTCCAATGTTACCGTCTCTCATTCACCAACCTGAACCCCCATTCTCCGATACAAGCTATTTACATCTTAGAAAGCATCAAATTTAACCATTTATTTTAAAATTATTTTTAGTTTTTTAGGCATGGTTTTAGAGTATGACCTTGTACCAAAATATAAATAGTGAAGTCTTGAACCAAAGTGTGTATCGAGTCTCCATGACTTTAAAACATGTTGGAAACTATTTTATTACGAAAGATTATTCCATCTATTTTTGTTTTATACTTCTATTTTATAAAAAGATGTTATCTTTTATTAACTTCTAATTAGCTTTAGAAATGACATCAGCATATTTGATTTGTTTTATATAGGTTACATTTTCATAACTTTTTCTACTTTTCAAATTTGTTATAGTTATCACTTTCATTGTAGAATTTATGTATATCCTCGTTAAGTCACTCTTTTATTAACCTTGAATTATTTAAAAAAATAGTTTAGTTTGTAAAATATACTTTCTGTGAGTTTTATAGAAATGTGATCATTTTATAAGTGATCATACAGCTCAGATTATACATGTAATACTATCCTTTTACCTCTATGTATCGTATACCGAATAATGTGTAGATGCATGGTTGACTTGACAAATAGAAGTGTGACTTGATTACTATGTCCATAACCTATGTGGTTAATCCATTATTGATCATGGTTCTTATGTTACTTGGTTCTTTAAAATTGTTCACCTTTTAACAACGTTCTACATGCACATTAGACTGTCGAGGTACACTATGACTGTAACATCAATCGTAGTTCTTTTGGTTTTAGTTTCTTTAATTTTGGATTATTTGTTACACCATACTTGACACGCTTGACGGTTCGACAATGGCATCAACTATGATGTTTTTGTCAAAAATACTCTTGATTGATTTGTTCCATGGATTAACCGTCTGGACATCATTTCTTATTTTCTTGTGACGGGAGAATGTATATATGAATATGTGAATAATTATACTTAATGTATATATTATTACTGGACATCATTTCTTATTACTAAAAACATTATCTCTATCTTTTAATTAAATAATATTTTCTATATATTTATCATTATATTTTGAAAGAATTATATATACCCCCTATAAACTTCATCAATTACATGTATACCCAACTTAATTTTTTAATTACATATATCCCCTTATAAAACTTAGTTAATTACATATATACTCAAACTAAAAGTTTAATTACATATATCTGATTTATTATATATATATATATATATATATATATATATATATATATATATATATATATATATATATATATATATATATATATATATATATATATATATATATATATATATATATAGAGGAGGGATCCTAAGAAAACCACAAAGTTATGTGAAAACTAGAGAAAACCAATGAAATCGGTCACATAACTTGTAAATTTTTTATCACTACCCCTTATATTTGTGTGTGTGTATATATAAACAAGGGTATGGATCAAATGAAAAACTATAGCATGGTTTTACACATACGTCACATATAGGTTACGTATATGTAACCATTTTCCCTTCGACATAGTGCTACGTATACGTAAAACTCTTCATTCTCGTATTTATGTTCAACATATATGTAAAAAATGCTTAAATAACCTTTTAACAATTAAAATAACATAAAATTTATGAATTATGTAACTGTTTTCCTTGGTTTTCTTTGGTTTTCACATAACTATTGGTTTTCTCAGGAACCATCCCCTATATATATATATATATATATATATATATATATATATATATATATATATATATATATATATATATATATGGGGAGGGTTCAAATGAGAACCACCTTTTTTTGTGAGAACTCTAGGAACCAATCTCAGCCACTCATTTTTTATCACATGCAAATCACATGTCATTTCCCCTTTTTTTTAAAACGTTCATGACTTTTTTTCACGACATCATTTTTTCAAAAAAAATTCACCATAAAATTCAGTATATTTTTATCTTTCCAACACCTACCATATTGATATACTTTTCTAAATAAAATCGTACATCTGTTGTTTACATATGTGTAAATCTCGTGATACACATGTGTAGTACTAGATTTACACATGTGTAAATCTGATATTACACATGTGTAAAATGAATTTCGTTATAAAAAATGAGAATTTATTTTATTTTTTATAAAATTTTTTTATTTTTTTATGAAAGAAGGAAAGTAGGGGAATATTTTTGTGTTTTTATTTTTTTTATTTTTATGTTATTTTTTGATTTATAAATTTTTTAAATATGTTTTTGTTAATTACAGTTTTGACATTGAGAACTAGTGGTTGAGATTGGTTCCTAGAGTTCTCACAAAAAAAACTAGTTCTCATTTGATCCCTCCCCATATATATATATATATATATATATATATATATATATCTATATATATATAATATATATATATATATATATATATATATATATATATATATATATATATATATATATATATATATCTATATATATATATACCCATTTTATTACTTTTATTACAGAACTTTTATAATTAATATTTTACTTTATTTTTATTAAACTTAAATTATGTTTTTCTTTTTTATTTGCTTTTCGAGTTTTGAATATATATTGATATTTTTGTACTAAAGGTATTTATGTACGTTCTTTTTGGGTTTTACCTTTTTATGCTCATTTTTTCCGGTATTCTGTACGAGACACTTTCAGTCTCAATATGCAACATAAATTATGTGTTCAGATCATATTGTATAACGAGACTGTAAGTGTCTCACACAGAAACCTGAAAAACCTGGCATCAAAAGGTAAAAATAAAAAGAACACAAAAAACATTAGTATAGAAATATTAGTAAATAATCAAAAGTCAAAAGCTAGTAAAAAAAAAACATAATTTTATAGTTTATTAATAGTAAGAGTAAAATACTAATTATATAAGTTATTTTTAATAAAGATAATCAAATGGATAAATATGTAATATTTATGTTTATTAAAGTGGATATATGTAATTAAACTTTTAGTTTAGATATATATGTAATTAACTAAGTTTAGAAGGGGATATATGTAATTAAACTTCTAATTTGAGTATGTATGTAATTAACTAAATTTTACAAAAGAATATATGTAATTAAAATTTTAAGTTGGTATATATATAATTATGGTGTTTTTAGGGGAAATATGTAATTCTTCATTATATTTTTTCTATCATTAACTCAAGGATTGTATAGTATATTTCCAAATATAAGAAAATACGATACAACCCCCATAAATTCCTCTTGTAATTCTCTCAAACTCACTTATGATATCACTCAAACACGATGAAGCAATGCCTTTAACAAGAGTTGATAATAATATAATAAGTAATCAAAGGAACAAGCAGAAGTATTTTCAAGGTACTTGTATATATTACTTCTCAACTCAAGATTACAAGACACTTACAAACATACAACAAGAGTTACAATGAGAAACTATATATACTAGATCCTACAACCGGTAATACTTGATACCAGCTGGAAACCTACGACTAAAGCATATACTACAATGCTATAGTTAAGGTATCTTAGATAAAATATTATCTAAGATATGGTAGTCATGACATGTCCATGACTTACCTTTTGTCACCAACTAAAGATGGCAACTGTACTTAACATAAAAAGGTAAACAGTAGATTAAAGTATGGTCAACTACATGGCTTTTGAGAAAACGCCATGCAGTATCTCAGAGATTTGCAGCGGACTGTCAGACAGACCATACTTATGTCTACTGGATAATAGAAGTGTCTTCCGAAGGTTAACTGGCTTCGGAAGAACAAGTTCTTCCGAAGCCACTTATACTTCGGAAGATGCTTCTATGCTTCCGAGGCTTTGAGGACTTCTTTATACTTCGGAAGTTGACTTCAGAACTTTATCTTTAAGTCTTGATCTTCGGAAGTAGCTTCTTTATCTTCGGAAGTTGGAGTTTTCCTTCGGAAGTGTATTTTACACTTAGACTTCGGAAGAGCTCCTTCTTCCTTCGGAAGTTCCACACTTGGCTTCGGAAGTCCTTTGTATGTTGTACTCAAAATCTTCTAAGTGACATAGTTTTGGTTGCAACAGCCTCTCTAGATCCAACAAACTCCCCCTAGGCTGATGCTACCAAAACTTCACTTATTTCTGCTTCTCAAAGTTTTCAGCACCAGGGACAAAAGATATTTGTCTGTCTCTCTGTTCTTCCCGGAAGTAGTGCTGAGAAGCTTGTACAAGTCATTCGTGGATAGGAGATCCAGTCTATCACTTTGAATGACATGTACCCTTTGTTGTGACCCCCTGAAGAGAGTTAGTTGACGGGAGTTGTAGTCATACTCCCATCTAACTATGGACTCAAGTTCAGGACCTTCAACCATTTGAAGAAAGGCTTTGCCTTTGGTTGCTGATCCTTTCCTTTCTTCCTCCTCTCTCAGTTTTGACTCCTCTTCGACCTTGCTTCTGGCAGTAAGCTCGGCCATGTGAAGGCTGCCTAGATGATTTCTGATGTGGGCAGCTACATCGGAGTTTGAAGGGTTGGAGAATGGTTTCTCTGCTAACTCAGCAATATCAAATCTGCTTAAGTGTAGCAGAGATGAGGCATTCAGCCTGTTAATCTCACCATTCTCTCTCTCAACAACAAAGTTGTGAGAAGAGTCTTCGAACCTCCACTGGACTATCTTCTTTCTTGGTACAAGAGGTTGTCTTGGTACCCTATCTCCTTTCTTTGTGTCCAGCAGAGTCACCAGCTTTCTCCTCAGCTTCTTTTCTTTCTCATTCAATGTATCTGAATTGAGGCCAAGGAGTTTTGCAGCTTGGTCCAAAGTTCCTCTGGGCAGATCAAGAAACTCATCTCTTGTGAGGGAACTTGAGGATCCATCAACATAAGTCAGGTTGACTGAATCCTCCTCACAGGAGATGTCGCTCAGAGTTGTGCAGTTGATGAGCTTAGTTTTGATCGCCTTGAATTCCTCCATAGAGAGATGTTTGGAAGGCTGAGGGGATGGTTTGATTGGTTGTTGGGTAGGTTTAGGAGTTTGGGTTCTGGCTAAGGTTTTGGGTTGGATGATGGGTAGTTTAGGTGGTTGAGGTGAAGAGGTTGGTAGGTGTGATGGTGTAGGTTCAGGGGTGAAGGGTTCAGGTTCAGTTTTGATTGGGAAGGAAAAGGGTATAGGTTCAGGTTGAGGTTGGGTTTGGATTTTGGGCTGAGAGGTGGCTTTGAAGGTCATCCCCTGTCCCCTTCTATACATCTCTTTTCTTCTCCCCGCACGAATGTCAGCCTTGATGTCACTGACATGTCGTTGGAGAGTCTTCTCAGACATTGGACCCACCTGCCTGCCAGAGAAGCCATGAGCTTTAAGATAGTTCTTCATCCAAGCTTTCTCACCTATCTTCTTGGCGGCAGACAGTCCAGCCTCTTCTTCTTTCTTCCTCTTCTCCACCAGCTTCTCCCTTGCAGCTCTCTTTCTCTCCTTCTCCATTTGATCTTGCTCTTTGTTGAAGAGCCATAAGATCGTATCACTATTGTGTGGAGACAACTCCTCTTGAGAGAATCCTCTGGAGAGTAGGAAAGTGATCCTTTCTCTCCTGAGCTGCAGATCAGCTTCCCTTTCTTTTCTCAGCCTTTCTTCTTCCAAGGCCAACCTTGCAGCCTCTTCTTTTTGCTGTCTTTGCAGCAAGGTTGCCTTTTCAAGCTCTATCAGCTCCTCTAATGGTAGCAGGAGTACATCTTCCGAAGCAGCCCCTAGACTGACAAGTCTATCGATTACCTCCACCCTTCTTCGATTGTTGACTGCCTCCTGGTTGGCTGCAGCTGCTTTGGTACTTGCAGCTAACAGTTTCCCAGTTGGCAGTCTACCTTTCCTTCTGAGCTTCTCCAACCTTTCTTCTTCCTGAAGCTCTTCCGAAGTCATCTTCCTCTTGCCTTTTATGTCTTCGGAAGTGCTAGACTTTGGTGGTTCTTGGATAGAAGATCCAGGTTGGGTGGTAGAGGTAGGAGCTGGGGTCAATGCAGATGTTATAGCTAATGGTTGGCTGAGAAAGTCCTCCCTATTAACCTCAGATGCAAGTTCCAGAATTGCATCTGTGACTATTAGATCATCGGAAAGAGAAAATAGTCCTTCCGCAGCAGCAATCTCAGCTTCGGAAGTTTGTGCTTGTTCTTCCGAGGCTTTGAATTGTGCTTCGGAAGTCTGTGAAAACACACCTTCTGTCCCAACTGTTTCAGTTGCTGGGCCATCAGTCCTAGTTTCCCCTTCGAAATCAATCTCAGGTTCCACTTGGGCCTTAGGTTGACCAACTTCCTCAACAGTGGTAGGAGGTGCATTCAACCTCTGAAGCTCTTGAGCTCCAAAGTAAATCACAGACATATCTGGACTAGGCTGTTCGATCAGGGACTCTAAAAGGAACTTGTTGAAGATCCTATTTAGATCCTGAAGCATCCTTTGATCCACTTGAAAAACAACTGGAGGAGGCTCAGGGAAGATGGCAGCTTGTTGTCTTGAGCTCAAAGAAGTAAGAGCTTGACTGATGGTATCCTGTCTTTGGCTTTGTCTCTCAACATTCTCCCCCTTTTTGGTAGCATCATCTTGAGAGGTAGATGAGCTAGAGGAAGAGGTCAAGGAGACCTGAACTGGTACATGCCTAACAGATCTCTCAATCTGTGTCTCAGCTAGTTTGGCCTTGAGACTTTCAATCTCAAGTTGCTGAGTGGCAGACCTATCCTCTAAAGTCTTAACCTTTGATTCAAGGTTTGAGACTTTAGAAAGTAGGTCTCTTATGGTGAGTTGCATACTTCCCTCATCTTCTTTTGAAGAATCACGGGGAGATGAGGTAACATACCTGGTATGTTCATCCTCACCACCAGATGTGGTTTCTTGGCACCCTGGTTTCCCTTGCACAATGATGTCTCTTTCAGAGGCATCAAAGGGCATGGTTGCCGTAGATTCAGTCTGACTGTCGTTACCACTGTCCTGAGGATCCATTGAGGCTCCTTCAGTAGTGGCAGCTGAATCTACATGAGTCCCCTCCACATCAGTGGGACTCACCTCAGTAGGGCTTTGCTGGTGTGGGCTAGAGACAAGAGGTTTCTCTAGGCTCTGTTGATCCTTAATAGGGTGTAGTGGATCAACTTCATCGCCTTTGAGAGACATAGTCTCTTCACCAGCTCCGGTCAATAGGTCAGTAAAAGAAAAGGAATGAAGACCTAAGGACCCGGGACTTTGATCAATGTCAAAAGGCATTGAGCTGTCCCTTTGTGGCTGCTCAGGGGAGTATAGAGACTCACCCTGAGGGCTATCAGCTGGGGTTTTGGGCTCATGGGTCTGAGACTGAGGAGACTCAAGACCCATATTGAGGTCAATAGTGAAGGATTGGTGGACCTCTGGCTGAGTGGGAGCCCCTTGTTCCACTCTAGCCTTTTTGGTTTGAAGAGGAGGGGCTTGTTCAATCAGAGTAGATTGAACAAGGGTTCGTTTGGTACGTCTCTGGTAGGTGACAGTGATGGGAGGAGAAGGTAGATTTGGAATGGTGAGGGTAGTTGCTGGTGTGGGTTCATCACCTGTGGGGTGAACAGGGATGTCACCAGGAGCCGTTGGCTCAATCATACCTGGAAGTAGTGCGGTATCCCTTCCAGTGTAGTTGGTAGACACTCTCTTCAAGACCTTGAAGATGGTCGGCCTCATTTGGGGAGCAGACAGAGCAGCTGCACAGACAAGCTTACCCTGATCTAGCTCGCAGTTGATTATGTGCTGGAGAAATCTGGGATACATAAAGAATGTGTCCCTTTGCAGATTTCCCATAAGGTTAGTCAGCACAAACCTTGAGTAGTTGAAGCGGAGGCCTTGTACCAACCCGTGAACTAAGCACCCGAGTTCATAAGGGATTTGATCCCATCCCCCGGATTTGTTAGATAGACAGTGAAGAACCACATGCAGCAGGAACTTCCACTTGTAGGAGAAGTTGAATTTGTAGACCGTTGACATCTCCACCGTATCCCATTTGGAGATAAGAGCTATCTAACTCAGATTTGGGGAATTCCGTCGGTGCGCCTTCATCATGGAGCTCAAGATGCTCCCTGATGATCTGTTCAGTGATGACCAACTCTTGGCCACAAACACTTGACCTAATAGCACGAACCCCGTTTAGGGTTTCAATCCGACCATTTGCCCAAAATTCGGACATTTGGTTGGAGTAGATGGTAGGGTTTACGGTCAAGGCTGTGTAGTATGAAGATTGGGCTAAGAAAGAAATGATATCAGAGAAGTCATCATCCCTTGAAGAGTCAAGGAGTGCGACCTGGTTGTGCTGAGGGTTTAAGGCCATTTGAGAAAGATAGCAGTAGAAAAGTTCTGAGTAAGGTAAATTGGAGAAGAAGAAAGCTTTTAGGGCAGTGAATTTGGTAAAAAGAGTGTAAGTGATTAACCGGAAGTATTTAAATGGGTGAAATGGCGGTTTAAAGGGTGGTTTGGATAAGATGATGTGAGGGTTCAGTGGATGATGTGACAAGGGCGGTAAGGTTAGACCATTTAAATAATCCGACATCATTAACAAAATCTTTACTTTTTACAGTGTGGGGCCCAAAAGATTTCCGTTACACAGTAAAATCTTTCTTCCGAGTATAAAGTATTTCCGAAGGTAATGTTCTTCCGAAGGCAAATGTACTTCCGAAGGTAAATTGCTTACTTCCGAAAGCATGTTGCTTTCAGGTGGAGTGTATTAAGTGCTTCGGAAGTAGATCTGAGGTGAACTCAATCGCTTCTTCCGAGACTTAACACTCTTCCGAGAAGAAAATTATCCTATGAGAAATTTGCTTCGGAAGTTATGCTAGATATCTTCCGAGGGCTAATTTCTCTTCGGAAGAACTTATACTTAGATAAATTTAAGAAAGGATCTTTTGTAACAGGGCTTAGATTGTTTTGACATAAGACTTTACACATTAAAAAGGTTTTCAATTGAGATTAACTAATCAATGTTTATCATCCCAATAGCTGTAATAGATATTTAAATCTTTGTTCATCAAATGCTTTGGTGAACAAATCAGCATATTGTTCATTTGAATCAACTTTGATTAGTTTTATAAGATTTTTCTCATGAATATCTCTAATGAAATGATACCTGATATCAATGTGCTTTGTCTTAGAGTGCTTCACTGGATTTTCAGTGATGGATATAGCACTGTTGTTGTCAATGTGGATAGGAGTGCTCATGAAGTTGAATCCATAGTCAATCATCTGGTTTTGAATCCACAGCAGCTGAGCACAGCAACTTGCAGCAGCAATGTATTCAGCTTCAGCAGTTGATGTAGAGACACAGGATTGCTTTTTGCATTGCCATGAGATGATCCTTCCACCAAGAAATTGACATCCACCTGATGTTGATTTCTTGTTGATGTTGCAGCCACCATAATCACTATCAGAGTAACCATAGAGATTAAAATCACTATTTCTTGGATACCAGAGACCTAATTAGGTGCTCCTTTGAGGTATCTGAGGATTCTCTTGACAGCAATTAGGTGAGACACCTTTGGAGCAGCCTGATATCTTGCACAGATGCAAGTTGCAAACATGATATCAGGTCTACTTGCTGTGAGATACATCAGAGAACCAATGATTGCTCTATACTGATGTTGATCAGTATCCTCCCCCTCAGAATCAGGGCATAAATCATGGTTTCTGGGTATGGGTGTCTTTGCTGCTTTACAATCCTTCATATCAAATCTCTCTAAGATATCATTGACATACTTAGATTGATTGATGAAGAACCCTTCCTTCAGTTGCTTTACCTGAATTCCAAGGAAAAAGTCCATTTTTCCCATAGAACTCATCTCGAACTTCTTCTTCATAATGCTCTCAAAGTCTTTGCACATTTGGTCATTTGAGGAACCAAATATGATGTCATCAACATAGACTTGAACTAGCAAAATGTCTTTCCCAGACTTTCTAATGAAGAGAGTCTTATCAATGGTACCTCTAGTATAACCATTCTTCAGGAGAAATTGAGACAATGTCTCATACCACAGCCTAGGTGCTTGGTGCAGCCCATATAGAGCTTTATCCAACTTGCACACATAGTTTGGGTGCTGTGGGTCTTCAAATCCTGGAGGCTGGCATACGTAGACTTCCCTATCTATATCCCCATATAGAAAGGCACACTTGACATCAAGCTGGTAGACAGTGAAATTCTTGGATGCAGCATAAGCAAGGAAGATCCTAACTGCCTCAAGTCTTGCAACAGGTGCAAAGACATCAGTATAATCAATTCCTTCCTCTTGAGTGTATCCTTGAACCACCAGTCTTGCCTTGTTCTTGATAATCAAGCCTCTGTCATCTCTTTTGTTTCTGAATACCCATTTGGTGCCTATAGGTACTTGACCAGATGGTAGCGGACATAGGTTCCAAACCTTTTGTCTTTTGAATTGAAGCAGCTCCTCTTGCATTGATTCAACCCAGCTACTATCTTTCAAGGCATCTTCCACCTTCTTGGGTTCCATTTGGGATAAGAAGCATGAGTACAAGCAGACATTCCCATTGTGAGTTTGTCCTCTTGTTCTCACACCCTCAGAGACTTCCCCTATGATGTTTTCAGCTGGATGAGTATTGTGAATTCTAAGTCTTGGAATCACCTCCAGTTGCAAAGATAAGTCCAAGTTGGACATATTTTGCTCAGGAGCTTGAATACTTGGTCCAGCTGTTGTTTCAATCTCATTCAATGAGGACTGATTGAATGAAAGAGAAACATCATCATTTCTTTGCTGTGAAGCATCATTAACAGTTGCCTGTTCCTTCAAAATGCTGCTTCCATCAGCTTGGTGTTGTGCAGGATCACCTGAGGAGACTTGAAGATCATCAGGTGAATCCCTTGTTGAAGTTCCACTATTTCTTGAAATGGTTATGCTGTCTGATCTTTCAATAGTGGGAACTTGATTTGTTGTAGCTCTTGGAGAACTTGGAGCAGGTCTGGGAAGCTCAAACAGTTGATCTTCATCAGAATTGCTTTGAGCACCTGTTCCAGCTGAAACATTCTCACAAGATGGTTTAGAATAGTTTGGAAACAATTCTAAATCAAAAATATGATCAGGGCCATTCCCCCTAACACAAGGAGTGTGCTCATTAACTACAATGTTGGAGGATTCCTCAAATTGTTGGTTTTTAATATTATAAACCCTGTATGCTTTAGAATAGGAGGAATATCCAACAAAGATAGCATCATCTGACTTTTCAGCAAATTTTGCCAAATTGTCTTTTGTGTTAAGTATGGTACACCTGCTGCCAAAGGACCTTAGAAAGCCAATGAACGGTGGCCTCTTGTTCCATAACTCATAAGGGGTCTTTCCATGTGGCTTTACTACAAGAACTCTGTTCTGCACATAGCATGCAGTGCTGACTGCCTCTGCCCAGAATGTTAGAGGCAGCTTTGAATCAGCTAACATAGTCCGAGCAGCCTCAATAAGTGTCCTATTTCTCCTCTCAGCAACACCATTTTGTTGAGGAGTTCTAGGAGCACTGTATTGTCTGGCAATCCCTTTTGAGTTACAAAATGAGTCAAGAACAAAGTTCTTAAACTCAGTCCCTTGATCACTTCTAATTATTTTGACCTTGTGATCAACTTGATTTTTATTTTAAGAATAAAAGATTTTAAAGTTTCAGCAGTTTCATCTTTAGTTCTTAAAAAGAATACCCATGTAAATCTAGTAAAATCATCAACTACCACAAGGCAATATGATTTCCTTCCAATGCTCATTATACTTGTGGGACCAAATAGATCCATGTGCAATAAGTGTAATGGAGTAGTGATAGAGTTAACAACCTTGGATTTATGAGAAGACCTGTGTTGTTTCCCTTTCAGGCAGGCAACACAGTTATCTTTGCAGAAAAATTCTTTTTAGGCAAACCATGTACCAAGTTATTTTTAGCCAATTTATTCATTGTCTTAAAATTGACATGACACATTCGTTTATGCCATAGTGTTGACTCATCACTATCAGCTTTGGAAAGAAAGCATGATACTTCTCCCATTGGGGAAGCATTGTTCATATCAAGCTTGTACATATCCCCTCTCCTGGGAGATCTAAGAAGCACCAATTCCTGAGAATTGTCATCCAGGTTTGAGGATGATGCACTCATGTTCTGTGAAAAGCATTTGATGCTTTTGATCACAAAACTGAGAAACACTTAACAGGTTGTGTTCAAGCTGTTTGACAAAATTAACTTTGTCAACCTTTAATTTTCCGTTGGATATACTTCCTCTGCCAGAAATATATCCTCCGGCCTCACCTCCAAACTGGACAGGACCTCCATCATAATGTTGAAATTGTTGAAGGAGAGATCTGTTCCCTATCATGTGCCTGGAGCATCCACTGTCTACAATCCAAATGTTGTTATTCTTGTCATATGGATGTCCCTGCACATAAGGTGAGATAATTAGTTTTGATTGGAAACCCAAGCCTTGTTGGTCTTGGGTTCTTCCAATGAGAGTGACATGATTGAACCAAAATTTATGCATGGGGGTTCAATTGATGTCTTTGAAGAAGAGGTTTGGGCTACAGCATCTTCCTTGATATTCCATTCCATCCCTTGGTTGATCATAGAAGATGAGCTTGATGAAGCTTTTGTAGCTTGGCATTCTTCCGAAGCTTCTTTCTTTTCGGAAGAGACCTTCACCACCTTTTCTTCCGAAGCAGTCTTCTTCTGGGATGGTTTCAAGGGGACTCTTTTGTGAGTCTTTGCAGCTTTCACTTCCGAAGCCTTTTTCCTTTCGGAAGAAGAGTTTTCTTCCGAGAGAAGCCTTGCTTCGGAAACAAGCTTTCCCTTTTTCATCACTTGAACCATTTGATATGGTCCAAATGTGAAACCTTTCCTGACTCCTTCTCTTTTAACATTATTTGCATAATGTGTGCTAGCAGGATTGTAGTAACAATCTTTAGCCATGTGGTTTTGCAGACCACACATTATGCATGCAATGTTAATTTTCTGGGAATTAGAGGGTTGCTGTTTCTTGTTCTTTTTCTCCTCATCAGCAACCTTTCCTTTAACTTCTGATCCTTTGGTAGGATAGGAGTACTGGTACTGTACTCTTTTCCTGAGTCAGAAGGTCCAACCACCTGAAATCCTGCTGATATGAATACACCCTTTTGCTTTGGGTCTATCTTCAGTTTGGATTCAGCCACCTTCTTGGCAGTTTTTTTGGCTGCTTTAGCCCTGCTTCTTCTGGCTTTGGTGGTCAGGGTTTGATCATCATTGGCTGGGGAGGGCACAATTACCTGTTCCTTCCCTGTGATGGTCATAGTCTCCATAGTTGCATCACTCTTTGACTCTTTAGAAGGTGGGTCAACAGATGGAACCTTTTGCTCTTCAGTACCACACCTTGGTTGTCTTACAGACTCATAAGAGTGTGGTGGAGCAATTTCATTGGTTCCCAACCCACTTTTGTTTTGATAACAAAGTTTGGAGTGAGAGGATGATGCAAGTATGGCTTGGAAGTTTTGCTCGAAAATAGCATACTTCCTGGCTTGAGCCTCAGCAGTGACAAGCTGGGCTTGAGCCTCAGTCAATTTGGATATTAAATCCTTGATTTGAGTCTTGTAGTTGGTGTGTTCATGTTTTAAAAGAGATACAGTTTTCTCTAACTCCTCAATTTTCTTTTGGTAGTCAGATTCAGCCCTTTTAAAGTCAGATTTTAGCACATTTAGAGACTCAATATCGGATTTAATTTCCATATTGTAGTCCTGGTATAATTTAACCTTAGCAATACAAGCAGGTGTACAGAGATGTTCATATACCTTATTTTCATCTGTTCCTGCCATGAGTGCTTGAGCAGAAGTCACATCTTGAACCATAAAGCTCCAGTCAACTTCTTGAGCCATTGCTGCTGTTTCAGTTGACTTTCCGTTGGGCTTTGATGTAGAAGGATGTGTGGAGGCCTGTGAGGTTCCCGGGTTAGACTTGGGAGCCTTGCATTCCCTTGCAAAATGGCCAAGCTGGTTACAGTTGTAACATTTAGCCTTGCTTTTGTCAAACCCAAACTTGCTAGTGATTGGGTTTTGAGGGAATTGCCTTCCAGTTCTCTTAAAGAACTTTTTCTCTCTGTAGGTTAGAAGAGCCATTTGTTGGACAATGTCCACATACTCTATGTCATCTGGACTGAAGCACTCAAGATCATCAAAGCAGAATTGATGATCATTGGAGTGTCCACTCCCTGAGACAAACGCACAGCCCTCCTGAAAGGAGCTTTGCTGAGCTTGATGAGACCTTGGAGTCTTAGGGAATGTGATGTAAGGCCCAGATGAACAAGATGGCTGCTGGGTGTATGACAGGTACTGCTGAGACTGGGAGATACCTGAGCCTTCAGCAACCATTAAAGCGTTGCTAGCAGGAAGGCTCAAGGGTCTGCTTGCTTGGTGACCCTTCTTACTTTCCATTTCCAAACGATATCCGTCAAGGATCCCATAGAGTTCGGTCATGGTGAGTGTGTTTAAATTCTCTGTTCTCTTGATGGAGACACAGTAGAAAGTCCACTCATTGGGTGGAGCACTCATAAACTTTCTGGTAAGGTCCCTAAGTTCTTGAGTGATTCCCACAGATTGGAAGGAGGAGATAAGATCCATATACCTGAAATATTGCTGGCTAAAAGTTTCTCCAGCAACATAGGTGAAGTTCTCAAACTGCTGCTTTAGTGAGTCCTTCTTTGAATCATTAGAGCTTGAGTACATTTGAGCAAGAGCATCAAAGAGTTCTTTGGCTGACTTACAATGCTCAAACCCCACCATGATGGAGTTTGGGATTGCAGTCATAAGAACAGTCATAGCATTGCTGTCTATGTCAAGCTTCTTCCTGTCTTCATCGGAGTAGTCTTCAACGGCCTTCTCGATCATGGCACCGTTTCCACCAGCAACTTGTGTCTTGTACGGGCCATTAACGATGGACTGCCACATCTTGCTATCCTGGTATCTGATGAAGCCTTCCATTCTTCTGCTCCAAGACCTGAAGTTTTCAGGGTCGATGATGGGAGCTTTGGTCATCGTTCCCATTTCAACTTCAGATTTGATGAGGGCCATTTTTGAGTGAGGTATAAGGAGGAGTGAAAAACTGGTTGATTAGGATGGTAAGATCTCACAATCAAGAGCCTAAAAAGCTCTGATACCAATTGCAGGATCGGGTTTTGTCACTTAACACTTGTAATTCTCTCAAACTCACTTATGATATCACTCAAACACGATGAAGCAATGCCTTTAACAAGAGTTGATAATAATATAATAAGTAATCAAAGGAACAAGCAGAAGTATTTTCAAGGTACTTGTATATATTACTTCTCAACTCAAGATTACAAGACACTTACAAGCATACAACAAGAGTTACAATGAGAAACTATATATACTAGATCCTACAGCCGGTTATACTTGATACCAGCTGGAAACCTACGACTAAAGCATATACTACAATGCAATAGTTAAGGTATCTTAGATAAAGTATTATCTAAGATATGGTAGTCATGACATTTCCATGACTTACCTTTTGTCACCAACTAAAGATGGCAACTGTACTTAACATAAAAAGGTAAACAGTAGATTAAACTATGGTCAACTACATGGCTTTTGAGAAAACGCCATGCAGTATCTCAGAGATTTGCAGCGGACTGTCAAACAGATCATACTTATGTCTACTGGATAATAGAAGTGTCTTCCGAAGGTTAACTAGCTTCGGAAGAACAAGTTCTTCCGAAGCCACTTATACTTCGGAAGATGCTTCTATGCTTCCGAGGCTTTGAGGACTTTTTTATACTTCGGAAGTTGACTTCAGAACTTTATCTTTAAGTCTTGATCTTCGGAAGTAGCTTCTTTATCTTCGGAAGTTGGAGTTTTCCTTCGGAAGTGTATTTTACACTTAGACTTCGGAAGAGCTCCTTCTTCCTTCGGAAGTTCCACACTTGGCTTCGGAAGTCCTTTGTATGTTGTACTCAAAATCTTCTAAGTGACATAGTTTTGGTTGCAACAGCCTCTCTAGATCCAACAATATATATATATATATATATATATATATATATATATATATATATTTACCCATTTTATTACTTTTATTACAAAACTTATATAATTAATATTTTACTTTATTTTTATTAAACTATAAATTATGTTTTTTCTTTTTTATTTGCTTTTCGAGTTTTGATTATTTATTAATATTTTTGTACTAAAGGTATTTATGTATGTTCTTTTTGGGTTTTACCTTTTTATGCTCATTTTTTCTGGTATTCTGTACGAGACACTTTCAGTCTCATTATGCAACATAAAATTATGTGTTCAGATCATATTGTATAACGAGACTGTAAGTGTCTCATACAGGAACCTGAAAAACTTGGCATCAAAAGGTAAAAACAAAAAGAACACAAAAAACATTAGTATAGAAATATTAGTAAATAATCAAAAGTCAAAAAGCTAGTAAAAAGAAAAAAACATAATTTTATAGTTTATTAATAGTAAGAGTAAAATACTAATTATATAAGTTATTTTTAATAAAAATAATCAAATGGATAAATATGTAATATTTATGTTTATTAAAGTGGATATATGTAATTAAACTTTTAGTTTAGATATATATGTAATTAACTAAGTTTAGAAGGGGATATATGTAATTAAACTTCTAATTTGAGTATGTATGTAATTAACTAAATTTTAAAAAAGAATATATGTAATTAAAATTTTAAGTTGGTATATATGTAATTATGATGTTTTTAGGGGGAAATATGTAATTCTTCATTATATTTTTTCTCTCATTAACTCAAGGATTGTACAGTATATTTCCAAATATAAGAAAATACGATACAACCCCCATAAATTCCCTCTTATTCAATCACAACCACTCACAGCTATCCCCATTATATATCCATAATATAGAACAAAAAATCACATAAAAAAAAAAAAAAAAAACCTACTGTGATTGCTCTTACATCCCAGTTGTATTTCTAGTATGATGAGTTATTGGTATATTATATCCTATATATGTTTCCTTTAAGTATGAGAATTGTTTCTCGCTTTTTTATCAAATCCACATGCCAGAGATGATAAATTTCCTCCTGATGGTGGTCTTAGGTTCAAGACTGAGGTTCCGTATTTGAGTAACGGAGATGATCGGATCGGCTAATGACCCGTTAGTGATCAAATTAGCCGTTAAAAAACATACAAATCAAACGAACATACACATACGACAACATGATCCAAGCAACTTCTTATTTCAAAGACAAACATTCAAAAATACAGACAACAGATAACTTCAAAATATTACAACTATAATATGTAGAGTTTGCTGTTGGAAATATAACCGTTTCAAATATATCTATAATCTTGGGGCTGGGCGGGAGCGAGGTGCATCCCACTCGGTCACAATGTGGTTGCGGGTGATCTCTTTGAGAGACGTGCAACCACTTAACGCCATTGTTAACTCGAATTCATCTCGTAACATCTGAAGTACCTTTCTCACTCCCGCTTCTCCTTCAGCAGCTAAAGAAAACACCACCGGTCGCCCGATCTAAAATTTAACAAAATATTAATAACTTTATTTTTCAAAACCCTCAAAAATTCATTTCATTTCTACTTACAAATATGCCCGAAGCTCCAAGAGCCAGCGCCTTAAAAACATCCGTCCCACGACGAACCCCACCATCCAAAAACACAGGAACACGACCTTGAGCCGCCTTCACAACCTGATGAAAAAGTTATTAGATACAAAATATTAGCGAGGATTTACCGTAATTATCTTCATCATAACTAGAAATATGATTTGATTAGGTTTCCTTTATCATTATGTTACTGTATTCTTATATATAGTTGATTAATAATACTGACAAGAATTTCATTATTCTATAGAAGTTACAGGCCATGTTTGGCAAACTTTACAAAAGTAACTTTTTGACTTTTGGAGGGGTAAAAAGACCAAAATACCCCTCCAGAAAAGTTAAAAAGTTAAAAAATTTTGACTTTTTAACTTTTTTGGAGGGGTATTTTGGTCTTTTTACCCCTCCAATAAGTCAAAAAGTAGATAAGTTGGTGTATCCAAACATGCACACAATATAGTGCGGCACGCTCAATACCTCTTCCAAAGCCATAATGGTAGCGGGTACATAGTCGAGTTGGCGAGCTCCATGATTAGATACAATGATACCCGCGGCACCAGCTTGAATGGCTAACCTTGCTGCAAGGTTAATAATATAGCGCGTGTTAGACAACAGGAACCAGAGATAAATTTACAAGTGTTTTTGCGGTTCTTACTGTCCTCAGCGGTGATCACCCCCTTCACCAGGATGGGCATGCTGGTGATGGTCTGGAGCCACTTCACATCCTTCCAGCTCAGGGTGCGGTCAATTTGACCCGCAACATAAGAAGCTAACCCAGAGTCATTAGCCTGCATTGCCGACGACATGGTTAGAATAATAATTATAATCAGATAATCAACTGTAATAACTGTACGTTTGAGTGTTTGACAACTTTTTTTAGAAAGTTGTGTTTCGACTCACTTCATCCATTTTCCCGAGGTCCAAACCCTCGAAATTCTTTAGTGTCAAAAATGGTGGTAAAGTAAATCGGTTCTTGATGTCGGCTTCTCTACGTCCAAGCCTTGGTGTATCAACAGTAAGGGCGATAGCCTTGAAACCAGCTCTTTCGGCTCTCCTCACAAGCTGAGCAACAACATTCCTATCCTTGTACACCTAATATCAGGGACAAAATCGTCATTTTTAACAGTGTTCGTGTATATGTGATTATATCTAATCATGATAATTGCAGATTATGATCCGAAAAGGTGAAAACGATTGCTTACATAAAGCTGGAAGAAACGGATTCCGGGTCCTGTTGAAGCAACTTCCTCAACACTAGATGTTGCCCATGAAGACAATGTCTACAATACAAAATTATATTAGCAAACAAATTGCCCCTTCATAAATTCGATTCTACGCCTAGCTAAACGGGTTGGCTGTGTTGGGTCGGGTAACGGGTAAAAACCAGTTCGGGTCAAAGCATAATATGAGCAAAATAGGTTTGGTTCAGGTCAAACAGGTTCTAGACAGAATGGGTTTGCCTTGAAATGGGTTGCTTTTATAAAAAATAGTATAAAAAATGGGTAAACCCGTATAACAATGGTGGCATTTATGATCCATTTTCATGATAAATGGGTTGATTTGGGTAAAAATATTTGTATATGGGTCACTTTGGGTCTACTAAAATTATAAACAGGTAAATTTTGGTATACTCAAATTATACAACGAGTCAATTTGGAAATACAAACCATGATGGTTCCAGCAGCAGACGCAGCTCTTGCGGTTGCATACTCGCCTTCAGGATGAGCCATTTTCTGCATGGCTGTTGGGGCGATCATAATAGGCATCGATATCTTGAATCCCAAAATTGTGGTGGTCATGTCGATCTTGCTCACATCAATAAGAATACGGGGCCTAAACCTGTTTAATTCAGTAAATAACAAATGCTGTCAGAAAGCAAAACAACACATATCCAAATACCCTTTTGAGAGAACATTTGATTTGGCATGTTGAAACGGTTTTACACTTTCCAGTTAGTATACACAAAACTTACAAGATTCTTGAGAACGCGTTTCTGTTCTCTTCTAGAGTCCATTGATCCTCAGCACCAGAAGCATAGTAGTCATAGACCATCTTCGGCAACTTTTCTTTGGCAATTGCCTGATACTCTGTAACATTGGTCACCTCCATCTTTCTTGTTTATCTAGATGCTTACTCCAACAAAACCTTGATTCACCACAAGAATACAGAAATTAGATTGTAATTTTCACAATCCGCGATAAATCTTTCATCTTTCTTAAATAAAACCGATACAGATTACCAAAATCAATAACTTAAGGTTGTCAACATCATGAGTCAGAAATTATAACTAGACACATATAGAGACCATCATGTTACATAAAGATGAATATATACTAAAAACATATAAAATTCTTTCTTGCTTATCTACATGCTTCCTCCAACAAAATCTTGATTCACCACAGGAAATATAGAAATTAGACTGTTATTTTCACAACCCGCGATGAATCTTTTATCTTTTTTAAATAAACCATTACAGATTACCAAAATCAATAACATAAGGTTGTCAACATCATGAGTCAGAAATTATAACTAGATGCATATAGGGACCAGTATGTGACATAAAGATGAATACATACTAAAACATATATAATCTTTCTTGTTTATCTACGTGCTTCCTCCAATAAAATCTTGATTCACCACAAGAAATACAGAAATTGGACTGTTACTTTCACAACCCGCGATTAATCTTTCATCTTTCTAAAGTAAAACTTTTACAAATCAACAAAATCAATAACATAAGGTTGTACAAACTATGATTCACCATGAAGTTGGGATTCTTTCATTGAATTCATATAAGTATGTCAAGTACAATGATATGGAAGCCTAGTTTAACATCATAAGTAACAAACAATAACTAGATGCATATAGAGATCAGCATGTTACATAAAGATGAATACACACTAAAAACAGTCAAAATTAAACATACCAGTATCAAATTCAAAACCAAAGATTGCAATTCAACAGCTTATAAGAGAATACACAATCAATTATCAGATCAACAATTATGCAATTAATCCCTGACCCACATCAAGTTGAAATAATATACCATAAATCAGCAATCCAAAGGAAAGAGGGGGGGGAGGGGGGGGTATGGGTATGAGTATGGAGAGAAACAGAAGCAAACCTTTTGGCAGTTGGGTATCTGTATCTATTGAAAACAGTGAGCAAAACCCAAGTGGAGAACAATTATAGATAAAATAGGGATAGATCAGACAAGGGTGTGTACCAAATAATTTAAAGAAAAAGAATAAAAAAAATAAACAAGAAAATAATGGGATGAAGACAAAATTGGGGATGGGTGATTGGAGGTAAAGAATGCATAACAAATCCTTTAAAGGGGTTGCAGCTGGATGGATATTATCCACATGATTGATCATGTGATTAACAGTTTTTCTTCATTATCATCTTCTATTTTTCCCCCAAATTGAAAGAACAAAAAGAATTTCAAGATTTTGGAGCCTTTTTTCGTGAAAGTCGCCATCTTTCTTTCTTTTTCTGGCAAAAAGATTGGGGCAAAAGTCAAAATTAACCCATTCATAAGATAATGAGAACTGAGAGGATTGCCATTGATGAGCTGGTGTGCAGCTTCAATCAGTTATAAGATAGGAAGAGGATGACGAACTTTACCGTCACTAATTTAAAGTGAAGAAGATGCATGTAGAGTGATGAGGGTTTCATCCAGCATTCTAGTTATTATTATTATTATTATTATTTTAATATTTATTTAATTTCTTTTTTATTTAATTTTTTAAAATACAATTTCATATATATCCAAACTTATAAAATTATATATTTATTCAGATCATGCATTGAAAATTTATATTTTTATAAAAATATTAAATTTATAAGTTTAAAAGGGATATATGTAATTTTTTTACCGACAAATGTATTATCCCGTTGTGAAAGCAAAAACTAGAAACTATAAAAAACGAAATCAAACAGTTTCCATGCGGTAAACGTGTAACGTGGTAATTTATGTAAAATAAATATTTTTTGAATGGCATGTAAGATTAATTAGAAAAGACATTGGACTTGACTACAATGATATGAAATCCAAATAACAATTCAAAAATGGATGGCTTGGTTCGTTGTTTTTAAAAGTTGATTTTCAGTCTGATTTCAGTTATACCCATAACTTAAAATAACTAAACTAAACCAAAACAATCAAAACAAGGGATAGAACAAATGTTTTCAGAACCGGATCGAACATCGAACGGACGCCTTACTAGTTTGGTGGTCGGACCGGATTTAAGAACCGGATAACGTCATAATTATATATATAGTATATTATATATATAGTTATATATATAATTAAGAATAAGTAATTTATATATGATTTATATATGTATTTTATAATTATATATAAAACTTAACTATATTTGTATATCCAACATACTAATTTATGGTTCAACACTCCGTTTTTACCCATTAAAATCAAAAAAATATAATAATAAAAAAATATCAAAATCCGGTTCGAGCCGGTCCGGAATTCTAGTCTGACCACCGGTTTGGGATGAACCAGCCAGTTCGACCAGCACAAAACAATCCATAGCGAACCAGACCAACCACCTAGCTGATCCCCGATCGGACCGGTTGGACCGGCCGGTCCGATCAGGTCCTAACAACAATGATAGAACATTTATACACATATGTATGTATGGGGAGGGTTCCAATGAAAATCACATTATAATTAAAAACCAAAAAAAAACTATTTTTTTCACCCTTGACTTGTTTGATTAATGGTTGGTATTAACTAATAACAATTTAGTAAATATATTTAAGTTAGTGGTTATAATTAGAGATGTTAGGGGCAAAATGGGTAACCAATTTGTTTAGTTTTTTAAACTCCTATAATCGTTAATAAGTTTCCTAAAATGTCTCATTACCTCTCCTAAATAATTTGACTAATAATTTTTTAACAAACTCAAAAACAAAAATCACTTTTTTTCGTCTATTTAGGAGAAACACCGTGAACAACATTTTATTATACTTCACATGAATTGTGTCAATATAACAAACACCAGGTTTACATATATGTAACCACGTTAAATATCAAAGTTACATATATGTACCTCACAAGGTTACATATCTATAACCTGGTACACATATGTATCATACCAAAATACATAACTTGACATCTTTCTTTCTTAAAAAGAAAACATTTGTGAAGTACATATATGTAACAATGGAGTTACATATACGTAACCCATGTTTTATGTATGTAAATCTATAGGACACATATATGTAACCGTTAATATTTCCTATTGGTCAAACATCGCAACATATATGCAAACAACATATATGCAAACAACAGATTTTATAATTGCATGCATATAATCAACTACAATGAAACAAACGTTGATTAGCGTTAGTTGATAAAATGAAATAAAAACTCATAATGCTTAAGTAATGTTGATTAAAGTGAATACCTAAAGAGATGAATAGAAAGTTGCAATCTTTCTTTCAATTATTGTTTAAACAAATATGAAATTATTAGAGGCACTGAGATTGTTATCGGATAAAAATAATCTATGATACGAATAGAATTATTAGTTTTGCTATTCCACCCTACTTGATCCATCATACAAAATATGCCTTTTTTTGCTTCCATGAGTATCAACATAGGACACAATCAATTAATTCCTTAAAACTGGTCAAATAAAAAAACATACATTCTCTTGCTCTATTTTTAAATTTCATTCCTCTAAATTTTTTCACAAGATTGATCGATTTGGTTTATACAGATGCGATACCTTGTTATCTATTTGATCTGTTTGAGCGTCTCTTATTCCATAATATGTATTAACGAGTTTATTCATCACTGGTAGGTTTTAAAGAAAAAGATTGAGTTCATCATCTGGTGGATTTTATGGAGATATCAAGTTCATAATCATATGGTCCCAAAAACTCGTGCAACAGCCTTACCGCCACAACGCGCGAGCATTTCCACTGGTACTTTCATGATGTTTAAACAAGGACTACCACTAATACATAACACAATTTAAAACATATATAAAGTGTTGAGTTTGAAATAAATAGAACTAATGTTTCATACCTATTAAAGCACTTACATTCAACACATTAAAATTATATAGTCATTATTGGTCATCAACTAAGACTCTTGATCTTTCATGTCTACAAATCAGTTACATGTATAGTCTATATATGTATGAGTTTCATTCTACGTAACATCAAATAAATAATACAAAAGAGAATAAATTTCATCATGGTATCAGAGCATCATTGTGCTTGAGGATACCCAACTAACCCACTTTCTCTTGAAGATACAAAACAACATCAGTACTCATGGCAACGATAGCTTCTTGCACAATTACACCCCCTCAAGTTTTTCATCAGGTTAATCAAACAATGGTAATATCTTTTCTGTTACAAACCTCTTGACACTTGTTTGTGTAAAGTTAATAGGCGAAAAATATTTGAGTTGAAAGCATCAAGGCGTTACAATACTGAAAACTATAGGTTTGCTACATCAAATTAACCCAAACTCACCGAAAGCTGAAGCATCATCTTGTGATTTTTTGGTATGAGAACGAAATGATGGCTATGTTGATGCTTGCATCCACGCCACCTTGGATACTACTACCTTGCTATCAACACTACCTCTATACCGGAACTATGGAAAATTATTGAAGAATTATATCTTTAACAAGCTTTTGCAAGGAGAAACCAGTTACGACCTCAATTTTAACTATGGAAACAAGGAAATTCTTTAGTTACCTTATTTTTGTGACCAAGAAAATAAATTGATAGATGTTCTATTCTCCATAGGACATCTGGGTAATGAAAATCCGATTCTTCAAATACTTCAGGACCTAAATCCAAGCTATGCGATGCTTGTTTTACACGTTGAAAACACCAAACCTTGACCTACCTTTATTTAACTTCGCTCTAGATTGCTAGTTTTTTAAAGAAAGACTTGCAAAACAAAGCATTTATGCTCTTGTCTCAACCATGAATGTGTTAAATCTAAACACTAATTCAAACCTTTCAGACAAGCAATAAGAAATCATATGCCAAATATGTATTAAACTTGGTCATCCCGCTAACCGCTGCTACTAGCGATACACCTCGAAATCTGAACTCAAATGGTCAAGGCAAAGGTGGTCGCTTGACCCATGTCCCTTGCGGTGGCTACACAGCATGTGGGATCTTGGTGGCAACCAATTTGAAGGACACTGATTCGCAAACTATGCAAGAGATCAGGAGACCAACCGTGATATCATTTACAACCATGGAAGTGATCGATTTGGAGGAGGCTGCAACTTCCATGGTGTAGGCAATGATCACTATAGGTTAACCCTAACTCTTCTAATATGGAGTGTACCAACCCAATTTAACTAAGAAATACCCATCTGCTCATGAGGCTCATCGCACACAAGGAGGCTATGGATTTATTGGGCCCTCAAACAATACTAATGGGTCATCATCTCATACCATGTTTGTTGGTTCACAATTTAGCATAACTTGGAACCTAACTCATCCATATTTTGCTCATCTCATTTTGCACAATGGGCAGCCGTTGAAGGATCCAATAATAACACCATTGTTGGCCACACTGCTAATTTATCTTCCTTTTCTGATATATGTCAACAGGTTGATTCATGGATACCAAATTATTTTGCTACTACACACATAACATCATACTCATCAATCCTATATGATACTATACCTTATATTGGAATGATCAAGTGGTGGTCGGTAATGGTACATGCCTTTGCATCACTCACATTGGTATAGTCGTGTTTAACCTTTCAGATCAAATGATTACACTTGAAAATGTTGTTTTTGTACCCAAACTCGCTAAAATTTACTTTCTATTACTCAACTTGTTCTTGATGAACCTATTTGTTTCACCTTCTCATGTTATGGTCTTTCTATTCAGACGTTGACCGGAAGGCACCTCAACCACATGAAACCTCAGCCCAACAAGCTTTACTCACTCACTGCGGGAGCTTCCTCATGGTCGTCACAAGATTTATGGCATACTTGTCTTGGACATCATCCAACTATATCTTTAAAAATATTCCATCTTACGTTTTGATAAGTATTTGAATAAAGTTTGTAATGCATGTCAAACTTCAAAATATTCTAGACTTCCTTTTTTTATTGTCAAACACTCATATAAATGTTTCACTTCATATTATTTATTATGACATTTGAGGTCCGCCCCCTTATATATCTCATTTAGGTTATAGGTACTTTATGACCTTTATTGATGATTATAGTCGTTATACATGGATTTATCTAATGACATGTAAGTCTCAAGCTTTAGCCTTATTTCGATACTTAAAAAAACATGTTGAAAACATGTTCTCTACTACCACATAGTACTTTTAATGTGATGGAGCTCTTGAATTAACTCAAGGACAAATGCGTCAATTTCTCTATGAATTTGGTATTACCTATAGAATCTCGTGCACGTATACTTCGCAACAAAATGGTGTTGCATAGCAAAAGAACCAACGTTTATCTTAAACTGCTCACGGTCTCTTATTCCATACTAATCTGCCTAAACAAAACTGTTATGATGCCTATGCCACTATTGCATTCATCATTAACAAACTTCCTTATGTTTTTCTTGCGTACTCATTTCCTTTTGAACTTCTTTCTTACTCCAAACCAAACTATTCATTCCTTTGTACCTTTCGTTATTTCTTTTATCCCTTTCTCAGTTATACGAGATGATAAACTGTCTCTTAAATCCGTTCAATTTATATTCCTTGGCTACATGCCTAACCATCAAGGTTACTTATGGTCTTATGTTATCATTTTCATAACTCTCGTACCTATACTTCTCATTATGTTAAGTTTTAAGGATCTAATTGAGTGATTACACTCAGAATTTGCTCTTTAAGATCTTTGGACCCTGAGTTATTTCTTGGGCATCCAGACTATTTTTTAGGAGATACTCTTCACCTCTCATAATAGCACTATCTTACTAACCTCTTACACCATACTAGCTTCACAATATAATCTGTTATCTACTCTTGTTACCCAAGGTCGTTAATTATCTCATCATTCAGGCATACTCATGGATGATCCTACACTATACTCGTAATATTGTTGGCGCCCTTCAGTAATTAGTTTTAACATGTTTTGAGATTTCTTACGTTATGAGTAAAGTTTCTCAATTTCTCTAGAGCCCTATGGATACACATTGGATTGCAGTTAAACATATTCTCCAGTATCTTTATGGAACCAGCTCTCATGGTTTGACTATTCAACGATCTACCACTTTTGATCTTCATGCCTATGCCGACGCTGATTGGTCAGGTTGATAGATGATCGGTCTTCAAAAACTGGCTATTGCTTGTTCCTTGGACCTAACCTTATCAGTTGGAGCTCCAAAAAACAACATATGATTGCATGATCTAGTATCGAGGCAGAATATCGTGCATTTGCTCATATAGCTGCTAAAAATTGTTGGGTGATGTCCCTTATCCAAGAGATCCGGTCTACCACTCTCCGTTCCCCTAACATTATGGTGTGATAATATCGGGGCTACCTGTCTGGCGATTAATCCAGTGCTTCATCAACGCACCAAACATCTAGAAATTAACTTGCATTTTGTTCGTGATATGATATTTTCAAACACTCTCAAGTACGATACTTACCTACCATAATTCAACTTGCAGACATTCTAACAAAGGGCTTATCATCAACTCGATTCTCATTTCTCAAGTCCAAGCTACATGTTGATGTGAACATCTAGTTTGTGGGACCATATTAAGCACTTACATTTAGCACACCTAAATCGTATAGTTATTATGGGTCATCAAATGAGACTCTAGATTTTTCATGTCCACTAATCTATTATATGTATAGTATATATATGTATGAGCTTCTTTCTATGGAATCATCAAAGAAATAATACAAAACAGCATACCTTTCTTCAATAACTTAAGTGGCTTTTGCTGATGTAGATCACAATTGTTGTTGATCATGATTCAAGTAAAACATGTTTCTAGTTAATGACAGATGTCATAACTGGTGATTGGAGTTAATGTTATAGGACTCTGATAATGCTAAATGGGTTTTACATTAGAAATTTAGTTCCGAAGAGGTCAAAGAATTGATCTTGTAAGCTACTGATGACAAGTCATCAAGAATAAGAAGTTAATTCCGAAGAGTTATTATTGATGAAAGAATAACGTGTTGTTAAAGCATATTGTAGCTAAAGGACATATAACTTTCTACTAATAGCAAGTTTCTATTGATGATGGTCTAAGCTTAAGTTGTTGAAAGCAACGTTTTCTTGATAGGAGCTAACTATTGATAGAGACAAGTTGCTATTGAACAACCTACTATTAGTGAAGATTTTTTTATAGATGAAGTTACGAGTAACTAGAGAAAGCACAGAATATCATGAAGGAAGATAAAGTAAAAATTGATGAAGATTTACATTTTTCTTATTATATCTATTGTAATGTTTGTAATTGTTGCTACACAAATCCTAATCAAGAGATTAAAGCTTGGGAGCAGTGCGAGAATGAGGTTTTTACCAAGGATCAGGCTGGAACTTGGTTTGGACTTCGGCTGACGGGAGGTCGTCAGGGAATGGGCTGCAGCTGGGCTTGGCTTCGGCTGAGTGGAATATCTGTGAGACAAAAACAACACCGTGAGCCTCGCCTCGGGCAGAAGGGGTTTTCTCCCCGAGACCACACTCCGGCGTGAGAATAAGTATGTGTATTGAGAGAATTTGAAAGGGAAATAAGTAAGTAGCTAATTGATAGTGAAAGTGTTCTCAGAATGTCCTCTACCTTCGGAGTGGAAGAAGTATTTATAGTGTTGGTGTATGGGAACAAGATATGACATGGTTCTATTCTTGGAAGCCTGTGGTCAATGGTATGAGACTGAAATCCCCTAGCCAGGGGTTTTATACCTTTCTGGTGCAAAGGGTTTCTGACTGGCATTAATATAGTTTGTCTTTGTAGTTGACTTGGGGATTTTGGGGACTGCTCTGACCTTCTGCCAATGTTTTGGCTTTATTCGTTTTGTCATCTTGTGTTTCTTTCTTATTCCCTTGTAACCAATGAATGGCTTCCTTGGTTACCACGTTTGCTTCACCTTGGGCCTTCCATAAAGATCTTCTGAATGTCATAGGTGAGATAAATCGCCTCGTATCTTTTGAGCCGAGCATCCAGCCGCGGCTTGGGTCCATTCGACCGCGGCTTGGACTTATTTCGCAGGTGAAAAATGAATTGGGTTGGGTGAACCGTGAATTGGTTATGCAACTGGTGCAATCACACTAAGTTTTGAATGTCTTTAGAATCATATCATCAATCATTGTGGTTATGCAACTGGTGCAACCTTATCAACTTAGCAAAATATAAAAGCACAACGGTTATAATAATAGATAAAAAGAGCGGGTGTGTAAGCAATTTCGTGCTCGGGTATAGTGGTTTGAATTTAACAAACCCTCAATAATCATTGGTGGTCAAATTTTATCATCATGTCTCACTTTATCACCATGAAAACAACACAACAACTTATAATTATCAACTTATTAAAAAACAAAGCACAATGGTGTTACAACATAGCTACAAGTATAATGACATGGGATACAGATTCAATCTTCACATCACATATACCATGAGTCATGAATATATACATAACTAATTTCTAATATAACTATCGATATATGACATTTGAGTAAACAATACTATTATTTACACCATACTAGCTTCACAATATAAAATGTGACAATTTTACAAATGGTTTTATAGCATGATGATGAGTCCAGACATGATTTTTTAACATCGGGGTTTAAGTAGGTACATATTTTCTTTAGTGGAGAAAACTTTAAATAATATTAAGTGCGCGATTTTGAAAGAAAAATGAAAATGTTCTATTGTAATAATAATTGAAAAACCTATTCTAATTATATCTGCTAACTATACCATGGTTTGGTATTTTTTTTATTCTGAAAAGTATCATATAATCTATACATTTTGTTAAGACGGAAAAGTAAGAGAAAATTACACAAATGATCCCACTAGTTTGGTAAAATTGCAAGTTAGACCCTAAATTTTAAAAATAGCAATTTTAATCTAGACATTTGTGAGAGGGTTGCACGCTTAGTCCCCAGTGTTAACCCCAGGTAGATTTTAACAGATACATAAAGACATGTATCATTCATGTGAGGGTTATTGTGCCTTTTCAAGTTTGAAACCCCAATAAACTTTCAAACTCCAAAACCAATCACATTTCACCTTCGAGACTTCATCACATGTGATTAACAATATACAACCCAAGTACAATACAATCTTCTTATGTGTTGAACAAGATTAAGAATTCCATCAGTTGTTACAACCTTAAGTTTGTGGTTTTTCTTCACCTTTTAAAATCAAGTTTGCTAGTTTCACAATCATGATGACTTCAACTCTCTATTTAAATGTCCATCAAAAGAGTCTAAGAAGTCATCAAAAGAAGTCAAGCCACCTACTGGTTAGATCATCGTTGTTGTCATACCATGCGAAACTTGCATGCATCCTTCAAAACTGTAAGTTTTATGTTCAGTGGGCAATTTGAGGTTCTTTTTGTCCTTGATCATCATCTGAAAATCTTTTTTGATGTTTTTATTAATTCCTAAATTATCCGTAGGCAGAGACATAACCCAAAGAGGAGATTCTACATCTTCTTTTTCAATTTCAAGATCCGAAGAAACTTACCTAACAATTGTGAGAATTGTCGCTAAAATCAGAATAATATCGGAAAGGCGATTACACCTTTAGTTTTAATGTTAGCTTCAAACTGGATCTGTTCGAGTTGACCACTTAATTGGTTGTCGACCTCTTGTCCACTCGTGAAGCAGTGACATATATGGAAGATCGATAAAAAGATTATTATGTTTCAACAAATAAAAAAAGATAAAATGTAAAATTACAAATATACCCCCATTTCACTCTAACATCTAACTGGTGGGGTTAATGACGGGGACTAAACGTGCATCCCTCTCACAAATGTTTAAATCCAAATTGCAATTTTTAAATCTAGAGACTAAACTTGCAATTTGTTTAAATCGTATAAACCATTTATGTAGTTTTCTCAAAAAGTAATTATACCATGACTTTCATAACGATTGTGTAATATCTTTCCTATGAATAATTACACTTCCGTTATATTTGAATATTAAACATTTGGAGGCCAATCAACGTCAAACGTTAATAAACAAAAGTCACGTGATTAATACCATACAATTATAATAATTAAAACTTCAAGTATAATAAATAGAAGTATGAAATTAACACAATATTTCGACTTAACCTTTTTCCAGCCTAATGCCCTTTTCTTAATTAATACTTCAAAATTATCAGTTTTTGCTTTTGTTAACCCAACCCAAACAAATTCCCAACTTGATTTGTACACCTCTAGCTATAGGTGCACATCCTACCCGGTCACCCGACCCGACTCAACGACCCGGGTTCAACCTAGTAGCTCCCCAACCAGTAGGGTTCAAACCGGTTTGTCCTCTCCACACACCAACCCAGATTCAACCTGGTTAATTCTGAACTCAACCCGGTATAAACCTGATATTTTTACCATTGTGCCCTTTTGAAACCGGGTTGGACCTGACCCGGAACCCGGTCAAATCCGATTTGGATTTTTTGACCAAAACCCGATTCTGTTTCAAGTTTCAACCCGGTTTGTGCACCTCTACCTCTAGCTTCAACTTTGTTCTTTGTTTTTTCTTACGATGGATCAGCCACTGAATTAAAAATAATGTAATTGGATTATACAAAAAGAAAATAGAAGTTGGGCCTATACTCTTTGTAGTTCTTCATATTGAACATCCAGCTTATATTTTGGCAATAAAAACTGGGCCCATAAACTTGGGCTATTGATATTCCGAAAACAACTAGGGTTAGGGTTTATATATACACTCACTTCATATCCTTCACACCCATCATCATCTTCTTCTTCATCTTACATTTCTAATGAATATTTGATTGATTTTCAACATATTTCTGATCAAAACAGATCAAATTCTTTCTTCTTAAGGCCAAATGTTTCTTTTCTCTTATCAATTTGTACAAAAATAAAATAAAAAAAGCCAATTTGCAGAGCAAGAGCGCCTATGAAACGTGACGAAACTTGCATTGAAGGTTGGCAAAATCAAAATAATATTAGCGATTCTCCGTGCCTATCAAATCTTTTCAATTTTGAATACGGCCTCGAACAAATCGCAACATCTCTTCTTCTTTTTCGTTGAAATTTTGTTTATCAACAACATATTTTGATGGGAGTATGCATCTTTTCTTAAAACTAACTAAGTTTTAGGTTTTTTTTTTTAATTTAAGGCTGAGTTGTTGACATTTGTTAAATTCATAAACTTATCAACTATAAGCTGTAATCTGAAAGTATGTACTTATATAACTTTGTAAGTATCAATACATGATTAGATTGGACATAGTGGTGATATTGGTGGGTTATTTGTTCAAATTATAACCAGAATGTGAGTATCATTTTAGATCAAATTGTCTAATTAACTCAATATAAGCATTTTTGACTATTTAGAAATTTATTAATTCAGATTTTGAGTTTATTTAAGCTAAACTCATACTTGTGAGTATAATTTTAAACTTACATTTTAGCTCCGTTGGAAAACATGCTAGTTTAATCTAGAATTTATTCCTTTTTTTTAAATTATGCAGCCTTCAGACAATATTTCATTTGACGGTTTTTTTTATTAATTACCATCAATTTCAACCTGTGTTTTGAAGACTGGATTTGATCGGCTGGTTTGTTCGAATAGGTGGTTGAACCTGATTTTGTTTTTCTTTATATATATTTTTTCTATAATTTTTTAAATTTTTAAAGGGTAAAAATGGAGGGTTGAACGATAAAATAGGGTGTTGTATATAAGATTATTATTAAGTTTTATATATAACTATAAAATACATACATAAATACACAATAATACATGACTATGCATAAAATTCATAGTTTTGAGGTGAGGTCAAGGTTTAAAAAACTTGCAATAATTAGAGTTAATTTTTGTTATTCGGTTGTTAAATTTGGGACCAAAATAACAATTTTCTCTAATTAGAGTTAGTTGACGTTTTTTACCCATTAAGTGGACATCAACTTTGAATATTAAAAACATTCAAATAATGTTTGAATGTTTAGGGCAATTGTAAAATTTTATATTTAGGTTTTCTTTTTTCATGATTAGATGTAAGAGTATAAAAATATCCCTTCTACTTAATAAGTAAATAAATAAGGTTAATGAAATTGAATGAACATTGAAAGTTTTTTATAGGATAAAAAATTTATTTTTAGATGAAAATGATAAAATGCACCTTTATCAAGTTTCCTTACATAAATAAGGTCATGGTTTAAGCCCATACAATAATAAAATTTGGTGTAAAATTTATTAGCCGGTCAAAAATAACATTATATCTATACTATTATGTAAAGCAAAACATTGGGACATAGATGTAATTTTATAAAAAAAATTAAAACACTTAATATAAATTTTTAAGCATTAGGTACAAGCGTTTTATGAAATTATTCCTAATAATGTAAGATTATTTAATTCATTATATTATATATTATATTATTTATAATACTTTAGATTAACATTTAAATTTATTAATAAGTATTATCTATTTTTTTGAACGGTAAATGTGCGACCTTGCTTCGAATGATATATCTTATCTTAATCGGGCCCACCTATCCGTTTTCTAGCCGGGACTGCACCCCCAACATCCTTAGGAGGAAACCTATTGCTGAGAAAACCTCTTGACTCAACTCTGAGAATTTTGCTCGGAGTGAGTCTTGAACCCATGACCTCCGAATATTTACATGTTATGAGTACATCATATTAACCAGTTGCGATAAGGATCATTGGTAGTATTATCTTATTTGAATATTTAACTATATAATTACTAAATACTTTTATAATAATAATAATAATAATAATAATAATAATAGTAATAGTAATAATAATAATAATAATAGTGATTATTATTATAATAATAATAATAATAATAATAATAGTGTCACACCCCGAAAATCGCAGCGGAAAGTCGCGTGACGTGGTGGTAACGGAAGTTGGACTTGACCCAACTTTCATGGTCAAACGTATACTATAATATCATTAGTTATTAAAAACCATTAGTCATCATCATACGAGTATTTTGTTATTCTACATCGAAACATTTTTAGTAGTAGTGAATACTACTTTTATTACACACACATGGTTTTATTCAAAACATTTAAAGTCTTAACGTTTGACCCTTCCAAAGACAAAATTCCGAATTCCATGTTGAGCTCACCTATAACCCTGAAAAGCACGAAGGGTAATAAAGTCAACATAAAGTTGGTGAGCTTTCGGGGTTTTGAAATCTTGCAACCATACATCTCATTTAAAAATCATATGATGAAACAAGGCATAATATATTCCACATAGACTAGCTAGGTACTATGTTATTTAGGTCATAAGCCCATAATCAAACCAAGAAACACGTCGTTGCCCCACAACTATCCAGACATATAAACTCCCTCGCCACAACCTGACCAGTACGACTGGTCGCGAGAGCGGGCCATTCTAACCCGATAGATCTACCAATATATTCTGTGGCCTCATCCCCGAGGTTAATGATTATAGAGGGATTTAGATTTCAGTAGTATATAGATCCATACTACTGATTCAAACTTATACCCTCATATTATATATTATCCCGTTTAACTCATCATATACTTTAATAAATCATTTCATGCTTTTTCCCCTAAAACAATTTAAAAACACATTTAAAAATGGGGCCGAAGGACTCACCTTGAGCGTAATCTTTGAGGTTAACCAATGTGAAATGCTTTTCGAATAGTAAACCCTAATCATAAACATTATGGTTATTACGCGATAATTTATGCTTAAGAATGCACTTCACCCATTCTATATATGATTGTTTGAAATGGTACGTTTTGCTTTAGTCAAAAACGTATATTTTTGTAAATGGAAATAATTCTTTTTAAAATCACATGTTTTGTGTCCTTTATTATGAGTCCTGACTATAAACCACCAATTTCCTTGTTCCTGTCTTATATGTATTAATTCTTACTAACTTGTCACTAATAAACTTTGAGTCGAAAAGTCTTATTATACCATCATCTTGGGTGTCTAAAACCTTCTTAAACAGAGAGTCAATCATCTCTACTTTAGGTCATTATTCCTAAAAATGATTATCTGATCGGGCTTTCTTTTACCTGAGTTCATGTAGAATTCAAGAAGTAGTTTCCTCGTTATATCTTTTCTTTACATAACTTATTAATTAGTTGTTTAAGTTATACACATATATTTTCTTTTTATTAGTCATAACTTGTCCAAGGTATGCGTTATTCTCAGTCTTGTATGTTTCGACCGTCGTTTTAATCGGGTTCGTTAGTCATGGTTTTTCCTTGGTCTTTTGCTTACTCTTAATCATAATTCTTAATCTCAAAGTTCTTTAGTAGACCTTTTGTCTAAGAAAGTCCTTTAATTATGTCCAAATTTCTTTTATTTCAACCTAGTCATCTTCCACTAATATTATTATCAAAGTCACCTAAAATCCTTGATCTATCTATTATTCTAAGTTATCATATTAATAATAATCCTTCATCCCATAAATCTCCTAATGTTCTTATCAAGACCATTCTTCATCATTTTTCCCATCTACATGTTTATGCCTTCATACATACATAACATACCCATACATACATACATTTTACCACCTAAATCCTTAACATAACATGTTTTCATCCACATAACCATCCATTTTCAGATTCATCAAACCATCATAATAGCCATTTTACATACAAAATCATCAAAATAACCATTTCATACAATACCTAAATGGGTGAACTAGGGTTCATCAAGATTCCTTATCTTGATCATCCATGCATGAACATAAATATACATTGTCTATCTATTATACCTTACTAGATGAAATCCTTAACGGAATGCAAGCTCGATCTTTGATTTCCCGATGAAACTTCGGGTCCTAATAAGTTCCAACTAGAGTGTAAATGCAAATGAGAGTGGTGATTGTTGGTGTTAGCCGAAGGTAAAGGAAGGGGGGGGGGTTCACGGTGGTGTTGGATAAAGGGTGACGGGGTGATGGTGTCGGGTGAGAGTGGTGGTAGTCGTGGCGGTACCGGGTGAAGGTGGTGATGGCGGTATCGGGTGAAGGTGGTGATGGTGATGTCGAGTGAGGGCGACGGTGATGGTGGCTTCGGGAGAAGGCGACGGTGATGGTGGATTCGGAAGATGGCGACGGTGATGGTGGTGGTGTCGGTTTCGGGTGTAGGTGATGGTGGTCGCGGTGGCGTGGTGTCCGGATGGTGGTCGCGGTGGTGTTGGGTGCGGATGGTGGTCGCGGTGGTGTGGGGTCCGGATGGTGGTCGCGGTGGTGTTGTGATGTTGGTGGTGTCGGCAGCAGGTGGTGGTGCGGTGTCCGGCGAAAGGGGAGGGGAAGAAGGGGAGGGGTCGGCCGATGAGAGGGGTGGTGGTGTGTGTGTTTGAGAGTGAAGTGGAAGAGAGGAGGTGAAGAGTTGGGTGAGTGTGTGTATGTATGGTTTTTAAACACACACATAATTGATGTGTTGTCTACCATGCAAAACATAAAAATCATTCTTGGATATCCAAGAGATGATTCATATTATTATTATAATTATTATTATTATTATTATTATTATTATTATTATTATTATTATTATTATTATTATTATTATTATTATTCAAGAAATTTGTTAAACAATTTGCAAGGTTTGTCAAACGTTAACACAGGGTTTTGCTTAATTAGATTTGAACGTTTAAATAATCATAATTTAATTATTGCGGATGATTTCGAGAGTTGACCTGGTTTGACCGGGTGTCACAGTCTCCCCTCGTTTAAGAAATTTCGTCCCGAAATTTACGCTGTTGATCCTGAGTCAAATCCGGTTTTGAACAGGTATGGGTACTTTTGTTGCATTTCATCTTGGCGCTCCCAAGTAAATTCAGGTCCTCTTCTAGAGTTCCATCGGACTTTAACTAGCTTGATTTGCTTCCGCCTGAGTTTCTGAGTTTTCCAATCTAAGACCTCTATTGGCTCTTCGATGAATTGGAGTTTGTCGTTGATACTAACTTCATCTGGAGGGATAACTAGAGATTCATCTGTCATGCATTTCCTTAAATTAGATACGTGAAATACATTGTGCACATTACCAAGTTCCTCTGGTAGTCTGAGTCGGTATGCAACTTTCCCAATCCGTTCCAGGATTTCAAAGGGTCCTACGAATCGTGGACTCAGCTTCCCTCTTTTACCAAATCTCATAATTCCCTTCCATGGAGATACCTTCAAGAACACTCTATCGCCGACCATGAATTCTAATGGCTTCCTCCGATTATCTGCATAACTCTTTTGTCGACTATTAGCCATTTCTAGCCTTTTTCGGATCTGAACAATCTTATCCGTTGTTTCTTGAATGATTTCTGGTCCGGTTAATTGTCTTTCTCCAATGTCGGCCCAACATAATGGCGATCGGCACTTTCTTCCATATAGTGCTTCAAATGGAGCGGCCTTGATGCTGGTGTGATAACTATTATTATAGGAGAACTCAGCTAGTGGTAGATGAGTATCCCAATTTCCACCAAAGTCGATCACACAAGCTCTCAATAAATCTTCCAAAGTTTGAATAGTTCTCTCGCTCTGTCCGTCAGTTTGTGGGTGATAGGCCGTGCTCATATCTAATCGAGTACCCATGGCTTCCTGTAGAGTTTGCCAAAATCTAGAGGTGAATCGACTATCTCTATCTGATATGATTGAAATTGGTACACCATGGCGTGAAACTACTTCTTTGATGTATAAGCTTGCCAATTTGCTCATACTGTAGGTCTCTTTCATTGGTAGGAAATGTGCAGATTTTGTTAGTCGATCAACAATTACCCAAATGGTATCATAACCACTTGTTGTCCTAGGTAATTTTGTCACAAAATCCATGGCAATGCATTCCCATTTCCATTTTGGAATTTCCGGCTGTTGTAGAAGTCCCGATGGTTTTTGGTATTCTGCCTTTACTTTGGAGCAGGTCATGCATTGGTTAACATAGGTAGCTATGTCTCCCTTCATGTTAGGCCACCAGAAAAATTCCTTCACATCATGATACATTTTGTCGATTCCTGGGTGAATCGAGTACCTTGTTTTGTGTGCCTCATCAAGAATTACTTTGCGTAACTCTCCATGCTTAGGAACCCACATTCTTCCGGCAAATCGTATCATTTTATCAGAATCTGTTGCTAACTCCTTGACCATCCCTCGCAGACCTTCTCTTTCTAGGTTTTCTCTTTTCAATGCTTCGAGTTGAGCATTGCGGATCTGGTCAGTAAGGTTCGAGTAAATGGTAAGTTTCAACGCTCGCACTCGCAGTGGCTTTTCTCTTTCTTTCCTACTAAGAGCGTCTGCCACAACATTTGCCTTGCCTGGGTGATATCGGATATCGCAGTCATAATCATTCAACAGCTCCACCCAACGACGCTGCCTCATATTTAAATCCTTTTGATTAAAAATATGTTGCAGGCTCTTATGATCCGTATAGATGACACATTTGGTTCCATACAAATAATGTCTCCATATTTTAAGAGCAAAAACGACAGCTCCTAGTTCTAGGTCATGGGTGGTGTAATTCTTTTCATGTACTTTCAATTGTCTTGATGCATAAGCAATGACCTTATCTTTTTGCATCAATACACACCCAAGGCCTAATCGCGAGGCGTCACAATATACTACAAATCCCTCAGTTCCATCTGGTAGGGACAGTATGGGTGCGCTGCACAACTTCTGCTTTAGTAATTGAAAAGCTTTCTCTTGATCTTCGCCCCATACATAATTCTTGTCCTTACGGGTCAATAGGGTCAATGGTTGGGCTATCTTTGAGAAATTTTCTATAAACCTACGGTAGTAACCAGCTAACCCTAAAAATTGTCGCACTTCTGTTGGAGATTTGGGGACTTCCCAGTTCTTAATTGCTTCTATCTTGGTTGGATCCACGTGGATACCCTCCTTGTTGATAATATGACCGAGGAATCGAACTTCTCGAAGCCAAAATTCACATTTTGAGAATTTTGCGTACAGCTTTTCTTTCTTTAACACGTTTAGGATTAGCCTGAGATGTTGCTCATGTTCTTCTTTGGATTGTGAGTATATCAGAATATCATCAATGAATACTATCACAAACTTGTCTAGGTAGGGTTTACAAACCCTATTCATGAGATCCATGAATATGGCAGGTGCGTTGGTTAATCCAAACGGCATTACTAGAAATTCGTAATGACCGTAACGTGTTCTAAAAGCCGTTTTTGGGATATCCTCTTCTGCTATCAACAGTTGGTGATATCCAGACCGTAAATCTATCTTCGAGTAGTAGCTGGATCCTTGCAATTGATCGAACAAATCATCAATTCTTGGCAGTGGGTATCGATTTTTAATGGTGAGTTTGTTTAATTCTCTATAATCGATACACATTCTGAATGATCCGTCTTTCTTTTTGACGAATAGCACAGGTGCTCCCCATGGAGAAAAGCTTGGTCGAATGAACCCTTTTTCTAATAATTCTTGCAGTTGCTTTGACAACTCCTGCATTTCGGAAGGTGCTAGTCTGTATGGTGATCGTGCTACTGGTGCTGCTCCTGGTATCAAATCAATTTGGAACTTGATCTGTCTTTGTGGAGGTAACCCTGGCAAATCTTCGGGAAATACCTCTGGGTATTCTCGTACAATGGGAATATCTTCAAGTTTTCGCTCCTCATTCCTAGTGTCAGTGGCTTTTATTAGGAAGGCAGGATATCCTTCATTAAGGTATTCATATGCTTCCATGACACTTATAATTTTTAATGAAGGTTTTCCCTTTTCTCCTTGTACGATTAAGAGTTCTCCACTAGGAGTTGGCAATCGAATGATTTTCTCGAAACATACTATTTCAGCATGATTTCGAGAGAGCCAATCCATTCCAATAACCACATCAAAACTTCCCAGATTGACAGGTAATAAGTCAATACTAAAGAGATGGTTGTTAAGTTGTATCGTGCAGTTTCTAATTACTTCATTGGATTCAATTTTCTTTCCATTAGCTAACTCAATAATATACTTCTTTCTTAGCTTACATGGTTTAATTCCCAATGATGTTTCAAACTCTTTGGATACAAAACTTAAATCAGCACCGGTGTCAAACAAAACAGAGGCATAATGATTATTGATAAGAAACGTACCGTTGACTACTGACGGCTCTTGCTGTGCTTCCTTGGCATTCATTTCAAAGGCTCTCCCTCTGGCCCTAGATCCATTCAGTCTTGGACAATCCTTCTTGAAGTGTCCAACCACACCACATTCATAGCAAGCTTGATCATTTCTGATCATCCTCCCTTCAGGTTTTGCCCGACAATTCTGGCTTAGATGTCCGAACTTATGACAATGAGCACAAATTTTACAGTCACCAGTATGGGGATATCCACATTTGCTACATTTTCCTTGAGGTTCTTTGGTTGATCTTCCATTGTTCGATGTTGCTACATAAACCCGTTCAGATCTCTGATTAAAATTCTTCCTGTTGTTCACTGGTCCCTTGGGATTTTCGAACCACTTTCTCTTTCCATCAAATAATCTTCGGTTCACTCTAACCGTCTTCCTTTCAATTTCCATCGCACTCTTTCCTTGATCGTTCTTCTTGATTAGGGTTCCATTTCGTATTGCGTCATCGGTTAAGGTGTGTGCAATAGCGATTGCACTTTGGATGGTGGTTGGTTTGGAAGCTGTAACGTTGCTCCTTATCTGAGGTGCCAATCCCCATATGTATCTTTCAATTCGGACATATTCCGGCGTGACCATTCTAGGTACTAACCTTGCAAGGTCATTGAATCTTGAGGTGTATGTCCGAATCTCAGCTCCTTTCATGGTATGATTCCAGAATTCAGTCTCAATCTTCTGGAGCTCATTGCGTGGGCAATATTCTTTAAGTAGCATCTCCTTTAGTTGTTCCCAGGTAAGTTCATATGCGTTGGCATCGCCCAAAATCTGGCGTTGGGAATTCCACCATGACAATGCTGCATCTTGAAAGGAACATGTTGCATACTTGACCTTTTGATCGTTGGAACAATTGCTTATCGTTATAACCGTCTCCATCCTTTCGATCCACCTGATTATATCTAACGGTCCTTCAGCGCCTGTAAAAGTTCTTGGGTTGCATCCTTGAAATGTCTTATATGAACACCCTTGTGGTTGTCCACCTGATGAACTTCCTGGGTTTCCGTTTGTGCCGGATCCATTGTTTGCACCCATACCGGAACCTACGTTTGAACCATTTCCTGCTCCGTTTCCAAGGCCATTATCTGTATTTTCTTGCCTCCTTACTTGACCAGCCACTAGATTCGCATCATGTTGTTCTAAAGCTGATTTGACGTGTCTAGCTATCAATTGGGCTAGCTCCTCTGGGGTGGATGGTAAATTGGCGTTTCCACTTGAGGGCGTATTTCGGGTTACAGGTGGCATGATTCAATTCTGTTCCGAAAGTAGGGAAGAAGATGTTTAGTTTACGTACGCTTGCTATTATATTATCATGATGGTATATTCTATATGAATATTCTATATAATTGGTTCCTTGAATAATCATACAATAATTAATTATTCATGCGATTAAACACATATCATCAAGACATAACTTTTTAAATTTTTCATAAGCGTCATGTTCATTCATAGTTATCAAATACATACGAGTTAGTCATCAAAAGGATCATAAGTAAATCAGTCTACATGCATCATCGAGTTTATAACTCGGTCAAAAAGATAATGTTCAAGTACCCCGGCTAGTCTCATAGTCATACTAAAACAAGGTTCCACTACCAACATGCGTGAGGTAGGTAATCATCATCAAACATAAAGTAGCCATAGCCATCGATGTCTCCGCTCTCTCTCCCATCACTATCGCGTACTGCTGAGCCGTCACCAATGCTGTCTCAGCCACATCTGCCCTCTGCTCTGCCTGGGTCAATCGATCCCTAGTCTCTGCGAGGCTAGTCTCCAGGTCTGCTATACGGAAGTGCATCTGGCTCATAGCGCTGTCATCCAACAACCTTTCCTCCTCAATCGTCATCAATCTTCCATCCAAAGCTTGACTCACCTCCTCTTGAATCCTTATCTTCTTTCTGGTAGACAGTAGCTCCTTCTCAAACACACACTGGGCTACTAGGGTAATCATCACGCGCTCGATGGACTCACCACCCAAAGTGGTCCTGTGTGGCGCAGAAGACGACTCTCCTTCCTCAAAGGTGGAAGGAATCCCATCCCTCGACGCCCAGCCTCTCATGGCATCCATAATCCATCTCCACTGATCGTCTAAAAGTCTGGCCCGTTTGGGCATAAGCGTACTCTCCATGACATCATCATCCATCACCTTTCTCTTCTCCTACGTTTCCTCCGTTCATACACCAACTTAATCCTTGGCGGTGCATCATCCACAACCGCTTCTCTCTTCTCCCTGCGCTCCCTTCGCTCATACACCATCCTAATCTTTGGTGGGTGTCGCATGAGGGAAATAGTAGCAGCAGGAGTCACAGCAGTATGAGTCTCACTCTCTGAGGCCAAGCCAACTGGCTCCTCAGCAATGGGCTCGAGTGCGACTGCTGGTGGGGTAGGGCTCTCATCATCAGACTCAGATATCCAACCATTCCCCGAGTTTTCCATACCCGGGTACATGGTAGCTGCGAAGTATGGCTGAGTAGGGTGATACCATGGTGTCGAGGAAAGAGGCTCGGATGAACCATCGGTGCTACTGCTAAGGTCAGGTGCTCTCTCTCGGCTAACACGATCAGACATCTACAAATAGAGAAATGCATGCATGCGTACATATTAATTATTACTAAATTCTAGCATACAAAATTAGCAATCATAATTTTAATAAGACTATTATTATGCTTATGACACGGAATTGTCTTTGGAGTCAAATAATCTTTTTAAAGGTTATAGTCTAGATTTTGAAAATACTCTCTAGTTCACTATAACCGTTGGCTCTGATACCAACTTCTGTCACACCCCGAAAATCGCAGCGGAAAGTCGCGTGACGTGGTGGTAACGGAAGTTGGACTTGACCCAACTTTCATGGTCAAACGTATACTAAAATATCATTAGTTATTAAAAACCATTAGTCATCATCATACGAGTATTTTGTTATTCTACATCGAAACATTTTTAGTAGTAGTGAATACTACTTTTATTACACACACATGGTTTTATTCAAAACATTTAAAGTCTTAACGTTTGACCCTTCCAAAGACAAAATTCCGAATTCCATGTTGAGCTCACCTATAACCCTGAAAAGCACGAAGGGTAATAAAGTCAACATAAAGTTGGTGAGCTTTCGGGGTTTTGAAATCTTGCAACCATACATCTCATTTAAAAATCATATGATGAAACAAGGCATAATATATTCCACATAGACTAGCTAGGTACTATGTTATTTAGGTCATAAGCCCATAATCAAACCAAGAAACACGTCGTTGCCCCACAACTATCCAGACATATAAACTCCCTCGCCACAACCTGACCAGTGCGACTGGTCGCGAGAGCGGGCCATTCTAACCCGATAGATCTACCAATATATTCTGTGGCCTCATCCCCGAGGTTAATGATTATAGAGGGATTTAGATTTCAGTAGTATATAGATCCATACTACTGATTCAAACTTATACCCTCATATTATATATTATCCCGTTTAACTCATCATATACTTTAATAAATCATTTCATGCTTTTCCCCCAAAACAATTTAAAAACACATTTAAAAATGGGGCCGAAGGACTCACCTTGAGCGTAATCTTTGAGGTTAACCAATGTGAAATGCTTTTCGAATAGTAAACCCTAATCATAAACATTATGGTTATTACGCGATAATTCATGCTTAAGAATGCACTTCACCCATTCTATATATGATTGTTTGAAATGGTACGTTTTGCTTTAGTCAAAAACGTATATTTTTGTAAATGGAAATAATTCTTTTTAAAATCACATGTTTTGTGTCCTTTATTATGAGTCCTGACTATAAACCACCAATTTCCTTGTTCCTGTCTTATATGTATTAATTCTTACTAACTTGTCACTAATAAACTTTGAGTCGAAAAGTCTTATTATACCATCATCTTGGGTGTCTAAAACCTTCTTAAACAGAGAGTCAATCATCTCTACTTTAGGTCATTATTCCTAAAAATGATTATCTGATCGGGCTTTCTTTTACCTGAGTTCATGTAGAATTCAAGAAGTAGTTTCCTCGTTATATCTTTTCTTTACATAACTTATTAATTAGTTGTTTAAGTTATACACATATATTTTCTTTTTATTAGTCATAACTTGTCCAAGGTATGCGTTATTCTCAGTCTTGTATGTTTCGACCGTCGTTTTAATCGGGTTCGTTAGTCATGGTTTTTCCTTGGTCTTTTGCTTACTCTTAATCATAATTCTTAATCTCAAAGTTCTTTAGTAGACCTTTTGTCTAAGAAAGTCCTTTAATTATGTCCAAATTTCTTTTATTTCAACCTAGTCATCTTCCACTAATATTATTATCAAAGTCACCTAAAATCCTTGATCTATCTATTATTCTAAGTTATCATGTTAATAATAATCCTTCATCCAATAAATCTCCTAATGTTCTTATCAAGACCATTCTTCATCATTTTTCCCATCTACATGTTTATGCCTTCATACATACATAACATACCCATACATACATACATTTTACCACCTAAATCCTTAACATAACATGTTTTCATCCACATAACCATCCATTTTCAGATTCATCAAACCATCATAATAGCCATTTTACATACAAAATCATCAAAATAACCATTTCATACAATACCTAAATGGGTGAACTAGGGTTCATCAAGATTCCTTATCTTGATCATCCATGCATGAACATAAATATACATTGTCTATCTATTATACCTTACTAGATGAAATCCTTAACGGAATGCAAGCTCGATCTTTGATTTCCCGATGAAACTTCGGGTCCTAACTAAGTTCCAACTAGAGTGTAAATGCAAATGAGAGTGGTGATTGTTGGTGTTAGCCGAAGGTAAAGGAAGGGGGGGGGGGGGTTCACGGTGGTGTTGGATAAAGGGTGACGGGGTGATGGTGTCGGGTGAGAGTGGTGGTAGTCGTGGCGGTACCGGGTGAAGGTGGTGATGGCGGTATCGGGTGAAGGTGGTGATGGTGATGTCGAGTGAGGGCGACGGTGATGGTGGCTTCGGGAGAAGGCGACGGTGATGGTGGATTCGGAAGATGGCGACGGTGATGGTGGTGGTGTCGGTTTCGGGTGTAGGTGATGGTGGTCGCGGTGGCGTGGTGTCCGGATGGTGGTCGCGGTGGTGTTGGGTGCGGATGGTGGTCGCGGTGGTGTGGGGTCCGGATGGTGGTCGCGGTGGTGTTGTGATGTTGGTGGTGTCGGCAGCAGGTGGTGGTGCGGTGTCCGGCGAAAGGGGAGGGGAAGAAGGGGAGGGGTCGGCCGATGAGAGGGGTGGTGGTGTGTGTGTTTGAGAGTGAAGTGGAAGAGAGGAGGTGAAGAGTTGGGTGAGTGTGTGTATGTATGGTTTTTAAACACACACATAATTGATGTGTTGTCTACCATGCAAAACATAAAAATCATTCTTGGATATCCAAGAGATGATTCATATTATTATTATAATTATTATTATTATTATTATTATTATTATTATTATTATTATTATTATTATTATTATTATTATTATTCAAGAAATTTGTTAAACAATTTGCAAGGTTTGTCAAACGTTAACACAGGGTTTTGCTTAATTAGATTTGAACATTTAAATAATCATAATTTAATTATTGCGGATGATTTCGAGAGTTGACCTGGTTTGACCGGGTGTCACAAATAGTAATAGTAATAGTAATAATAATAATAATAATAATAATAATAATAATAATAATAATCATAATAATCATAATAATAATAATAATAATAATAATAATAATAATAATAATAATAATAATAATAATAATAATAATAATATAATATAATAATAATAATAATAATAATAATAATAATAATAATAATAATAATAATAATAATAATAATAAAATTTTTAAATAAGTATTATCTTATTTGAATACTTATTATCAGCTTTGTTTTGATTTATTTTATATCCAAATAAGTACATGTAGAAGACTAGATCATGTTACCTAGATCGCTAGACATTTATATACTTCTAATTACCAACATATTTGTACATTATTCATTTGTACTTTGTGCATTAAATGTTTTATGTTTTCATAGTTTTTTTTCTAAATGACATTTAGGTCCATAATTATACTTTTACCCTTTAAGTTTAACCATTTATAATTTTTAAAACATGATTGGTTATAAAATTTCAAACAAACGTTTCAAAGTTAGTTTTTCACGGTATTGTTCTCCCGCCGCAACGAGGGGTGTTAATACTAGTTAAAAGTAATTTGTTGTGATCACATAATCATTTTAAAAATTCACAACCAAACACCTTAGTGTGTATGACTCACCATGACCAACATCTATTAGCAAACTTTTAAACTGCACTTAATCATCAGAATTTATAATTTATTAGGTTTTAATGACACTTGAGATAATATTTATTTAATATCACTTGGCACCTCTTTCTTTTTTCAATCGTTAGAAAAAGGAGCTTGGTCAGCCATGTTCTCTACGTACCCTCTCGTTTTTCCTTTTGCCCAGCTCCCCAAAAACAACGTTCGACTTGTATGTGTTAAGCATATAGCTAGCGTTCCTTCTGAGCCAGGATTAAAATTTTTTTACTATGATTTGGCCCTAAGTGGTAGAACCTGGTGAACCGGGCGTACTTTTTGACTTTACTTGCTCTTTATTCTCTTATTAAATTGATAGTTAGATGACCAGATCACTCCTAAAAGCAACCGTTCTCTTATTATACGATACCCTCGCCATGAATGATATGCAGGGTTTGGTGGCCCGAAATTGACTTGGCAAGTAAACAGCTTTATTTTTTTCTATCATTTACTTTGAGGGTTCTTTCATTTGATATAACTTGAAGTTAAAGCTAAGGCGTCATATTATAGATTGAGTCTATATAGTGCAGGTATAATTATTTTGACTACATATAGATTGGAATTCATTAGATAATTTGAAGCTATTATGTACATGTTACTCATTAATTTGTCGTCATTTTCAGTCTTAAGTGTTTCACGCAACCCATGTCGGTGTCATAAATTTTTGTATATGATCATTTTTAATTATGAGTAGAACATATTTAGTCAGCCACTGATCATAAAAACCCACCTCAACGCGTGGGTCTCTTTGCTAGTGTTTGTGTGTGTATATATATGTATATATATATAATATCCTCTCTCTATATAATTATGACGTCATCCGATTTTTAAATCCGGTCCAACCAATGGACTAGTAATACGACCGTTCGACGTTCGATCCGATTTTGAAAACATTGATCTCAACAACAAACAAAAGTGATGTTAGATTCGTAGACACTTCTAAGGATTACAAATCATCACTAGAAAAGTTTTTGAACTATTAAAAGCCATGTTTCTGGTGAAGAATTTGAGGCACTAAACCATATGTCTAAATTATATTTAAAAATATTATTATTTTACATTTGTATGAATTATTTCTGACAAAAACTATCATTTATTTGTAAAACTCTTTAAGAGTTTTTGATAAATTTCATAATTAATGAATTTGCAAGTTACTCCATATGTTTTCAGTTATGGTTCCTGTTTGTAATATATATATATATATATATATATATATATATATATATATATATATATATAGAAAGAGAGAGAGAGAGAGAGAAAGAATGTAATTATATTTCATATTTTACAAATAAAAATCAAACTTGCAAAAGGCATATGTCTTAATATATATTTTGACATAGAAATAGAGAATAGTAACTTCAATGATAGATTAAGTGATTAATCCCAACGGTATATTACTTGCTTTGAAATTAAAGTTAAAGTTGCCATTTTATATAATTATATAACTATGTGTATCGTCAAATGATAAACCCAAAGGCTAGTTGTTTGATAATACACATGATGAATGTTGGCAAATTAATATAGATATTTCACTTCTGCCCAAAGGTGATGTGTCGTATTTATATGTCTTACTATAATTATGTTCATAATACTTGCATGTTAGTCATAGCCAACGCGAAGTCATCATTCATTTAGAACCTTAATTTAATTTGTCATAACACTTGCACATTGGTCGTAGCCAACGCAAAGCCATCGTGCAAGTAGAACGTTACTTTAATTTCTTCATAACATTTGAATATTGGTCAAAGCCAACACGAAGCCAATATTCATCTAGAATTTTACTTTTAGCTTATTATTTTGGTGTTATAATAGGTTTAATCTTCAACGTATTACTTATGTCTGCTTAATTTTTTTTATCACCTCATAATTAGCTCACTTTAACTCTTATACTACTTGTATCAATTTAGCATCCACTATCACTCCTAACTTCAGAATTGAAGTTTTAATCAGGGCGAACTTCGTCTCTTAGAGTGACTCTGTTAAACTTACTCTTGGCGTGTTGGATCTTGATTATGCCTTGAGACATGACGCTCCTACTGCTCTTACTGTTGAAAGTACTGCAGATAAAAAACAAGAGTATGAAAAGTGGGAGGGGTCTAACAGAATGTCTGTGATGGTAATCAAGAACTCCATCTCTGTTACAATCAGGGAAGCAATACCTGATTCAGATAATGCAAAACTTATCTGAAATCAGTGGAGGAACAATTTAAACGATCTTCTAAAGCACATGCGAGCACTCTGATTCTGAAGATGCTTACTACAAAGTATGATGGGTTTAATAATGTGCGTTGTCACACCCTAACCTTGACGGCGGAAACGTCGAGATGTGAGGGTTAAGATTGTTCACAGCCACATAACGCTATATTAAAATGTAAATATTATTATCATAAGTCTTGAAATGAAATACAATCATAAGTCTCAAACAAGTAATAAGTTCAAACATAACATAACATAATGTAAACTTTTTATTTCATTAACTAGGTCCAAGTCCCAGATTATTGCATGCTCTCAAAGGATCACTTTAAACTTGAGGTTGACCTGAAACATGATAAAAATAAGAGTCAACTAAAAATAGTTGGTGAGTTTCCAAGGTTTTCATACATAATATGAAAAAGGTTACAAGTAGCAATTCATGTCATAGGTCATAAGCAAGTAAGGTTATAGAACACATATCGTTACAACCAAACCTCGACTTGATTACAAGTATAAAAGATTGGCTAAGTGTATTTGGTTCCCATGATGAACAATCATACTTCATCAGGAGTCGGCAATACCTCGACTTTAGCACCAAATAGGCTTGTCAGGCCCAAAGATCTAAGACGTCGCCAGGCTAGCAATAGTTAATGATTGTAAACAAACTATGTATCTCATATAATCACTTACAATACACAAATAACCATGACAAAATAATAAGTTGAATTGCAAGTGCTTTACAAGTCTCAAACGTTTATAAGTGTATGATCTATAAGTATCATGTTTCACCCCAAAATAGTGTGAAATAAAGTAAAAAGGGGACAAGGAAACTCACATGTTCAATAAGTATATAAGAGATGTTTAATATGAATAATAAGCGACGTTCCAAAGTAAACCTTCACGAGGTACCTAAATATGTATATATTTACAAGTTTTAAGTTAATAATAAGGTTAATGATTTAATTTGAACTAGGGTACTAGAATTTGGGGATTTAAAAATAAATAAGATTAGTGAACTCTTTAGTAAAACACTATTTATAAAATTTTTAAAGGAATTAAATCCTTTATAATAATTTGTGAAATTTGATTATAAAATATATATAAACGTTTTTAGTCCTATAATTATCATGATTAATCCATCATTATAAAATATATAGTGACTAAATAATGAATAAGTAATTTAAACTATTATTTAAAATCAATTTTTTTATAAAAATAAACTAAGCATTAATATATGTTTGATAATATGTAAAAAAAAAAAAGAAAGATGTTAAAGTATTTATAATAATAAATTTACAGAAAATAATGTGGATGATTATAAAAATATTTGAAGTTTGCAAAAATCATTTTATATTTATTAAAAATTTTTCATGATTAAAATAAGGCTGAAAAAGCCTTTTTAAAAAATATGCAGGTCACGGGGTTCGAACCCGTGACCTTAGGTATGATATGTGAGTGTGAAACCATTAGGCTGGGTAGCCTATGGCTGTGAGAACACAAGTTTCATTTCCTAAATACCAACTTAAACAAAACCCCCAAATTTCACATGAACCCTAAAACAATCGGACCCAAAATTGAGAAACAATTCGTTTATGTAAATGATTGGAATCATGGGGCTTTTGTTCCCCATGTATAGCCGAGTGTTTGGGTGTGTGTAATTACCGGAACGATGATCAAATCGAGGTTACAAGATGTAGAAATAGCCGCGGTCAATGTGGGGTAGAGTTTGTGATGCAGACGTTGATGTTATTCAAATTCGTTGCACATGAAGCTTCCAAGAATCGTGATGGTTGAAAGCCCCCTAACAATTTCACCTGAGACTGATCGGACGTCGGTGAACACTAAAGTTGCAGACTCCGATGATTGTGTGGGTTGTTCGGGATGTTCAATTAGGATTTAGACAAAATTGAGTTTGACAAAGGTTCGGGATTTGTTACACGATTGATTAGGTTCCCTTTAATTAGATTATCATTACTTTTAATTGTCGTTTGGTTCGAAGGTCGTCGGTTACCGACCCCAAACGTTCACATACCCAGCTTTAACTTCAATTAAAAGTCATTAAGAGTTCGAAACGGTTAGTAACAGGATGGTTTGAGGTTTAATTCGGTTTTTAATTGCGGTTACCGGAGTTCGGAGGGCCGCCGGCGCATGGCCGGAATTTGCGCCAGGTATGCGGGTTGGTGAACGGGGGGGGGGGGGGGGGTTGAATTTTGTGATTTGGCACAACTGGTCCCTGTAGTTTTAATAGTTAACATTTTATGCATAAAAACTTTAATTTTAAGTTTTAAAAACACAACTTAGCCCCCTAGTTTAATAAAATTCTCATGATTATTAATAATATTATTATTATTAATTTTATTATCAATATTATTATTATTACTATTATTATTATTATTATTATTATTATTATTATTATTATTATTATTATTATTATTAATATTATTATTAGTATTATTATTATCAATATTATTATCATTGTTATTATTATAATTGTTATCATTATTATTATTTACTTAGTTTAGAAACTTAAACAAAAATCATACAATAATAGTCCATCAAGTTTCATAATTTGCATAAATAAACCATATAAGGATTAACAAAATTAACTTTTAATTAACGGAAATACGAGATGTTACAGTCTCCCCAACTTAAAAGAATTTCGTCCCGAAATTAAAAGAAATGAAACTACACAAATAAGAACGGGTATTTCTCCTTCATGTGCTCCTCACGTTCCCAAGTAAATTCGGCGCCACGCTTATTTTCCCAACGAACCTTGACGATTGGGGTTGTTGTGGTTCTAGTCTTCTTCATAATGCGATCCATGATCTCAACAGGCTTCTCGACAAAATGCAATGACTCGTCAATCTGGATGTCTTCCAACGGAACATGCAGACTTTCGTCAGCCAAGCACTTTCTCAAATTTGAGACGTGAAATACAGGATGAACTCCACTAAGGTCGGGAGGTAGCTCTAGTTTATAAGCCACTTTCCCAATCCTTTTCAGGATTTTGAAAGGTCCTACAAACCTTGGAGCCAGTTTGCCCTTCTTTCCAAAGCGAACCACACCTTTCCACGGTGAAACCTTAAGAAGAACCATCTCCCCAACTTGGAATTCCAATGGCTTACGTCGCTTGTCAGCATAGCTCTTTTGACGACTTCTCGCCACTTCAAGGTTCTTGCGAATGATAGAAACTTTATCGGTCGTCTCTTGTATAAGTTCAGGACCAGTGATGAAGTTTTCACCAATGTCGGTCCAACAGATCGGTGAACGACATTTTCGACCATAAAGTGCTTCAAACGGTGCCATCTTGATACTCGAGTGGTAACTATTGTTATACGAAAATTCCGCGAGCGGTAGATGCGTATCCCAATCGCCACCAAAGTCAAGAACACAAAGGCGTAGCAAATCCTCCAAGGTTTGGATCGTTCGCTCGGTTTGACCATCAGTTTGAGGATGGTAAGCCGTGCTTAGATCTAGTTGTGTACCCAAGAGTTCTTGCATAGACGACCAAAAATGTGAAGTGAAACGAGCATCTCGGTCGAATATAATGTGCAGAGGTACCCCATGATGACTTACAATCTCATCAACATATATACGAGCTAACTTTTATATCTTGTAAGTGTCACGTATGGGTATAAAATGTGCCGACTTGGTCAATCGGTCAACGATCACCCATATGCTATCATGTCCTCGAGAGGTTCGGGGTAGCTTTGTTATGAAGTCCATGGATATGTGTTCCCATTTCCACATAGGAATCTCGGGTTGCTCAAGTAATCCACTTGGACGTTGATGTTCGGCTTTAACCTTCGTACATGTGAGGCACTTAGCTACATAAGTCGCTATGTCTTTCTTCATTCCAGGCCACCAATATTGACCACGTAGGTCCATATACATCTTATCGGAGCCAGGATGAATAGAATAACGAGTTTGATGAGCTTCGTTCATAATAAAGGTACGAAGGTTATCGCGATTTGGAATCCAAATTCGATTGGCGAAGTACATCAACCCATTGGGTTTAGTTTCCAATTGGGTTAGAAGATTATGCTCCAATTCATCCTTCATTCGTCCTTCTCGTTGTACCATTTGTTGAGCCTCCAAGATACTAGACTCGATGTCACTATCTATTCTCAGGTTTTGTAGCATTACGGTAGTCTCGTTGACATCAAGTCGGATCTCAGTATCGAACTCACCCAAAGTGTCAAACCATTGACGTCGATCGCGAATTTCTTGGAATGAGATCATCTTGTTGTGAATCTTTCGGCTTAGTGCATCGGCTACAACGTTTGCTTTACCAGGATGGTAACGAATGTCACAATCGTAATCACTAATCAACTCCACCCAACGACGTTGTCTCATATTGAGATCTTTTTATTGAAAACGTGTTGAAGGCTTTTGTGATCGGTGTAGACTATACATTGCGTACCATACAAGTAGTGTCTCCAAATCTTCAAAGCAAAGACAACAACACCAAGCTCGAGATCGTGTGTTGTATAATTCACCTCGTGAACCTTCAATTGTCTCGATGCATAAGCTATGACCTTCCCTCGTTGCATGAGAACACAACCAAGGCCTTGTTTAGATGCATCACAATACACGGTGAAATCGTCGTTTCCATCTGGTAGGGTCAAGATAGGAGCATTACACAACTTATGCTTTAACGCTTCAAAGCTTCTTCTTGCTCGGAACCCCACTCGAATGGTTTATTCTTTTGTGTCAAAGTAGTGAGCGGTTTCGCGATCCTCGAGAAGTTGGCAATGAATCGCCGATAATAATCAGCAAGACCAAGAAAAGAACGAACTTCGGTAGGAGTTGTAGGAACACACCAATTTTTCACAGCTTCCACCTTTGCAGGATCAACGTGAATTCCTTGGCTATTCACCACGTGTCCTAGAAATTGAACTTCCTCGAGCCAGAATCACACTTCGAAAACTTCGCGTACAATTGCTCTTTCTTCAACAATTCAAGAACCAATCTCAAATGCAGTTCATGATCGGTGTTGGACTTGGAATAGATAAGCATGTCATCAATGAAGACGAACACAAACTTGTCTAGATAAGGCTTGCATACTCGGTTCATGAGATCCATGAAGACAGCAGGAGCATTGGTTAAACCAAAAGGCATCACCATAAACTCATAGTGCCCATAACGAGTACGGAAAGCGGTCTTTGGGATATCATCATCATGGACTCGCAATTGATGATAGCCAGAACGTAAATCGATCTTCGAGAAAATAGCAGCTCCTTGAAGTTGGTCAAACAAATCATCGATACGAGGAAGAGGATAACAGTTCTTGATGGTAAGCTTATTAGCTCACGATAATCGATGCACATACGAAACGTTCCATCTTTCTTCTTCACGAAAAGAATAGGTGCACCCCAAGGCGAAGAACTAGGACGGATGAAGCCCTTCTCGGATAGCTCTTGAAGTTGACTAGAGAGTTCTTGCATTTTCGATGGTGCAAGTCGATATGGTGACTTAGCCACGGGGTTTGCTCCCGGTATCAAGTCAATTTTAAACTCGACTTCACGCACGGGAGGTAAACCACTAAGGTCATCAGGAAATACTTCAGGAAAGTCTCGTACGATAGGGACATCCTTAAGTTCTTTCCCTTTGACTTTCGTGTTGACCACGTAAGCCAAGAAGGCCATATAATTCTTGCTTAAGCACTTTCGGGCTTGAGTGCAAGACATGAGTTTAAGTCCTTTGGAAGATTTTTCGCCGAACACTTTCAAAGTATCTCGAGAGGGTAACGGTATACGAATGCACTTCTCGAAACAAATGATCTCAACATGGTGTTTGGCTAACCAATCCATACCAATGATGACGTCGAAGCTTCCAAGTTTCATAGGGATAAGGTCGATAAGAAAATCATGCATGTCAAGACTTAAGATGCAATCACGAATAACGACGTCAATGGTGATCGGTTCTCCATCGGCAACTTCAACGGTAAGAGGTCTTTTTAGTTTCGTATGTGGCTTAGCAAGTATGGGTTCAAACTCTAACGAAACAAAACTCTTATCGGCTCCAGAATCAAATAGGACATAGGCATAAGTTTTATTAATAAGGAACATACCTGTTCAATTTTAAAGGTATTTAACGACGCAGGTAACACATGAAAAGAATTAGGTCACAAAAGTTAAAGGTAAGTTAACATACCATTCACCACATCGTTGTTTGCTTGTGCTTGGTTAGCGTTGATGTTGAAAGCACGTCCTCGGGCTTGTGGCACATTACCCACAAGACGGGGACATTGTGGGCGGAAATGACCAGGTTCCCCACAGTTGTAGCAAACACGGTTTGTGACCACGGCGTCGTTGTTAGGTGCACGGTGACAAGTCGCCACCAAGTGACCATATTTACCGTATAAAGTACAGATACGGCATGGTTGATTTACCGGGTGATGATACCTACAAATGTTGCACATAGGCTGAGGACCAGCATAAGCCCTAGCCCCAGGCACTTGTGCCACAGGTGCAGCCGCAGGTACAAGTTGTCTTTGAGGTTGTTTGGGTGCAGCCACGGCATAGTTGCGTGCCGGTGTGAACTTGCGCTTCTTGTTGTTGTTGTTGTTGTAAGACGGTTCAGCTTTAGTCTCCTTAACAGCCTCGGTAGCCGTCTTCTCTACCTTCTTTGCACCCTTCACAGACATGGTGCCCGCTCGTATATGGTTCTCGGTGAGTTGAGCGGTGATAGTAATGGCTTCTTCCAAGGTTGTGGGTCGGCTACCCACCACAGCATCTTGAATTTGGGGTGGAACACCCTTAATGAACTTCTCGATGTTGCGGGGGACAGTGTCGACCATGTGAGGCAACAGTATACTCAACTCATGATGCCTAGTTGAGTAGGCCAAATGATCACCATCATTTTGCTTAGAGTTCCAAAACTCTTCTTCCAACTTTTGCAACTCACTTCTTGGGCAGAACTTCGTGATGGCGATGTTCTTGAACTCTTCCCAGGTAAGTGCTTGCACAGCTTCAGGTCCACGGTTTCTCTTCTCGCTATTCCACCAGGTAAGTGCCCTTTGTTGGAGCACACTAGTAGCATAACGAACCTTGAGCGTCTCGGGACACTCACAATTGATAAAAGTATTCTCCATGCTTTCGAACCACTCAAGAAGACCAGTGGCTCCTTCCTTGCCACTAAAACTAGTGGGCTTGCAAGAGCTAAAGTGTTTGAAGGTGCAAGTTTGATTGTTCCCGTGTTGGTTGTTCCCGTTTTGGTTGTTGCTGTTCTCTCCATGACCATTACCATTGTTGCTAGCGTTGGTCATTAAGGTGCTATTAAGTTCAGCAACCATGGTCTGGATGACAGCAGCCATTTGTCGAGCAATCATGGCGGCTAACTTACGATTAGAACTTCCACGCTTTCCATGATGACGAGACATGCTGGAATATACAGAATGAGTTAGATATGAGAATTGGAATAACAAGGATCCTAGTTCAACAAGGATAAGACAAAAGTTGTCAGGCACATGGAATGGTTCCATTTGGTAACGCATTACCATTTGGAAACGTTGACACGTCAAGGTAAGTTGACCCACTCGCCTTAGAAATTTGTGTATGTTGACCATAGTTTATCACTCATCCCAGAAATCCCCAAGTAAGCATAACTAGTCCCGTAGGATTTATGCGATATGCTTGCCTTAGCCCGAGGGCCTTTTGCCAGGAAATCCAGAATACAGGTGTCTATGTGTCACACAAATTTCTTAGGTTCATGAAATCAAAACCTTGATGAGATTTTACATAGATTAGACATAAGTCTAAGGATCCAAGTCATAAGCATAAGTATACAATTCCACGTGTCATCGAGAATAAGATTAAGAAGTTTCATTTGTCGGGGAGAGTCAAAGTGTCAAAGGTAAGTTTAGGGAGACGAGTAACAAAGTTTAAACAGTTACAAGGCAAACCTATGCTAAGGCATCAAGTTTCACATAAGTAAGGTATAGCATTATGTAGCATGTAACAATATATATATTTTCAAGAATATAAATATTTTTTTCTAAGAGGTTCATGCATAAGCTATAGTCTAGGTCACCATTTCTAATAACCTAAATCCCTATAGTTATGGGCTCTGATACCAATCTGTCACACCCCAACCTTGACGGCGGAAACGTCGAGATGTGAGGGTTAAGATTGTTCACAGCCACATAACGCTATATTAAAATGTAAATATTATTATCATAAGTCTTGAAATGAAATACAATCATAAGTCTCAAACAAGTAATAAGTTCAAACATAACATAACATAATGTAAACTTTTTATTTCATTAACTAGGTCCAAGTCCTAGATTATTGCATGCTTCAAAGGATCACTTTAAACTTGAGGTTGACCTGAAACATGATAAAAATAAGAGTCAACTAAAAATAGTTGGTGAGTTTCCAAGGTTTTCATACATAATATGAAAAAGGTTACAAGTAGCAATTCATGTCATAGGTCATAAGCAAGTAAGGTTATAGAACACATATCGTTACAACCAAACCTCGACTTGATTACAAGTATAAAAGATTGGCTAAGTGTATTTGGTTCCCATGATGAACAAGCATACGTCATCAGGAGTCAGCAATACCTCGACTTTAGCACCAAATAGGCTTGTCAGGCCCAAAGATCTAAGACGTCGCCAGGCTAGCAATAGTTAATTATTGTAAACAAACTATGTATCTAATATAATCACTTACAATACACAAATAACCATGACAAAATAATAAGTTGAATTGCAAGTGCTTTACAAGTCTCAAACGTTTATAAGTGTATGATCTATAAGTATCATGTTTCACCCCAAAATAGTGTGAAATAAAGTAAAAAAGGGACAAGGAAACTCACATGTTCAAAAGTATATAAGAGATATTTAATATGAATAATAAGCGACGTTCCAAAGTAAACCTTCACGAGGTACCTAAATATGTATATATTTACAAGTTTTAAGTTAATAATAAGGTTAATGATTTAATTTGAACTAGGGTACTAGAATTTGGGGATTTAAAAATAAATAAGATTAGTGAACTCTTTAGTAAAACACTATTTATAAAATTTTTAAAGGAATTAAATCCTTTATAATAATTTGTGAAATTTGATTATAAAATATATATAAACGTTTTTAGTCCTATAATTATCATGATTAATCCATCATTATAAAATATATAGTGACTAAATAATGAATAAGTAATTTAAACTATTATTTAAAATCTATTTTTTTATAAAAATAAACTAAGCATTAATATATGTTTGATAATATGTAAAAAGAAAAGAAAGATGTTAAAGTATTTATAATAATAAATTTACAGAAAATAATGTGGATGATTATAAAAATATTTGAAGTTTGCAAAAATCATTTTATATTTATTAAAAAATTTTCATGATTAAAATAAGGCTGAAAAAGCCTTTTTAAAAAAATATGCAGGTCACGGGGTTTGAACCCGTGACCTTAGGTTTGATATGTGAGTGTGAAACCATTAGGCTGGGTAGCCTATGCCTGTGAGAACACAGGTTTCATTTCCTAAATACCAACTTAAACAAAACCCCCAAATTTCACATGAACCCTAGAACAATCGGACCCAAAATTGAGAAACAATTCGTTTATGTAAATGATTGGAATCATGGGGCTTTTGTTCCCCATGTATAGCCGAGTGTTTGGGTGTGTGTAATTACCGAAACGATGATCAAATCGAGGTAACAAGATGTAGAAATAGCCGCGGTCAATGTGGGGTAGAGTTTGTGATGCAGACGTTGATGTTATTCAAATTCGTTGCACATGAAGCTTCCAAGAATCGTGATGGTTGAAAGCCCCCTAACAATTTCACCTGAGATTGATCGGACGTCGGTGAACACTAAAGTTGCAGACTCCGATGATTGCGTGGGTTGTTCGGGATGTTCAATTAGGATTTAGACAAAATTGAGTTTGACAAAGGTTCGGGATTTGTTACACGATTGATTAGGTTCCCTTTAATTAGATTATCATTACTTTTAATTGTCGTTTGGTTCGAAGGTCGTCGGTTACCGACCCCAAACGTTCACAACCCGGCTTTAACTTCAATTAAAAGTCATTAAGAGTTCGAAACGGTTAGTAACAGGATGGTTTGAGGTTTAATTCAGTTTTTAATTGCGGTTACCGGAGTTCGGAGGGCCGCCGACGCATGGCCGGAATTTGCGCTGGGTATGCGGGTTGGTGAACAGGGGGGGGGGTTGAGTTTTGTGATTTGGCACAACTGGTCCCTGTAGTTTTAATAGTTAACATTTTATGCATAAAAACTATAATTTTAAGTTTTAAAAACACAACTTAGCCCCCTAGTTTAATAAAATTCTCATGATTATTAATAATATTATTATTATTACTTTTACTATCAATATTATTATTATTACTATTATTATTATTATTATTATTATTATTATTATTATTATTATTATTATTATTATTATTATTATTATTATTAGTATTATTATTATCAATATTATTATTATTGTTATTATTATAATTGTTATCATTATTATTATTTACTTAGTTTAAAAACTTAAACAAAAATCATACAATAATAGTCCATCAAGTTTCATAATTTGCATAAATAAACCATATAAGGATTAACAAAATTAACTTTTAATTAACGGAAATACGAGATGTTACATGCGTGAACACATAATGATAATGAACGACATGGCTCATAAACTCAACAGCTTAGACATGGATATCAGTGATGGTTTTCTAGTACACTTTATTATAACTTCTCTTCCTTCACGCTTTGATGCTTTTAAGATCAACAATAACACCTAAAAAGAAAAATGGTCAATGGGTGAGTTGATACCAATGTATGTAGGAGGAAGAACGCCTGAAGCTAGAAAATCCTGATGTTGTTCATGTTACCACTATTAAACCATTAAAGAGGAAGAGAAACTTCAAAGGGGAAAGCTCCAAAGTCCAGCTCAAATGCCTCCTTCGGACAAACTCGCTGCAAATTTTGTCACAATAAAGGACACACCCAACAAGATTGCCCTAAGTTCAAGGAGTGGCACCTTTTTTGAGTCATTTAATGTTAACGTTTCAATTAACACATGGTGGGTTGATTCTGGTTCTATGGTTCATGTTACTAACTCAACACAAGGATTCCTTACAATCCGGAAGCTGAAAAGAAACCAAAGGACAATTAAGGTGGGAGATGGTGATGAACATAGCGTTGAAGCCGTAGGAACCATGCATTTAATATTGAAAACTGATCATTATATTAAAGTTTATGATAAATATATGTATCGAGAATTACTCGGAACTTGGTATCTGTACCAAAGTTAGACAATGATGGTTATGAAGTTTTGCATGGTCATGGCAAAGTCACTATTACTTTAAACTCTCATGTCTGTGGTTGTGGTTATCTGGATGGAAATCTCTATAAGTTAGAACTAGATGATCAATTTTCAAAATCATTGTTATCATATAATGTAAATGAAAACATTAACAAATGAAAACAAGATTTAGAAACATCATCCATGTTGTGGCATCAACGGTTAGGCCACATCTCACGAGACCGCATTATAAGACTCATGAAAGATAAAATATTACCAAATCTTGATTTCTCTGATTTTGAAACATGTAATAAATGCATTAAAGGTAAAATAGCTAATGGATCTAAAAAAGATGTCGTCAGGAGTTCTGGTTTACTAGAACTCATACACACTGATATTAGTGGACCTTATCCTATTGGAATATCAGGACATAAATCATTTGTCACTTTCATAGATGATCACTCGCGTTACATGTATTTGTACTTAATTAAGGATAAATCTGAATCACTTGACACATTTAAAACCTTTAAGGCTGAAGTTGAAAATCAACTTGATCGTAAAATAAAGGTAGTGAGATCAGATAGAAATGGTGAGTATTATGGGAGACATACTGATATTGGTCAAGCTCTCGGTCCTTTCTTTAACTTTTGTAAAGAACACGGGATTGTAAACCAATTTACCATGCCGGGTACTACTCAGCAGAACGGTGTAGCTGATGTTTACCTGAATTTTTATGGACTGAGGCATTAAAGATAACTGTTCATATACTAAAATAGAGTTTCTTCTGGGTTTGTCCCTAAAACTCTATTTGAAATTTGGACAAGAAGGAAACCTAGCTTAAGGTATATGAAAGTATGGGGTTGTCCAGCCGAAGCTAAGCTTTACAATCCTCAACAAAGAAAACTTGACATGAAAAAAGTCAGTTGTTTCATTATAGGATATCCTGATCATTCAAAACCGTGCATGAGACTTTCATCTCGCACGATACTACTCGTATCGTGAAAACTCGTCATGCTATGTTTTTAGAGGATTCTAAGGTTAGTGGGAGCAGTGAAAGTCAAGGCATTGACTTAAAAGAAGTGCAAGAGGAGGGGGGATCGACTCTCTACACTTAGCTCCTATTACACCTCTTGTACTTAACACTACACCATTACAAAACACTGTACCATTATCTCATATTTCCTCATAAATTCATGTTGCTTCAAATGTTCCTGTAAACGAAGCATAATCAATTCCACAATAGCAAGTCCCTCATACGACCACTGAAACTGCGAAACCCGAAAATCAGCTAAGGAGGTTATCACGGTCTAGAAGGCATACTGTTTTTGATGATTATGTAACCTATCTTTATGAAGCTGATCTAGATTTAGGAAAGTGTAACGATCCAACCTCCTATAATGAAGTTATTAGTAGTGATCAATCGTCTAAATGGAATAAAGCTATGATCGATGAGCTTGATTCTATGTATAAGAATGACGTTTGGGAATTGGTTGTCTTTTACGTAGATGACATTCAATTGGCAAGTAGTAGTTTAGATTTGTTGCATGAGTCAAAGCAATTAATTTCGCGTAATTTTGACATGAAAGATCTCGGAGAAGCTTCTTATGTAATAGGTATCGAAAAACACAGAGATCGAGACAATGAGATATTAGGATTGTCTCAAATGGCATATATTGAGCGTGTCCTTACACGTTATAATATGCAACATTGCTCTCCCTCAGTTGCTCCAGTAGTTAAAGAAGACAATTTTAGTTCATGTCAATGTCCAAAAACAGAGAAGAAGAAGGAGCATATGAAATCGGTAACTTATGCTTCAATAGTGTTTAATTTATGCTCAAGTTTGTACTCGTCCTGATATTGCATATATTGCTGGAATGCTAGGCCGATATCAATCTAATCCTGGCCTAGATTATTGAAATTGGTTTTATGTTTAATGTTTTATATTGAGACTTTAGTATGACTGTTGGGGTCTCGGATTAACTTTAATTCGAATGACTGTAACTATTTACTATAAGTTTCAATATGAAACCTGATGAGTGTTTAACTTGGCCAAACTTATGTATACTCATCACAAATGATCACTTGGCCAAGTGGGAGAATGTTAGAAATAATCCGTAATATGTGGCCTACGGATCATTTAAATAAGTTTCACCAAATGACATAATTAGTCCCTAATAGTATAAGGGGGCTATTTGATGGAAATACCCAATAATTATAATTAGGGTTTTCCCTTAGATGTTATCAATAGAGGATTAGGGAGATAACCAAAACACATCAATAACTTTTCTCTCAAGATCATCCATCAATCCCTACGGGAACACATCAATCGATCATGGCATCATCATACTCGTCAAAGATCTTTATTCCCACAAGTAAGATTTAATTGTTTTGATGTTTAGTTTATATTTGATGATTGAATAAACATGATTAGAATTTCATGTTTTGATCCATGTTTCAAGATATAATCAACATGTTTGATATCTAATCATATGAGTCCTGGTGTTGAAAAACAACTTGATATCCTTGACAATAAGTTATCTAGATATATAAAGTCTTTTGATTTCTATGAAATAGAACGTACCATCGTCCGATTTGTTGTCTTTTAAGTTCTATCCACTGTTATCATTTCTTATCAAAGGCTATTTAGGTCGCTTACCGATGATAAGTCCCTTGATTGTGTTGGTAATACAAGTAAGGCCAGGAAGATTATAGAGAAATAATAACATTAAGATTTTAACAATCAAAATATGTGTAGAGGGTTGAGGTCCAAATACCTTGAATGTATAGACGTTATATGACATTTTGTTTTACACAATTTATGACATTAACCTATCTATTAAAATTGCAGTTTGAATGAACAGTATTTCCTCGGTTGCTGTTTAACACGTGTTCGTAGTGTGTTGTTTTTGGGTTTACGTGTTTATTTGTCTTTCTTCCTTCTTAGCAGTTCTTCTCTGTTTCTATTTCTGCTTGCTATTGTTGTCTTCTTCTTTCTACAGGTATGTCCCTCAGAACCGGTTTCTCCGCAATTGTCTTTGTTGTTGTGTGCCCAGTGTATGTTTCGCCACTTCTGTTCGGGTCTTTCTTTTGTCTATTGTGCGTATTGGAGCCTGCATGTGCGTGTATTCGGTGATTTGTGCTTTCTTTTTTGGTTTGTTCTTGATGGGTGTTTTTCTTAGCTCTGTTTGCTGCATTGATGTTGGTAATTGTTCAGATCAACTTCATGCTTTCTGTTGATTGTTATTACAGGCGTCGGTTTATGTGTTTATGACAACAGGGCGTCTTTAGGGCACTGTGAGCCAGTGGTGTTTAGTGTTTTAGTGGGTTTTGATTAACGTTGCACTTTTGTTTTATCTATTTAGGTAGTATGTGTTGTTGCTGTACCTCTCTTGGTCATGTGCATTACTATTAGTGTTATGCTTTTTAGTAGCTCGCCAGATATGTTCATGCTCACCTGTATGTTTGCATTTTGCTTTTATTTGTTTGAGTTTAACCAGCTGTAGTCATGTGGAATATCTACTGTTGTGATTAATCATGTATCTTCGATCAATTGGTTTTTGTTGTTTACATCGCTTTATGCTGCTTTGCGGTTTAGCATTGGTGTTTAGTTCATTGATGTGTGTTGCTTGATTTATAGTATAGCTTTGCCGATTAGATGTTATGGTTACATTCATATTGAAAACTTATTGTTATGATTACATATATGTTTTGATGTGTCCAGTTAAAATCATATATAGTAGATGCGCTTTAGGTATATCCTATAATCGTTCATTTAGTTGGGATAGTGTTTAATTTATTGTGGTTTTTAGTTATGGACCATATTTGTTCATATTTAGATGTGTGCCTGCTCTTTTTGTGAAAAAACAACTATTCTTATTAGTGATATATGTTGGTTTGGTATTTTGTTTTCATTGCTTCTTGATTTATAGTATAGTTGTTCTAGCTTCATTTTACTTAGACTGAGAGTTGATGTGTGATGCAGGTGCTTTTTGTTTCTTTTGATTTGACTTAGTGATTGTATTGTTTTCATAACCGTGATGGATATGTTGTTGAATACTATTGTCATCGGATTTTTTATGTTCGGTTAGTTCCTACAATGGGTTTAGGATATGAAGATTGTTGTTTTCACTTACCTAAGTTATTAAGCCTTTTGTTTGTTAGAATTACAAGTAAGTTTTGTAAGGTATAGTTAGGGATTATTATATGTTTGGTTATACATGTTTCTTGTATCTATTAGTGTCTTGCTTGTAGTACTGTGGTTTGAGTTGCCTTTGTTTATTTATTTTTAGCAACTGCGTTGTTCATGTTACTGTTTTGTCTGCTGTTGTTCTTTGTTAACGTTATATTTTTATGTAATGTGCATTTTATTATTATTGTTATTTATGTGAGGTGTTGACACTGTACTATTTGTCTTATGTTATCTTCTTTGTTTTTTTTTTCAGGTTTTTCCACTGTTTGCTGTTGTTTTTGGTGGGGTTGTCATAGGTATGTTTTAATTAGCTTTTGTATTTATTTGATGGCAAGTTATCATGGTTAGCAACAGTCGTTTTGTTTCTGAATGTTCAGCTTGCATTTGTATTTGTTTTTAAGTTGGTTTGTAGCCTTATTATTTTTCTATGTATGACATGGTTATTTAGTGTTTGCCTACATGATTTCTGGGATGTGGGCGGAAGTGAAATAATCTTTAGGGAATGCTATTAACTGCTATATGGATTGGTCATGTTGAAATGATTTCTTGGTAATCAGTTTTGGTTTAATAGGTATATTTTGGCTAATAATGTTGTAGAAATGACTTTACTTCAACCTTTTCGTAAGTACAAACAAATGTTAATGTGAAGTTGTTGGGCTACAACATATGGTTGATTCCTATTTATCTATGTATAATACTACCAGCAGTGGCAATATGATTTTTTATGTCTAATTATAAAAGTGTTGTCTTAGGCATTTAGTTGGATTGTATTATTGTATCTCATTATTTTGTGGTTTGAATTTTGGTGTGTGTGAGCAGGGTTTGAAGTGCATGTAGCTGCTCCTCTTCGTATTTTTGTTGTATGCGCCATGCCGGTATGATTACTTGGTTTTATGTTTGTTTAGTGTTTTTTTCTTCGTAACGCGTGGGAATCTGCCGAACAATCTTTTGTACAAGAATATATATATATATATATATATATATATATATATATATATATATATATATATATATATATATATATATATATATATATATGTGTGTGTGTGTGTGTGTGTGTGTGTGTTATATATATATGTGTATATATATATGTATATATATATATATGTGTATATATATATATATATACACACACACACAAGCACACATATATTAAACCAAAAAAACGCCTCTTATCACATAAATGTAGTAAGGACCGCGCGCTAGCCCTACCCAACACAACCACCATTTCGCGCAGCGCGCGAATAGGTATCATCCTAGCTACATTTTATTCACTACCCTTTATTCAATGGCAATGGAATTTGTTCAAGTCAAATATATGACATAAGGCTATGGGGTATAGAGTCACTACCCTGCCAAACTTTGTGATGTGGAAACGAAGAAATCAGGGAACACCACGTCTACTTTCTCTACATCGTGACTTTCTTTTCTCTTTTGAGAAAATTTTCATTTATTTTCTTGCAACATGTATGTTCAATGTTTTTCGCTTTACTGTTTGATGGTCGGATCGGATTTAAAAGTCGAATAACATCATAATTATATGTATAGTATATTATATATATAGTTATACATATAATTCAATATAAATAATTTATGTGTGTATTTTATATTTATATATAAAACTTAATTATATTTTTATATCCAAAACACTAATTTATGGTTAACACCCCGTTTTTACACATTAAAATCTTAAAAAGAAAAAATTAAATAAAATCCGGTTCGACCCCCAGTCCGCCCACAGATTCGGGGCGAACCCCTCCAAAACGAATTGATGCGAACCGGTTCGGCCACATCTCCGATTCCCGGTCGGATCGTTTGGACCGGCCGGTCCGATCTGGTCTCAACAACATTGTGTATATTATTACTTTAATTTTGTTTTAATATTTTCACTCAATATATAATTTGTTCTTTCTTTAATATCATGTGCTTTTATTTTCGGGTTATTGTATTTTAATAATCTCAACTATCATTTATTGGCCGAGATTAACTCCGACTCAGGAAATGTTTACAGACACTCCTAACTTTGACCTTATTTTCCCTCAACAATCTCTTACTAACTGAGAGTTAACGCCCGTTAGTTTTCTTTATGAAATGAGCCTAACTTTGAGCCATTTTTCAACTCCGTCGTCCCCCAACCTCTATTAGGTCCTTTTTTCAGTGTCTAGCATTCATCGTCACTTGAAATCTACCTTTAATTAGTCAAGTGGTTCAAATCAGAAGATAAAGATTAACGGGTTTTAGGTTACAGAAGTTTCCGATTGACGAACCCGACAATTGATTTCAACTTTCTGCTTAGTGTTTTGGCCATATAAGTAGTCCACGTCATAAAAAACTAATGGTGTTAACTCTCAGTTAGTACGGGATCGTTGCAGTAAAATAAGTTCAAAGTTGGGAGTGTACGTAAACATTTGCTGAGTTGGGATTTATCCCCGCCAATATATAAAAGTTGGGATTATTAAAATCCAATAACCCTTATTTTTCTGAAATAATCTAAAAACATGGTTTTGTATATATTTTTTTCCTGAACAACGTAAATTTCAATGAAAACAGGTATGTTTCCAAAATGAAAAGTAAATTTGTATTTATTTAAATTGAAGTGATGTATCTTTTTAGAATTTTCAATTAATATTATAATTATATTTTTTAAAAAAATTATATACTACGTAATAATTTAAAAATTATTATTCTTTTTAATAATAGAGGAAAGCTTAGAGACGTCTAGTTTCTTGATTGAGTGGTTTAGAAGGGAGGTGAATGGAAAGAGATTGGGAAGCTGAGATGACACTCTGTGAAGAGAGGCGTAGAGGAGTTAAGGAGTCGATGCCTAAGATTATATGGTATGGACCATTTTTCATTGTTGTTACCTCTATATCATATCATCGCTACATCATTTTCATTTTTCATATTCCTTACATCACTCAACTAAGGAAACTAGCGGGTAAATACCCGTGCTCAGTGGTGGGTCAGTTATGAATAAAATTTTAAAAACATTTTATTTGTCTTACACGTTTATTGTGTCAAATATCAGTTCATTGTGTCATATATTTTACATCATTTATCATATGATTTATTATTGTGTTTTACGTTTTAGATCATTTTATATTATCTTTATCATTGTTTCTACAGATTATATAAATTTGTTATCTATCATTTTGTTTTACAAGTAGAAGTATGCAATGATATAATTTCACCAATGTATTTTCCAAAATTCATAGTGTTAAATATAATACAATATAGTTATTCTTTTTAATGTATTAGATTAATTATTTTTTTAATTTATTATTGTGTTTTACATATTATAAATACACAATAATGTTATTCCATCATTATTTTTTTTAAATTAATCATTTTAGAAAAACATAATAGTATTCAATTAAACAGAATAACTAACAAAAAGACATAATGAAATGCACTGAAAACATAATAACAAGATATGAGCTTAAAAACGTAAAAAAACTATTATTTTTTATATAACAATACTGTACTCGTTTTAAAGATAAAAATACGCTCGTTTTTATGGTGAATTAAAATAATAATAATGTTGTACATAAAAGTTATGAAAGTTTAAAAAAATGAAGGAACTTGCTAAAAGTCAATAAAAATAGCTATTCGTAAAATAATTATCTAACAAACTTTTTTCTACAATTTGATTTCAACAAATGATTAAAGAAATTGATGTTTAACATTAATTCTTATACTTTTTAGTTTTAGGAGCCTCTTTTCATTTACACACTCCCTAATAAACCGCTCACGAGTAACTTTATACGGATAAAATGTGTTTATTGAGTAGAAGATATTTAGTGTTAAGATAGCAAATCAAAACTTTGTAGTCCAAGTATTAAAAGTCTAACTTCTTTATAGAATAGGAATAATCTTAAAAAAAAGTTATGATATTTATTTTCCAACTATAAAACAAAATGCAACTGTGCACGAGCTGTGTGTTCATTTTCTTTGCTTTAAAACGACAAAGACATGTAATTAATACAAAAAAGTGAAGGACGGTGTACCATTTATGAAATTGCAAGGCTAATATCCACCGTAAACAACCTATTCCTTACGGCATACTTCTATAAATACCACCTTCCACCACACATGATTTCACGTCACCGACACAACCCATGCATGAATCCATGGCTACACCCAAAATCCCTAACCAACGCTTCACAACGGAGGTTGCTCCACCGCGGTTTATAGTGGTAATTAAGCGGCCGCTCATGGTTGTTCTCGCCACTATCAAGGAAGACGAGAGATTGTTCTAAAATTTTCTATTTTTTAAATAATTGTTTTGGGTATAGTTTGAACCTAGAACTTTAGCGGAATAAGCTTGAACTTGATTTCTTCAAGCATTTGTTTTGTTTTGATTTTTTATGATGTGTCACCACGCGTGCTAAATTTTCAGAATAGTGGCGGGTTTGATGTGGTCTTTATGTAAGTTGAGGAGGTTTAAGATGTCAAAACATCTTTGATATCGTTTGTTGAGGGGTGTATGAGCAAGTTATTCATTGAGGGTTTTTAGCTTGATGAAAATAATATGCTTTCCATTTAATATTTGCCATTCAAGAAGTTTATACATACAAACTTGTGTATGTACATACGTATATGCATACTTGTAAACATTCATTTTGGGTGTAGGGACCAATAGTACAAATGTATAAGTGTGCTATGGCAGTTGATGTTTATAAGTTATACAAATTAATTAAGGTAGTGACAAGTTAAAGTACGAAACATTGACATAGACGTAAACATATATAGATAACATAAGTAATCTGCATCATATAGCTTACAACCATCTAACCACCATACAACCTAAAACACATAATCATCAATGTCTCTTTTCTAATTTCTGTATAATCACCATTCACTGTCGTCATCTCTATCATCTATCACACCCCTGTCATGTAATCCAACCCCACATAAGGTTTCTCGAAGCATACCAATCTCTCACTCATACACTTGATTTCACCCTAGAATGGATTAAAAGTTTACGCTCGTAGATGGTAATTGAAAGTATTTCAGGGATAGTCACAACCCCTTGAAACCAAAAGTGACTAGTTAAATACTCTTTTGAGGATGAGATCTCATCTAATTTTTTAGGTTAATGTATCGTATAGTAGGATACCCAGTTCATCTAAATCATAACTTTAATACCAACTTGTAAACCTGATCATACATTGTGGATTTAAAAAACAGTGTGTTTTAAGAATGTTTTTAAAAGGGTGTTTGAAGATCAAGATAGCAATGGATAATAGTAGTTAGTAATCTATAAACTTAGATATTGTACTGTAGTAAGACTTTTGAGGTTTTCAATGAAGTTGAGGTTTATTTATTAATAACATTTATTGTCGTTGATTTACAAAGATTACATGTCATTCCATTTCAAGACGAGGAGGAAGGTTATTGTTCAATCATGAACGATCACACAGTCGAGTTTTGAGGTGTTTGTGAAAAACCTTGTTAAAACCCTTTAATAGACGCTAAAAATTGAGGAACAATTAGAAATAAAAAGATGTACGACTAGCAGAAAACAATTGCTAAAGCACGATAAATCAAAATATTAAGCATTTAGATCTACAAGACGAGATGGTAGTTGTCATGATCTTGATGCATATGATTTATACGTTTGTCAAAATTAAATGATATAAGTATATAACCGATCAAAACTTTTCTATTACTAGGTCATTTGTACATAATAAATTTACTTTTTACAAGGCTTTTACAAATGAGCTTCTTGTATGTAAGCTAATTTTATCATGTATAAAGTTTCTTTAAAAAAGAAAACCCAACAAATTTCAACAATTTTAACGTCCTCGGTCATAATACCAACATATTAAGATTATATAATGATAAACATTTAAGTCTCTCTAAACAGAAGTATTATAACATGTGTCCAGCCAAACTTTGTTATACCTCATCTCATTGTTTAGTGGACTATTAGTTGCTAAAAGTTAATAAAACAACTAGAAGTAAAAAAGATGTATGAATATACGACAATTGCTAATACACGTATTATTATGCATTCAAATCTACAAGATTGTAGCTGTAACAATCATGATGCATATAATTCACACATTTGTCAGAATTTAAAGGTATAACCAATTAAAATTTGTTACAACAAGGTAAGTTGTACATAATAAATTTATTTCTTATACAACATTCACAAATTTGCTTGTTGTATGTAACTAGGGTGTCATTCTGGTTTTTTTAATCGAGTTTTAGGTTCCTCGGGTTTTTAGACATAGGAAATCAACCTGAATACCGAATCAAATAAGTAATGTTTAATCGGTATTTTATTCGAGTTGGGTTAACCGGTTATTTGGCTGGTCAACTTTTAAATCAAAATTTAAAGAGGTCATACTTGAATCTGTTGCCACTTTGATAATAAGATTTGACATTTATTCACGAGCTGGTTTGATAGAAAAAGATAAATTCTAACCATTAAATCCACATATTTAAACATATGTTTTAAAGTTTAAACAAACAAACATTATAACTTTTATTTCTTAGATAAATGTAAAACAGTCACGCGTGTTACTAGGCCCAAAAAAACATGTTATTATTGTAATTTTATTGCTCAAACAATGAGGAGCAACCAGACACTTTAAAGAAGCTAGACAAGACTCTAATCAACATGTTACTAATATATGATACAAATGATCAAGTATGATAATATAGTATGTGTAGCAGACACCTAAAAAACACATACTCTCAAAGATAGACTGTAATAACAAATTCGTTCGGATAAAAATTGTTGATTATATCTGAACGATAAGAAAAACAAAGGTGAGTTTCTTCATATGATGATTATGTTAGTATTAAAGCGTCAAAATTAGTACATATGGTTTTTTTATTCGGGGTATTGAGGTAATTCTAATAGACATTTCAGATAAAAAAAGGAAAAAAAAACTTCTAATTAGTTAGTAAACTAGTATTATGACTCCAGCGTTGCGGCGGGAGCATAAAATGACGTAAAAACTAATATCAAAACATAGTTGCAAACCCGCGTATTGGGAGAGATGTAACACCATTAAAAAAACGAATACCAAAATGTTGTTGGGAATTTGTGTGTTGAATAAGAAGTTGAAACCATTAATAACATACGTAATTATATATAAATATACGAATGTTGTCGAGAATATGTCCGTTGAAGAGGACGTTGAAGAGATTGATAACACTTGTTTATTTATGAAAAATGAAACTCTAACGTCGATAATAGTTGTATATATATGATATTTTTAAAAGCAACAAGTTATATTATATCATTCATTTGAAAGATATAAATATAAAAATATAAATAAATATATGAAAAAAACCCAGAAACAAAACATATACACAACACCATTTTAGTATATGTACAATATTATTATGCATAGAAGAGTTAATAATTAGTATTATTACTAGTATTAAGCCCTCCGTGTTACAACAAGAGGCGTAAAATCGTGCCAAGTACCACCAATTGTACACCTCTATCAGCGACCACTAACACTAGAAAAACTCACATTAAAAAATAAATAGAAACGGAAAAAATAAAATCGAACGCAAAGTAGACGTAAAAACGTTGAACCTCGCGAGTGAAACGTAAAAAAATAACTAAGTCGATCTAATGTGCGTTGTGACGGGGTCGTTAAACAAGAAAAAATAGGCGTAACAACATTGAACCGCACACACACACACGTTGCGGTGTGTTAACTCGTAAAGTTTAAACTGAAACGTAAAACGAAAATTTGTAAAATGATCAAAGTTGAAAGTGAAAATTTTTTGTGGATGTTAAGTTGTAAAATATGTAAAAGTATTGGGTTAAAAACTGAAAAATTAAAAAGTAAAAAACCCACCAAAAGTGAGTATAACCCACTAAAACTTAGGTACACCCATAATAAACAAATAACTTGATAATTAGTATTATATATAACTAGTAATAAGCCCCCTGCGTTACAGCGAGAGGCGTAAAATCATGCCAAGTAGTACCAATAACACATCACCTTCAGTGTCCACAAAAACTGAAAAATATTGTATCAAAAAAGAAATTAAAACAAAGAAAAAATAAAACCGAACAAAAAGTAGACGTAAAAACGTTGAACCACGCAGACAACATGTAAAACATCTAAAACAATAACTAAGTCGATCTAGGACCAGCACTTTGCAATGAGACCATTCAACGGGGAAAAAAATAAGCAAAACAACGTTGAACCACATATGCACGTTGCAGTGTGGTACGTGAAAAAATTTAGACCGAAACAAAAAATGATTTTAAAATATGAAAAGTATAAGAGACTAAAGTTGAAAGTAAAAAAAATAGTGGGACTAAATTGTAAAGATGTAAAATTATTGGGTTAAAATAAAAAAATTAAAGATAAAAAAAGATAAAATATGAGTACAACTCACTAAACACATGATACAACCCATGATTCATAACTAAGTTAGTATTAGTATATACTAGTATTAAGCCTCCCACATTGCAGCAGGAGATGTAAAACCGCACTAGATAACACTAATTTCACACCACTATCAGTGACCACCAACACCAGATGTAAAAATGTTGAACACCGCACGTGAAATGTAGATGTAAAAATGTTGAACACCGCACGTGAAATGTAAAACTTTAAAAGCAATAACTAAGTCGATCTAAGAACCGCGTATTGTGACGGGCCCGTTAAATGGAAACAAATAGGAGTAAAAACGTTGAACGACACGCGCAAGTTGCGACGTGCAAACTCGTAAAATTTAAACCGAAACGTAAAATGAAAATTTTATAAAAGATGAAAAGTATATGGAAGCAAAGTTGAAAGTGAAAAATTATAAGGGTTAAGTTGTAAAAAATCTAAAGATAGAGGTTAAAAGTTAGAAAATTAAAAAAAAACAAAGTAAAAGTAGGTACAACCCATTAAAACTTAGATACAACCTATGATGCACAAACCACTTGATAATTAGTATTATATAACTAATAATAAGCCTAACGGTGACATAAAACCATGCCAAATAGCACCAATGACACACCATCGTTACTGATCACCAACACCGAAAAGACATGTATTAAAAAAGTAATAAAAAACTAAAAATAAAACCAAAAGATTAAAAAAAAGTAAAAATAATGAAAAAAAGATGGGTACAATCACTAAACCACATTGTACAACCTAGGGGTGTGTATGGCTTGATTTGTTTTGGTTTTAGCCAAAAACTGAAATCAAAACCAATATTTTAGTTTCTAGGTTTTTAAAATCGTTTGGCTTTGGTTTTCGGTTTCGGTTCGGTTAGTTTCTAGGTTTTCACATCCACTTAACTGAGAAAGTTAACAAAAGTTAATGTTAGGGATCAATTATGTTACGACTTAGTAAAAAATAAGAACCAAAACTAGTAATTTTTGAAAAGTTGGGACCAATATTACAATATAACCAAACCACATGGATCAATCGTGTAATTAACTCAAAATAGATCTATAGAAGAAAAAGATAATAATAAACTGAAAATCTGAAATCACTTAATCAGTAGGGCAGGGGAAAGGGGAAGGTGAAGGGGCTAAAGTAAACATGAAAGATGCGGTGAAGAACGGGATGAGGTCGGGGCTGGTGGTGATCGGTGCGGTAGCATTCGGCTACCTCAGCCTACACCTAGGCTTCAAGCCTTATCTCGACAAAGCACAATTACACACCACCCACGATCATAACAATCTCAATCACCAACATCAACACCATCAGGTCACCATCACCACTACCGATGTTCTCTTAGACGACCATTCTCCCTCTTAGATTTCATAATGTTTACTCTTATGCATTTCCAAGAGGTTGATTCATGCTGTTAGTTTATCATTTCTAAGCATCTCTACTTTTAGGTTATAGTTTACTTTAAGGTGTAATGAAACTACATCAATAAGCTTTTGGTTCTATGCTGAGCACATTGTTTGTTTCAACAATTGATGCATGTTATGATCTGCAATGAACGGATAAATCGATTTCATAACATTATGAAAGCAGTAGGAACATGAAGATTGAGATACGAGTAGATTAGAAATACATTTTGGACAACTTCTAATCCTTTTGGTAAGTTTCATTTTAGCTAATCGTTCTTATTTGACTCGCTTAACATAATTACACAAATTTAGCACATGAGTTCAAATTGCCACCTCTACTGTTAAAGAAACGCTTAGAAATTGTTAATACACCGCTAATGAATTGGTAACTCATGTGGATGCGATTGCAAAAGCATAGACCAGTGACTTATGCAAAACCATTCTGATATCGGTTCTAACAATGATTTGCTGTTAAAAAACATTTTTGGTTATTTCAAGAGAACACAAACAACTAAGTGGATGCAAAAGAAAGAGTGCAAAAGCAAATTGGGGATGAATATAACAATGAAATTTGAGCTTAAAAGGTCACCTCTTATAAAAATTAAAATCTGAGGTAACCTTGGTTGTGAGGTCTAACAAGCCAAAAGCTTTTCATTCAACATTTACATTCAAACTCAACATATCATTAAGATTTGCATAAATAAACCAAATCCAATGAACCCCAAATAAACAACCATTTAAGATCCATCCATTGATACATCTGTAGCATTTGGATTCACAGAACTCGGCCCAGAAGGCACCCGATTTTGTGGGGTGTTCTGAGTCTGAACAGCAGCACCAAAAGTGAACTCGTTTGGAGGAGGGATGTCTGCGCGAGTGAAAATGGAGGTGGCGGTTGCAGTGGTGTTGAAAGCTGGGAAGGCTGGTGGAACGTTGGTGGTGTTTGTAAACCCAAAGCTAAAAGGGGCTGTACCATCTGAGATTGGTGGTAGAGCACCACCACCACTGGCGTGTAGTGTCGCCTGAATGTTCTGTGCGTACGCTTGTAGTTGCTGCAAAACATCTAACAAAAGATTCATGATCAGAAACAGTTATATGATCTAGTGGCGTTATGAAACAAATCCTTAGATCTTTGAGTGTTTGGATAAGTGAGCTAGTGATTATGATCATCTGATTCTTATTATTCCATAGTACATAACTAGTTATGAAACATAAAACGCTAAATACATATAATTCTACTATAATAAACACTTGTCGATCATGCTGGTTCAATTGGTGCAAATATATACCTGAATTTAACTCAACAGACGGTCTGCGTTCTTTCACCCACTGATAACTCTGATCAAAAGTCCACCTTCTGCTTTTCATTAGATATGCCATAACCACAGCAGGCGACCTGTCAAAAATATATACAAACATTTTCGTCAAGAATAGTAATAAGAGTAATTCATCATAATTCTTGCAAGTACAAACAAATGCTATTTTTCTGTTTATGTAGCCAACATTTCAAGCCACTGTACTCTGCAATTGGTTTCGTAATAGTGCATTCAAATAATAATAATAAGTAGCAAAAAACGAATGATAAACGTTGAAACAGTTTCAGTTGCAGCAAGAGTTCACCTGTTTTTTCCCGACATGCAGTGAACAAGAACTCGAGCTTTATCCTTTTCACATTGTTCTGTAAAACAAGTTTAAAATCATATTTACAATGTTACAAACAAGCACCTTAGTTCATTAAATGTTCATCATAACAGAAAAACAACAAAACATCCAAGCAATTTATTCAAGAAACATTTGAAATCACAATATTATTAAGATCAAAAGTTCAACATCATAGTAGTTATGGAATTGGCACGTGCAAAGACACGTTCTCTGCATAAACCCATATAATGTATAAAGTTATATAAGATTTAAAAGAAGGGATACTGATCACAAATTATAAGGTTTTCTGGGATATTATCAAAACACAAAATTTAAAAGATGGCAAGAAGCTGTTTGTATACTTTTTTCCAGATCTTCATGGATTCTAAGAAACATATAACTTTTTCTGGAACCTTAATATATGATGGAGAACAACAATTTTAAGCTCTTCATTTAGTACAATAGATGAAACTACTCAGACACAATTTTTCTGATTGCATTTTGTTCTTCAATCTACAAATCCCCGAGATTATGCATTTACCATCATCAATTATATATATTAAACTTTTCCATACTGTTCTATTGCTTATTTACTTCATATATTGAAGATCATATTTTATATTTTTAGCTATCTTACAGTATAATTAATCGTACTTGTGTTTAAGTGACAGTGAAGTCTCTTGAGCATATAAACATACTAAAAGGCATAAGCCGCATACCTTGCAGCATGGTAACATAATTACATACCTAAGAAATTAACTGCATCGTCGAATGCTAACGTTGAGCTATCGGGAAGGCAGTGATAAGTAAATGAATTTTTGTAAAGATTCTGGCACGCGGGTACAGTCTGCAAAAACATTAAATCACCACTGACTATTTCAGATCTTTGACACATACAACTGCAAATCAGCAATAAATACTCAACCTCATAATTAATCAAAAGTTCAAAATTTATAACAACAAAAGATGCAGTCTTTCTAACATACAATCAAAGCCTAGTAAACAGTAGTGGGACAGCCAAAATCTTTTACTTGTTGGCTGAATGTAGAACATATCAACATATAGTATATAAAATAAACACACCATTAGAAAAAGAAGATCTTATATTGAAGACAAGATAAGTTAAAAGGCGTCTATTAGGTGCATTACATCATATGGGGTGTCCTACATCGAATGTCCTGTTTTTCATGAACAAGATTCCTTTACAATGTGTTCAAAGGAACAAATGACCACTGATGATTTAAATACTCTTATCGTGTTCCCTACAAATTACTATCATAAAAGAAAAAGTAAAAAGATGCACCAAAAAGAACCATTTTGTGAAGTTGCAACCAGATTTCATATCATTAATCAATCTTCGCATATGTTCTCAATTGAACACATGATTAGGGAGTAGACAAAGTATCAAACTTTCAATAAGAAATTAGCAAAAAAAAAACAAAATTTACACAAAAGAAAGATATATTTATATACTTTAGGCAAGATTGTGCCTGCACAAAGCAAGCATGAATATACATCAATGAGCAACCAATGAGCTTCAAATCAACTCAATAATCTCCCCATGATACCATATTCATACATCTTATAAACTCAATAACCAACTTCAAACAGATAAATGATCACAATCAACTAAACGTGCAAGAGAAATCTTGTTGATAATCAAGATTCCAGAAAGATCAAAAGCAGAAAGGTTTTATCTTTGGCAACTATCAAGTGATCCAATGAGTCTAAAGTAAGAACCCATCAACAAGAACAACTAATGACACATTAAATCCATCAAACACCTCAACAATCAATCAACAAATTGACTAAAATCTTGAAATCATGTAAGATTAAACGAAGAAGACGCACATTAAGAACCCGAGAAATCCCAAGTGTCTTAAGAAGCTCCGAACGAGAAGCGTTATCATAGCTACCAAGATACAAAAACTCCGACAAGATTTCCGACGGAAAAGCACTAACTTGAATCGAACTTTTCTCAACTCCAACAGGCATCCGATGACCACAAATCCCACAAACCTCCCCCTCTTCATATTTGTGATAGTGCCCACAAATCCCACATGGGTTTTCCCTCTCCCTCTTCCTCATTCTTGATGATGATCAGATCAGATCAGATCAAAAGCAAATCAAAAGGGTTTGAATGTTTGATCGAATTGATGAAGATCAATGAAACCCAGATGGATATCAATGCGATTTGAACTGGGTATGCGAAGAGATTGAATATTATATTCGTTTGATAAGGTATTCACTTTTCAGAGATGGGTTCGCACGGAGTAAAAGGCAGACCGAATGAAATCGGAAAGATATTCCCTTTTTGGCATTACTGAATGAAATTGAGGTTTATGTTTTGTTTAATCGTGAAATTTGGGGGTTTATTTAGTGAGGGAACATGTAAAGTGAAGAATCTTGGTATCTTTTTTGAAATCTTTGATGGATATAGATGAACAAACCCTAGCCTCGAGATGTATATATGTTTGTTTCGTTTATGATTTATCTTGCATTTAAAAGCCCCCTTGTTAGATTGGTTCATAGTCTATCTAAAAATTATTTTTGGAGTTAAACATTTTGCTTATAGATAATTTTGTTTATTATAGAATTGATTTAAATAAAAAACTTTAAAGGCTACATAATTATTTGAAAATTGCTAAATGTTATATTTAAATTGTTTGAATGTGAATATTTGATATTAGTTTTTATGGTTCGGAAAATATGACAGTATTTTAAGCTTTTGTGGGTATGCATGAAATTTTCATGTATATAAATACCAATTAAGCTCGACTAGATCTCTAGATTGATTATTGTTCCGGCTAAGAATTTCATTATGAGAGTGAGATGTAAGCCTTGAGAAATTGTTATCTTTAATATTGTACTAATAGAATTAGATAAAAAGCATCCGGCTCTAAACAGATAATTTAGAACCAAAGACATAAGGCAAAGTTGGATTTAAACCAAAACTTCTACTAAATGGACTTAAAACACAAATTTCAAGTCTTTCTAAAAGATGTATTCAACATCACTTCCTAACAAAGGTTTATCTTTTATTAATTATTGATTAAACAATTCACTTAATTATTCATTATGTAAAATTTGTATCTACTTCTAGATTTAGATTTGGATTTTTCTTTATTTTTATTTTTATATTTGCTTAAGCATGATCAACCAAACAATCCAATTGGCCAAGTTTTAGAAGTATGTGCCAAGGTGGACTTGACCATGCACAAAAGCAAGTATTAATTGACCCATGGATGTGCACATGACACTAGCCCTAGATGTGGATGTTTGGATGAGAGGTTAGATAGGATCCTATAACTTTAACCACATCTCTCACTAACTTATCCATTAATTTGACTACTTTAACCAATTTTTTAATTTTTAGTTAAAAAAAGAATTAATAATTCTACTACTTTTGTTTCCCTTTTCCTTTTTCTTTTATCAGCTTTTCTTTGAGCATGTAAATCTTTTCTAAATCATTGTACAATCCTTAATGCGTATGTACAACTGATGATAGGACTAGCATATGGATATATAAGGTACTTTTTCTTTTCAGGGATTGTGATATGCCTATGATGATATGTATTGACATTTGACAGAATAGCACCTAAAAGTTGTGACGATGAAAACAAAAAGAATATTATCAGTTGGAACAACATTCAAACTTATGTTATGATTTTGTTTTTGGAAAACAAAATAAAGAAACATTATTAAAAAGGTAATTAAAAATCTAAAATTTAACTGTATATGATAGATATAATATAGTGAAAATTTATTATTATTTTTTGACTAAATATGATAATAATTTCGAATTTTTACAAGTTTAACATATATAGATAATAATCATGAGGGGTAAAATAAAACAAAAATACTCTAACGTATAAGATGACGAAAATGCTTTTTTTTACTAGAAGCTTGTTGCTTGTTAAAGGTAGAGATGTTGATGGATCATGTCTTTCTTTTTTCTCTATCCATGTCAATTAATCTCACTTTAATTCATATTCATTAAGTACACGTAAATATACATAAGATATAAAAAAAATATACTAAAGCGAAAACTCACATTAAACAATTAAAATGCAATTTGTTGTAAATACATTGAAATACAAATAAAAGTTTTAAGTTTTTTTTTAATAAAAAAATGAACATGGTTGCCATTGAAAATTAGTTTTTTTACATATATATAAACACTCAAAACAAGTAAAAGCATTGGAACATTACTTCTTTAAAACTACGCTAGTCATGTTTAATCCATTAAATATCAGTATATAGTTTAAGACGTTAAAATACGGTCAAATAGATAGATATTTATCGAGTAAGATAAGATTCTCGTGTAGAATCAAATCAAATAAGGCTGGCAATTGCCGACCTGTTTATGACACGATTACACATGTTTAATTAAAAAAATATTTTTTACATTTTTAAAAATAATTAAAATCAAGAGGCTAGACTTCATTATTCACATTCTTGGTTCATAAAAACATATAAAAAAATTCTAGACATAATATATAGGTAGTTAAACAAGTCTTTTGCATGTTTGATACGTGAGCTACGCGCGTCATCTCTAACATGTTAAACATGATAAGACATGTTTTGTCAGTCCTAAAATCAGAGTCCTGATTAAGTAACTTCACTATCATATACCTCCAAATATGTTGTCACATATCATACCTAATTATACTATTAAAATCTACAAGCTTATGATCTTTAATTTGATATAAATCATGCTAAGATCTTTTCAAAAAATTATATTTTTAAAGGATCTTGGCAACCATTTGTCACAACATTGTGTCTAAGCTTTTACTATAGTGTGTCCACCTTTTAGGCTTGTTTCGTCTAATTCACAAGTATTACATCTGGTATTAGGAAATATCAAAGAATAATAGATATAAGTTGTGGTACTCAGGATCTAATGGAGCAAAACATATGGTGGGGTTTATAGGTGCTAAAGAAATTCAAGACAATGTGGTGGAAGTGATAGGATATAATGATAAGATCAGATGAGGATATTGCTAGGTGAGAAGTTAGTGACAGTGGTTAGGGTGTATACACCAAAAGTGGGGACTAGAGACCAAGAAAAGAGAGATACTCAGGGAGACTATGGACAAAATTATTTGAGCCATACCTAGAGAAAAGAAAATATACATCATGATGATTCAATGCTCACAATGGTAACGAGAATGATGGTTTTCCTTTGGTAGGGTGGGTTAGACTATGGTGATAGATACGAAGTGGTAGGGAGCTTCTTAACTTCGCATTAGCTCAATACCTAGGTATTGAAAACTCGTTTTAAGAAAACATATTCGATTACTTTCTACAGAGAGAGGCGTCACACACAGATCGACTATTTTTTATTCCAAGAGGAGATCAATGTTCATGGAAGGATTGCAAAGTTATACTCAATGAGAGAGTAGCGACTCAACATTGACACAAGAATTAGAGTACAAACTTGGGTTAGGAGAACCAGTTTGATTTATGCCATGGGGCCTATAACGAGGTGCACACATTATATTAGACTAATGGAAAAGTATAGGGAAAAAAGGAGGATCTACATATGATGTTCATTGCCCTTGAAAATACTGGTACCAGTGTGCCATAATTGGGTTATTCTCAAGACTAGAAGGATTTGCTAAGAGATTCATGGATATGTATAACAAGCAGACGTAGACTTCTTTCTAATGGAGGTGGGTCTTTGCTAAGGATTCATATTGAATCTATTTTTTGGGTGAGTTTTAGATGAGTTCAAGTCAATCAAGGATTTAATTCTATGGTACATGCTTCTCGCAAATAAAATTGTGCTAGTATTGGAGAGTAAAGCGAGTATGAATGAGAGGCTATATGAATGTAGAGCACCATTATGCAAAAAAGGATCAAGGATAAGTCGCTTATATAAAAGAGTACCTGCATTGTAACTTCAATGGTGCTAGCCATATGGAGAACACACAGACTATTATTGAAGGACTAGTTGTCTTGAAGACAACCAGTTCACGTATCTAGGGTAACTTTTCCAAAGAAATAGAGACACAAACATTGATGCATCCATCGCACACAAGCATGTTGGTGCATTTGGTGAGTAGTGTCGAAAGTATTGTGCGACAAGAGATTCCAACAAGACTAAGTGATAAATTTTATAGGGTTGCAATACGTTTAGTTATGTCATATGAAACCGATTACTAGCTATTAAGATGCCTTAAGCATGAAAAATGGTGATAAATGAGATGTAGATGCTAAGGTGGATGTGCCCACACACAATATGGACCGAATAATGAATGTGGTTTTTGGTGAGAGTTTGGGTGACATGTGTCGTGAATAAGATAAGCTAAGTGAGGAGCGCATGCTGACTTAGACCAACTTAGAGTGAAAAAATTAGGCAAGATTTGATAGAATTCATCTCTTCGACAAGGATATGAGTTCTTGAAGACGTAGAATTAAATTTATGGACTTTTAGATCGGGTGATTTGTCTTGGGTCCTAGGCTTCTTTTTAAAACTTTTATATGTCATAGCTTACCTTTGTCTTAGTTTGGTTGTTGCACTCTTGTTTGATTTAGTTGGCTTTTGACGTTGCTTGAGCTTGCTTACACACCTTAATGCGTGTTGACACATATGTACATAGATGTGGATCTTAATGTAATATGTCATAAATATCTTACACTTATGAATGCTTGGGTGATTAATGAAATGAGAATGTTTGTTGTGATTTATAATGTTTAATATTTCATTAATGAGTTGTGTAATGTATATTGACTTGTTTATATAGCTTTGTGATTGTTTGAATTAATACACATAATGTTATAATAATGAATACATTCAAACTTGGTTAAGTGAAGTTCTCATGCGTCCGACTGGACCATGCGCCCCAACAGTGGTCATGCGTCCGAATGGCCATGCGACTGAGTGTCTATGCGCTTAAACAGTCCATACGCGTGAACAATTTCATGCGACTGACTCAGTCGCACGACTGAACACTCAGTCGTGCGAATGGATCAACCGCATGGCTCAATCGCACGAATGAACCATGCTAATGGGTCAGTCGCCCGAATGAGCAACCCTAACCTATAAATACCACCTAATTCGTGGGAAAACGTAACAATTGATATTACTTCGACTCCAGACGTACCCTAGCCGTCCAGAAACCTCCAAGAACATGTTCCAAGTTCACAGATCGCACTAGATCGATTCCATATCGTTCTTAACGTTTAGATTCAATTCATAATTGATTCGACGTGCGTTCTCACTGATTGGATCGCCAATCAAATAGGATTCCGCACTATTTGAGTTGGTATACACGTTAATCAGTTAGTATTTGGTGCAATAAATGATCCTAACAAGTGGTATCAGAGCTTTGGCTCTTGATTACGTGTGATTCAATCGTTTTAGATACAAAAATTGTGTTTTTTCACTAAAAACGCAATCTTTTCGTGTCAAACGGTGTCTTGGACGTCTCCTGCTCATAAAGTTTTGGTTTTTCCGGCATACGGCGATTAGGGTTAGTGAAAATTCGGGTTTTTACGGCCAAAACACCTTAAACCTAGAAATTTTCGAAATCCAGCAGCTTCAGTCGCACGGTTGACTCAATCGCACGACTGGACACATTCGCATCCCTCAGACGCACGATTGGACTCATTCGTACCTTCATTCGTACGACTGAGCAGACTGTTCGCATTGTTCAACCGCATCAGTTCATTCGTACGGCTGGACCAACCACATTAGTTCAGCCGCACGATTGAACCATTCGCATTGTTCAATCGCACGAATAGCCCAATCGCACAGCTCCATTCGCACTACTAAAACAGTTTGTTTAAGAGACTAAAGTTAATCGCAATGGAGGACCAGTATTCAGCATTTACCGCAGGGAAAGACTCACGTATTCAGAATTTACTGCTATTGGAGAGTGAAGTAGGGAATCACAATAAGCCCCCTAAGCTAATAACTTTAGATGAATTCCCACACTGAAAGCAACGTTTTGAGATCTACTTAAGTGGAGTAGATCCCAATATGTGGGAAGCCATTGAGACGGGGTACAGTATGCCAGTAGGTGCTGATGGAGTAAAACTTACATTAGGTGGCATGACTGATGCACAGAAAGTCAAATACAATGCTGAAAAGAGAGTGTATGTGTTGCTTACTCAGTAAATTCCTAAGGATATTTTCCATCAATTTTCTGAGAACAAGCAAGCAAAGAAGCTATGGGATGAGCTGGAGAAAAGGTATGACGGGAATGCGTCATTGAAGGCTATAAAAGCTATTGAGTTGAAGAAAGAGTTCGACAACTTCTCATCGATGGGTAATGAGAGTTTGGATGATGTCATCGATAGATTCTACCACTTGATGAGTGAGCTGCACACGCATGGTGTCACAACGACCATGGAAGACAAAGTGTCGAACTTTGCAGATGGGTTGCCAGAAAAATGGGCTTCTTTTGTCTCAAATCTCAGACAGAATGGAATGCTAGCGAAGTTGGACATAAATGATTTCATTCTAAAGCTGAGAGAGGAAGCACTAAGGATGAAATACAGAGCTCAAAAGTCTTCGTATACTCAGAATCCAACACTGTACAATGCGACTCCACAAGTCAAGACGTATGGAGCACCACTTCAGACAGCCTTTGTGTCAAGCTCATCTGGTCCTTCACAAGCCTCTACTTCAGGGTCAAAAACATCAGGGTCTTCTAGTACCCAATACATTGCATCTGAAGCAAATGCTACAAGACTGAAGACCTAGAATCTCGGTAATGTGATGGTAGAAGTAGCAAGAGAGCACATGGATCTCTTAGCAGCAGTAGTCCACTCCTATGATGGACTTGTTGGTGGGAAAATTGGAAACTGCCATCTGGCAGACGAGGACTACGAACAGGTGGATGAGACAGAGCTGGAGAAGATGGATATAATGTGGGCCTTAGCAAGTGCTGTCCGGAGAGCTAAGAAGTTTGTGAAGAAGACCGGACAAAACTTGGTTGCTACTAAGGACACTACTTTTGGTTTTGACAAGAGCAGGTGACCTGTTTCAACTGTGGAGAAAAGGGGCACTTCAAACGAGAGTGTGTGAAGCCCAAGAAAACTGAAAACGGGAATCCATTCTCGTCCTTCACTCGTCAAGATAAGCCAACTAGCAGTCCTACTTCATCAAGCAAGGATCCAAAAGCCTTGACTGCTCATGATGATGAGGGACAGGACTGGAGTTTTCGGTTTGTCTCTCCGGGAGAATCCAATATTGCTAGTGTGGAAGACTTAGATGATGATTCCGCGAGTGAAGGAGATATTGCAGTGGAACTCGCGATGTCAAACATTGAAGAGACTGCAACTGAGGTCAACTACAAGCCTGAAGAAGGGACAACTACAACAAAGTCAGAATCACCAGAACCAGAAACATCAGCCGCTGCTTTGATGGCTGATTCATCAGAACCTCCTCAGGTAAGTACTACGGACCAACTTTTCAATAATCATGCTTGTTCTGATTGTAATAAATTTAGGGAAAGCATAGATCTGAAATTTGCTAGGTTATTAGATCATAATGATAGCTTAGTAAAGGATTTGCAACTGTGCACTGAGGCAAACAGAGTTTTAAAACAAAATGAGCATAGTTACAAAGAAAAGATAAACCTTTTGAATAAACAGCTTAGGGAAACACAAGTAGTAGCCTTTAACCAAGCTAATGACATTAGGTACTATCTTAACTCCCTAGAAGACACTAAGAAACAAAAAGCAGTTTTAGAAGTAGAAGTCAATTCATTAAAGCAAAAACTGCATAGTTGGACAAGTTCATCTCATATTGTCCAACATTTAGTGAGAGAGCGTAACAATGGGGAGGGTTTGGGATATAAAGTGGTTCCACCACCACCTGAGATCTTGATGAACACTAAGAGTAAACCAATAAATAACAATCCAATCAAGGATCATGTGGTGTCTACTCCTCTTGTAAGTGATCCAGATTCCTTGTGTACTTCAAATGAATCTGGAACTAAACAAAAGGAGGCCACTTCAAAGGCAAAAGGTAAAATGCCTTGTGTTAATCTGGAAAAAGAGTTTGAAAAGGTTAATATAAAGTCAGGGTTAAACAAAGTCAAATCTGAACCTAAAAAGACTATTAATGTTAATCAATCACGAGTTTCATGTCAAAGTCTAGATAACCAAAATGAAAAAGATGTTAAGAATGTTAAAACAATTAAGTCTGTTAAACAAAATAAAACAGCAAAAGAAGTAGAGTCAAAACCCAAACATAACAATGTCACAAGGGTGTCACACACGTCTCCACAAAGACAGTTCAATCATAAAGTTGATAGCAGGTCATGCTACAACTGTGGAGAGTGTGGACACATTGCTTCTTACTCTCCTTACTATCAGACACCTAGGAAGAAAGTTGAACTTCGGAATCAAAACCTAGGTCTTCTAAGAGGAGCTCATTGACTCCACCTAGAAGAACTAGTGAACCTAAAGTTCAACCCATTAGCCAGTCGTCTGTTTATCACAAACATGCTTTACACAAATCTGGCTTATGGAAAGAAAAATCAGCCTCTATGTCTGATAATGAGGACAAGAAGACACCTCAGCTACTCTCACCATCTAAAGGTCAATGGGTTGAATTCATGATGTGTGATGCCTCTGGAAACCCAAGCCAGTAAAGGCTTGGGTTCCTAACCTGAACTAATGTTTTAAATTGAATTTGCAGGGTGTTCGCTACAGTGCTGAAACCAACACGTGGATTGTAGATAGCGGAGCATCCAGGCACATACAGGGAACAGGGCACTCTTATCAAACGTCAAACAATAAAAGGAGGGCATGTTTCCTTTGCTGGTAACAAAGGAGGTTATATAACAGCTCAAGGGGAAGTAGGAAATCAGAAAGTTAAGTTTGATAAAGTGAACTACGTTCAACAACTTCAAAACAACTTACTTTCTGTCTCCCAAATATGTGACAAAGGCTTTAAGGTTGTATTCGACAACAAGAAATGTTATGTCCTGAAAAAGGACTATGTGATTCCGAAGGACCAAGTTTTGATGACAGCTTCAAGATATAAAGATCTTTATGTTTTGGATCTTTCAACGGCTTCTACAACGAATCATGAAGTTCAGTGCTTCTTATCAAAAGCTACTGAGAAGGACTCCATCTCCTGGCATAGGAGAATGGGACACATTAATCCACGGAATATGAATCACTTGATCCAGAATGATCTAGTGAGAGGAGTTAACGTCAAAAATTTCCAACTTCCATATTTCTGTGTGGCATGCAAGAAAGGCAAACAGACGAAGAAGTCTCATAAGGAAAAGAAAGTTCATTCCATCGAGCTTCCTCTTGAACTTCTTCACATGGATCTGTTTGGTCCAGTCAGTACAAAAAGCATTGCAGGCGACTTGTACTGCTATGTGGTTACTGATGACTACTCAAGATTCTCTTGGGTAATGTTTCTGAAATCCAAATCAGAATCATTTGAGTCTTTCAAGGAATTAGTAACTACACTGGAATCTCTTACAAGCTGAAGGTAAGACAGGTACGCTCAGACAATGGAACCGAGTTCAAGAATCAGTGGATGGAGGCTTACTGCAAGGAAAAGGGAATCGTGCACCAGTTCACTTCTGCCTACACGCCTCAGATGAATGGCGTTGCTGAGAGAAAGAATCGCAGCTTGATAGAGACAGCACGGACAATGCTAGCAGACTCGAAACTGCCTATCCAATCCTGGAATGAGGCAGTAGCAAATGCATGTTACACGTTAAATCGAGTTTTGGTAGTTAAACGCCATGGCAAGACATGTTACGAGTTACTACAACAACGTAAACCTAATCTAGAGTATCTTGAACCATTTGGCGCACCGTGCACCCTACTGAAGAAGACTCAAGAGGAAAATTCAGCGAGAAGGCTGAAGAAGGTATCTTCCTAGGATACAACATACCGAACAAGAGAGTTTACAACAACTCAACGGGTCTAGTAGAAGTGTGGTGTAATGTTGATGTTCAGAGATACACCACACCACCTACTGGAAAAGGACCTGCTTACTTTTTCGACTATGATGGATTCTTCAAGTCCTTCAACATACCTATCTCCACTTCTGACGAAGAGTTAGCAACAAGGATGATGTATGATGTATTGAACTCACCGTCACTAGATTCAACATCATCTGATTCACATGGTGGCTCGACTCACCACTCAGGGGGAGCACTAGAAGCAAGTGACTCCTCCTCAGAAGATGAAGCTGTGGAAAATGACCAGAACAATCAGGAGGAACAGGTTCCAATTCTTGCAAATCCACAAGCATCTAACAGTGATGCCTATTCGACTTCGGAACCTCAAACTCCTACTACCTCATATGCAGAACCAAATGTTCATAATCTTGACTCTGAGGTAGTTGTTCCCACCACTCCAGGATCACGTCTAAATGTTTATCATCCCCTAGACAATGTCATTGGGGATGTCAGATCAGGAGTGCAGACCAGAAATCAGCTGTACTCAGCCGATTATGCCTCGGTAATGGAAAAAGGGTACATTCACGACGGTGCTTATCGATGTTTTGTCTCGCAGGTTGAGCCAAAATACGTAAGTGAAGCACTGAATGATGAGGCATGGGTGGGTGCCATGCAAGAAGAACTTCTTCAGTTCAAGAAGTGCGTATGGACTCTGGTGGATAGACCTAAAGGTGCTAAGGTCATTGGCACCAAATGGGTCTTGAAATGCAAGAAGGGTGACCAAGGCGTCATTATCAAGAACAAGGCTCGACTTGTAGTTCAAGGATTTCGACAAGTCGAGGGAATAGATTACAATGAAGTGTTTGCACCCGTGGCAAGAATGGAAGCCATCCGCATCTTCCTTGCCTATGCATCGTATATGCAGATTAAAGTCTATCAATTGGATGTGAAGAGTGCATTCCTTCATGGTGAAATCCGAGAGACAGTGTACTTCAGTCAACCCGAGGGATTTGAAGATCCATATCATCGGGACAGAGTTTACAAACTCGACAAGGCTTTATACGGGCTTCATCAAGCTCCAAGGGCCTGGTATGAGAAACTCTCAACTCATCTTGTGAAACATGGATTTCACAGAGGTGTTATTGATTGCACACTGTTTATCAAAGAGAAAGATGGTGATTTGCTGCTTGTTCAAATCTATGTTGATGATATCATCTTCGGATCAAAGAATGAAGATTTATGTAAAGAGTTTGAAGCAGTAATGAAGGCTGAATTTGAGATGAGTGCCATGGGAGAGATGAAATTCTTTCTCAGGTTACAGGTGGATCAGACATCAAAAGGAATTTTCCTACATCAGACCAAGTATGTAGTAGACATTCTCAGTCAGTTTGACATAGAGAATGCTTCTACAGCTGGGACTCCACTTGCTACAAACCATGATATAGCACCCGATGAAAATGGTGATCTGGTCGATGCAACCATGTACCGAGGAATGATTGGATCTCTCATGTACCTCACTGCCTCAAGACCTGACATCATGTATGCTACATGTCTATGTTTAAGATATCAGGCTAAGCCAAAGGTTAACCATCTGATAGGGGTCAAAAGGATATTTTGGTATTTGAAGGGTACTCCAACACTTGGGTTGTGGTATCCTCATGATGATGACTTTGAGCTCACGGCGTATAGTGACTCGGATTACGGTGGCTGCAAGATGAATTACAAGTCTACATCAGCAGGTTGTCAATTCTTTGGGAGGAGATTAATGACATGGCAGTGTAAGAAGTAGACCTCGGTTGCATTGTCAACCTGTGAAGCCGAATACGTTGCTGCTGCAAGTTGCTATTCACAAATCATTTGGATTCAACAGCAAATGCGGGACTACGGTTTAAATTTCTCTTCTACTCCTATTTTTGTTGATAACTCTGCTGCAATTGCAGTAACTAAAAATCCGGTACAACATCCTAAGACCAAACACATTGGCATAAAATATCATTTTATACGTGACTGCTTTGAAAAGAATTTAATCGATGTGGTAAAAATAAACACTGATTTTCAACGCGCTGACCTCTATACAAAGGCTTTTGACAAACCATGTTTTCTATATCTGTTAGAGGTCAACGGTGTTAAAAGGAAAAGTGATGTCATTCCAGATGATGACCATGTGTAGTCCGATGCATTTAGTCTAATTCTTTTATTTTTTCTTTTTATTTCCTTTATTTATTCTATTTTCTGATTAAATTAAATACATGTTATTTAGCTGTCTATTAAAATCCTAAAAAAACCGTAAATAGGTTACGGTTTTAGAATTTTAGGGGGAGAATAGGTCAGCCAGTAACATTAAAAAAAAGAGGGAGAAGGAGAGGCTAGCTGATAGCAAGTAGATCGTATCTGTGATACCGATTCAAATACTTTGGAAAATGATAGTACACAGGAACAAATCAAGTGGGACTTTAAAAGTTTAAATTAGATAAGATGCCAAATTCAAAATAGAAGTCTGTGTAGTTAAGCAATATAAAAGGAAAAATGATAGCAAAACTGGTTACTACTAAGGTAACACAACGAAAGTAGACCTAGAGGTTGCTAGACCACAAATGATATGTCGGTAGATTCAACACAATAGATGATTAGACCTGGTTGGTGATCTCAAGATCAAACTAAGTTGTTCAACTGACTGTGGGTCCCATCTTATCACTGGTTAACACAATCAACAATATTCCAATAAGGGGTGACGAGCTAATAAACGCCACAAATGTGAGCGGGTGACCATAAATAGAGCAAGCACGAAAGAAAATGAAAAGCAAACGCTATCAAACTAATAACTTATGTTGTTGGTGCGTTATGTGCAAAAGAAAAAAATAAAATGCTCTAACAAGAAGATAGGTTGTGTGCCTCTCTGCTGTGCGATGGCATTGACCTGAGGATAAGCATAACCTAGATATTCTAGAATTCATTGTTGTTTGCCACCTCTCTGTTGTGCGATGGCACTGACCTGAGGCTAGGTTTCTCTTTGAATGCTCTAAGAATAGTCTCTTCTTGTCAAAATACCCGTAGACCGCTCTAAATCTCCTGAGGAATGTTGATTACCACATAAGTGCGGGATCCATAAATGTTGGTTGAAATAATTATACCTTAAACTATCACCAGTCTGTGTCAAAAATCTGTGTATGGATTTAAGAGGACCAACATACTGACAATCATCGTGGCTACAATTCTTGAAAGTCCAAATCAATGTGGGGATCTAATAGTACCAGTATGATTTCCTAAATTTGCTAACGAATCTGGATGAAAAACAAGAAGTGAGCATCAAACAGTTTTAATAACATGTCCCAAATGATTTGACTTGCCTGTATGATTCCAAAATGAATTGGTCCAGTTATGGTCAAAATAAATTGAAGCTGCCTATTCTGGAACCGAATCCAGTAGATTTCTATCTTAGGATTTACACCTCACAAAAAGTCAAAAACAAGTTTAGTTTTGTACTTCAGCTTAAGTCTTTTACTTTATTTAAATTTAGTCAATTCAGTTTGTTTAATATCGGACTACATCATGGAATTCAGTAAGGGAGTAGATCACCTAAAAGGGTCACGTCTGAGGTGACCATACGTGTTTTCAAAAGGTAAATGGGTCACGTCTGAGGTGACAAAGTGTTTAAAAGGATCACGTCTGAGGTGGTCAAGGGTTTTTCAAGTTAAAATGATCATTGATCATATGTTCATATGTTAAATCAACAGTTTAAAAGGGGTTTAAATGTCAAATGGTCATAAAGTCATAAAATTTCATGAGTATGATCCATTCGCATGACTGGACCATGAGTATGGACCAACCGTACGAATGGACCATACTCATGCCTCTTATAGCCGAATGGACATGAGTATGGACCATTCAACCGAATGGCTTATACGAATGAGCCATTCGGCCGATTGAGAGTGTGCGAATGAACAAGTCGCACGACTGAACTCTAGTCGGACGACTGAAGGTGAGCGACTGATCCAATCGCACGACTGAGGTCCATTCTCCCGAATGAAGTGAGCGAATAAGTCCAGTCGTACGATTGAATTCAGATTTAGTATAAATAGAGGGGGAGTCGGTCGCAGAGACTCATCACTCCAAAATTAGCCCTAAGTCGCACGACACATCGTTACTTTGCCAAATTTTCGGTTGATCATTATAAATCATTGATTGTTGTGTACTGACTATCTGCACTGATTATACAGGTATATTGCGGTGCAAATCCATCACTATTTCACTCAATTTGAGTCCAAATCTGGACAGTCGGACCTATCCAAGAACCGAAACCTGTTTGGACAAATAACCTAACAAAACTAAGTACAATTTGAAATCAAAGTTATTAGGTGCTAAATAGAGTGATTGCGAGTCTAATGAACCAGAACACGATGTCTAATCTTAAAAATTGGTCAAAAATTGAATTTGAATTGAACAGCCAGACTGTCATGCGAATGGACAGGTTGATGAACTTCAGTCGCACGACTGAGGTGTGCGAACGGCTAAACCGCATGACTGAACCATGCGTATGAGTTCAGTCGCACGACTGGTGTAAACGCATGAGTTTGCATACGTATGAGCCTAGTCGCACGCTCAGTCGTACGTATGAGGTCATTCGCACGACTGGATCTCAGTCGCACTGCTCATTCGCACGACTTGATCTCAGTCGCATAGTCTCATTCGCATGACAGAAAAGAATATTTTCAAGTCCAAGTGATTCAAGATATTATTAATCAACGGATACTAATGTTTATATTCATTGTGTAACAGATGGCGAGTCGGTGGACTATGAGCACTAAGCACAACATTTGTGCTCATCTGGATCTGACATCCAGAAATGCTTCAGACTTTTCTGGCATTATCTCATTTCTGAGGAGATCGAGGATCTCTCATGCTATATCTACTCCGTGTATTCAGCAGGCCTTCTGGGAAGGCGCAGTTGTTGATAGATCTTCAGAGCCTCATCGCATCAGGAGTACTATTTTTGGAGAGGCCATTGAGATCACTGAGGATGATCTCAGGACGGTGTTGCAGTTTGGGGATGATGCTAACTGTCCCACTAGACTACACCCCCTTACTCTCCGAGGATTATTCTTGCGAGCTAATACTCTAGGGACATCAACGCAGGGGTGCTCAACAAGAGCAACCTGTGCCCCCAGTTCAAGTACCTCACACATGTGCTGCTGAAGTGCATAGTGTCTTGGAAGGGAGGATTTGATGTGCTGTCAGATCAGATCTAGAACGCATATGCAGCGTTGGTGCTGAACCACCCGTTCAGCTTCTCCAGGATGATCTTCACCTACTTGGTGGAGAACATTGAGGGGAAAGGGAAGGAGGGCTTCTGCATGTACCCTCGATTCATGCAGATGATTATTGACCAGAAGCTCCCTTCCTTACCAAAGGAGAAGGAGGACGCGGTGGTACTCGAGGTAATGGACGATACCACCTTGGGTAGGATAAAGGTCTACAGGGGAAAGCAGGTGAAACCCCCTGTGAGACGACTGTTTGGACATTTGAGTAGAGTTGACTACGTGGCGCCAGCGAAGAGGAAGTGGCGTCACGATGATAGTGACTCGGACACTGAGCCGATTGTGCTCCCATCTGATGATTCGGATGACGATGACAGTGGTGATGGTGGTGATACTGGTCCCACCCAATCTAGGGCCACTTCTGCAGATGTTATATCACCATCATCCACCCACAGAGGAGCAGAGATAGCAGGATTTCATCAGGATTTTCAGGCTGATGAGGATGTCGAGTCGGACGAGGAGCCGTTGACTCGGACGGTGGGCAGCAAGGTGGTTGCCACCGAGAGAGGGATTAGGGCGGTAGGTGGACGCCAGGGTGAGTCTGGGGAGGCTGTTACTGATCCATCTTACACCCCAGACCAACCCAGCAGCCAAGGGGGAGCATCCTCCTCGAAGGGAACGAGGAAAAAGAGGATGGCTCAGCCTCATGGGATGAAGAGTAAGAGAAGGAGATTTACCTTGATCACCACCACAGCCACCACCACAACTACCACCACCACTACCACACCCTCTACCACTGTCACCACACTACCCACCACTACATACATCCCATCTACCACCATATCAACCACACCACTCCACCACCACTTTCATCTATACCAACCCCAATCTTCACCACTGCCACCACCACCACCACTAGCCACCAAGCCGGCCCATCATCACACCCCGTCTATACATCTGCATCACCTCTACCTCCAAGTGGGGTAGAGGAACAACTCTCGGCACTTAACCGTATGGTGCTGAGGCTGTTGGCGCTGATGACGAGAAGACTGCTTAGATTCGTCAGCTAGTAGATCTTACTGCTGCCCAATCTCTGCAGATATCTCAGCAGGCACAGCAGATAGAGCAGCAGGCCTAGATGATGGATGCACAACGCGAAGAGATGTCCCAACTCCGAAAGCAGAATGCCCAATCAGCTAAAAGGATTGAGGAGTTGGAGACCACCAACAAGACCATCATGCTGCGGCTCAAGGGATCTAAGGACGAGCCTTTAAAGATCAAGGAAGGGGATGGAGATGATAGTGATGATGACAGTGATGATGATGATGACGATGGTAATGACATTGAGGATGATGATGCTGGTGATGATGCTGGTGATGATGATGTTGATGATGATGAAGATGACACACCTGTTGCGGGTGCCACACCTACAAGTGAGAGGAGGACAAAGAAAGCACAAGATCAAGGTGCCTCCACAACCGCCCCGTTAGCAGAAGAGAATGTGATCCAGGACAAGAGAAATACTTAGTTGATTTTTGTTATTTAAATCATATGTATTTGAATCATGTATCACATTAATGTAATGAATGTTTATATTTAATGTTGATGTTTCTGTTTTGATTATTAACTAATGATTGTTGTGTTAAATGTCTAAATCAAGCAGATCCAAACTTTCAGAGGGATGAATATGATGTTGCTCCCCTCCAACAGATCAAGACTCAGCTCACGTTGATTCTTGATCTGCAGGGTATAGTCAGGAGATCGGTGATGTACACTCCTGAAGAAGGAGAGATCATTCACAATCTCACTGACGAGCAAATAGCAGAAATGTTCAAACTCAATGTCGACGAGATCGTGAAAGACGCTCCAACAGTCCATGTGGAAAGTGATGACGAGCTCAACGATGTGGATGAAATCGAGATCGAAGATGTCACTGACCAGCACTATCCAGAGTACACTGATAATACGGGTAATGTCATTCCCAATCTGGGAGACAATCTAGTCAGTGATACCTTGGAGACTCTGGATAAACTGGAACAAGAGTCAGATAAGACTGAAGATAAGGCCCAAGCATTGGATGCTGAAGTTAATATCAGAGAAGGCTGAGTGGACTGCATGTTTTGAAGAGACAAGAGCCCAACGAAGTGCTTCAAAGTCGACTGTCTACACCAAACTGTACAAAGTAAAGAAACATCATAAGGTGTCGGGCAGAATCATAGCATGGGCATATTTTGAAGATCTCAACGTTTATGCAGTTAAACGTGAGCAAGGGATCGAGTACTTCAGGTTCCCACACGACTTGAAGACTCTTCCTGGATTTGAGCTGAACCAGTTAGCGAAGCTGAAATTGCTATACGCTGATCCACGCAAGATGTCTGGATGGTTTGAAGCAGCTCTGAAGAAAGAGTACCACACCAGATGGGTCAACTTCAAACCTCAACAACCTACGAGGTATATCCGAAGGTCTGAGGTTGATGCCATAACTGGAAAGCCTAGAATAGTGCTGAAGTGGAGTCCTCCGCGCACCATGTCCAAGATCCCACTACGGGAAATGCCACAGGACTTCACTCCACACTTCAAATGGTGGTACTATGATTGGAGGACAGGAGAGGCAGTCATAGTCTTAAACAAAGAAGGAAAAATGGATACTATCAGGGTATTTGACCCGATGTGGCTCACAAACTTGTCTGCAAATGATGTATA
>CM046042.1:31201868-31383084 GCA_025215565.1 Flaveria ramosissima
TATAACAATTTTTTAAAGCATATATTACTAAACTAGTTAACAAGTCAAACTTATTTTCAAGCGGGTCAACTCAAACCCAACCTATATATAAACGAGTCAACTCAAAACCCACCTGTATTTTAAACGCGTTGTATTTCCCAACCCAAAACCTATTTTTCTTCGTGTTGGGTTCGGGTTCGTGTAAGAAATTGTCACTCCTAAATATCACCATGTTTCATATGTTCTTACCTGCAGAAGATCACCAATATTGACCACAAGAGCTCCAGGAACAAATGGAACATCAACCCACTGATTCTGGTGAAGGAACTGCAGGCCTCCAATATGGTCTTGTAAGAGTATTGTTATGAAGTCATTATCCGCATGCTTTCGAGCCCCGATGGTCAGTTCGGGTTGTGGGGATGCTGGATAGTAATGGCAGATGGTCGCAAGACCGTCTGCGCATCCTATGTCTTTCAGGTGACTCGAAGCAAGCCCGAGAGCCTCTGAAAGCAACTCGAATAAAGAACACCCTAGTTTCATCACTTGATTCGAGTATTCGATTAGTATATCTCTGCAACGAAAATCTCTATAATCATTAGAACCAAAGGGGTTAGTGATCCCATGAACTACATTCGATCAGTAACAAAAGATTAAAGATTGAAGAACAAATTGTATGATTAAATATGGATTTGATGAATTTTTTGAACAGGCTAATTGAGACAAAACGTAGAACAGGTGGTGTGCATGAGAACAGAGGCGGATCCAGAAATTTTTTTCTTGTCGTTATTTTTTCGATAATCAGGTGTACCTCAACTTGATGTTGGAATTTTCGGTTCAGCAAGGGTGTCAAATAAGTAAAAATTGATTGTTTTACATTCTAAGGGATCCCATAAAATATGTTCTAAATCAAAATTTTCAAGAGTGTAATATGCGATAACAGTTCTGGTAACTTTTTTTCCTAAAATCTCTCATAAATCCCAGAAATCAACTAATATGTTTCAATATATGTTTAATAAATTATCTTTATTATCCGGAAAACTAAAAGAAAAATAAACTTGAATAGTTTAATGAAACACATATATTATAAATATATGAGCATATAAAAAAATAATCAAATCATATCAATATTTTTATTGAAACATATGAACATATAAAATAATCAATTGAAATTCATATAAATAGTTTAAAAAAACTTGATGTCTTGAAAATTACAAGAATTGCAATTTGCTAATCTTTTAAGTAGCTAATACTCTCTTCGTGAACGAGAATTCGTAAGTAGAGTCTCTTTAATTAGGGGTAACTTGTAAGTGAACTTTTAGAGATAAATTTGATATATACTTTATTAATGGGTTAATAAAAATTAATAAAGCTTTCAACTAAATAAACGAGCTTAGTAGATTTAATACAAAATAAACTTATTGGTTTATTAGATTTTAATCTTCTAAATTCTAACAAAAACAGACCCTTAGTTTAATTGTTAGAGTCTTAAAGTTTTCTCCTTAATAAATTTATCTAGGTTTAGGGTTCCTAAAGTTTATCATGAGAGTCAACATTCAAAAAAACAATCGTTCAAATCGAAAACCATTAACACACGTCACACGTCACACGTAAAAGAAAAAACGAGAGATCAAGATTGCTACCTGCAACATGTTGGCAGTTCTTGAGGATTTGGTGGATCAGGAGCCATTCTACAATGAAAAGAATCTCTCCATCGAACAGGCAATGTGCTCGAAAGATCAACATTGCTATTATAGAACATCGTCTTCGTGCTATCAGTAACATACCATTCTTTCTTCACCTCATGATCTTGATCGAAGAATCTAAGCGCGCCATCCCTCATCTCCCTCAAAACACTCACAGGAATCCCATGGTTGATCACTTGGAAGAAACCCCATATGCGCGATGCTTCTTTGATCTCGTTAACAATCTCCTTTCGTCGGATTGGATCAGAGTTGAACTCATGGAGGTCTATGATGGGTAGATCAAAATGGTTATTAGATCGTGGGAAATCATCGGGTTGTTGGATGAATATTCGAGGGACTTTGGTGATTCCTGAGTCGATTAGGCCTTTGACGCCTTGTTTTGTGTCGTCGAACGCCTTGAGCTCGCGTTCGCGGTCGAAAGTGTCTTCGGTGAAGGCCATTGATGGTTGGAGTGACTGTTTGATGCTTCAAGAGTTGAAAGGGTTTTCTAGTGTTGTTTAACATTATACAATTTGTTTTTGTTAGGGGAAGATTGTTAAAGTAACATGATATTTGATCCTAATCTAAAGATGGCATCTTACAAAATGTTATAATAATATTGTAAGACAAGTGGATAAGATTCTTCTATAAACTTCATATCATAAACTACATCTGATCGTCGTGAACTAGTGAAGTTGATATGATCAATAGGGTGTTCGTATTCAGGTTTGACCGTTTTTTATAAAAGTTTTATCTCAAAGCGTCCAAAATAATAATAATAATCATATCGTCGAGGTTAGATTGCTCAGTTAGTTTTTCTGCAAATAACTAGCGTGCATTACCAAAATTATTCTTGATTGTAATTCATATACATAGAGTTTTTCACCAAATGATCTTGATAAAAAATTTATTTATCAAAATAGATGATTTGAAAAATATATATTAAAGTGGATGTTTTTTGAAAACTTTTTTCATTCTCACTCCTAATGTTATTGGATAAACCATATTATACTTAAATTAATGTTTTGTTTTAAAAGTTAAGAAAATTTTCTAATGAAATTGAAAAAATAATTTACTAGATTTTTTTTAAACATGTTTTCTTAAAAAAGAATTATAGTTCTTTTATCTATTATATAATGTATAATTATTACGTCACATTTAATTTTGATCAACTTTCGTGGATTTTGTTATCATACATATAAATAAAATACAATCAAGTTGATGGTTATATCCTTCTTTCGTTTTCTAAAAGATTTTTAAAATAATTAAAAACATAATAGTATAAGGCAATTGTAATAAAAAATACAAATGAGCTTTTCAGAAACGTTTTAAAAAACTATCATAGTTAATTTAAATTAAATTTAATTGATAACTATTGACGCTAGATGAGTTTGAACGTGAAAATTTTTGAAAAACTAAAAAAAGGACTTTTAAAAAATTAAAAAAATTAGTAGACGAACATAAACGCACGTAATACACAAACATATTAACGAATGCACATAAATGCAATTGAATAAACAAACATAAAAAGTTGGATTTTTGACGACTACCAAACATAATATTAGACTGTTTTGTAAAATATATAATGTAATTTTAGAATATCCGTTTATAAAATATTTCTTACGAAAATTGAGAATCCAATAAATTGTTTTTAACCACTTTTAGAAACCGACCTTTCAATGTAAACACTTATAAAATATTTCCTAGGAATGTAAAATGAAAAAACAAAAGAAGGATATACCCATTCAACAATTTAAATTTATTGTATTTATATGTAGGATAACAAACAATCACAAAAGCTGAAGAAATGAAAATTTTAGAAAACCTTTTCAAAAATTGAGAATCTAAAAAATTGTTTTCTTGATTTTATTAGAATTAGAGTTAATTACTCAAGTGGTCCGTGTAGTTTATTGAAAATAACAGGTTTGGGTACTAAGGGTTTTTTATAACAAGTATGGGTATTGTATTTTCAATTTGTAACGAGTTAAGGTATTAACACTAACAGACGTTAAGTTTTCAGTTAAATCTAAGGGCATTTTTGTCCTTTTACCTTACAGGGACTATTTATGTCATTAATACATGAAAAGGGCTATTTGTGTAACTTTGAATATACATATCGATATATGAATGCACAGAAACACACACAAACACTTCTTATGTTCTGAAACTAATTTCACCACCACCACCACCGACCACCATTCCCGCCGCCCCCCACCGTCTGCGACCATCCTCGCCGCCCCCACCGCCTGCGACCAACCCCTTCGCCCCCATCGCCTGCGATCAACCCCTTCGCCCCCACCTTCTGCGATCAACCCCGCCCCCCCCCCCCCCCCCCCACCGCCGGCTACCATCCTCGCCGCACCCACCGCCAACGACCAGCCGCTACCAGCCCCCACCACCACTAAGCAACGAACACCAGTTGGAAGTAACCACCACCAGCCCCCACATCATCACTATCAACGCATCATCATCACCACCACCGCATCATCACCATCACCGCCTCATCACAACTATCACACCATCATCATCATCACCTCCACCATTGCTCCATTATCATCATCTCAACAAACCCCCATTCCTTTTACCCTGTTACCCTTAAAAAATTAAAATAAAAAACACAAATCATGATCATTGAAATCAAGGGTTGTGCAACCATGGTTGTTCGCGAGGCTCAATTAGGCTTCACATTTGATCCACACATTACCCAATTTCTTGTGACCATTGCCCAATTAGGGTCAGATCTCAATTAGGGGTTTCGGTGATGGTTGGGTGTTCAGAGCGTTAGCGCTTGAAGGTAAACGAAGTGGTATTGAACAAGGTTATGGCAGGTGGCGGCGACGGTGAGTGGCGGCAACAGTGAATCTAATTGTGGTGTTTCTCTGAAGTGTGAGAGGGAAGGGAGCTGGTAGATGACGATGGGGGTGGTTGGGGTTGGATTATGTCATTTTTTATATTTAATAGTTAATTACACAAATAGTCCCTGAACTAAAAGAGATAAATAAAATTACAAAAGTGGTCCCTAAATGGGTATTTTAGTCATTTCATTTAAACTTAACAGAAAAACTAACGGTTGTTAGTCTTAATACCTAAACTTGTTACAAAATTTAAACACAATACCCCAAACTGTTACAAAAAACCCTTAGTACCCAAACATGTTATTTTAGATAAACCACATGGACCATTTATGTAATTAACTCTTAGAATTTTTTCAAAACAAATACATAAAATTTGATTTTAGTTGGTTTATCCAATAACATTATGATTGAGAAGGAAAAAGTTTTTTAAAAAACAACAATTTTAATAAATATTTTTTAAATAATCCATTTTGATAAATAAGTTTCTAATGACCGCTCATTTGGTCCTATTCCGGAAATTAATGAATATATTAATAGTTAACATTGAACGTTGGGTTTAGTTTACACGTTTGGTTTCAAGTTTGAAACCAAACCTAACCGTTAAACAATCAAATAGTGAAAACCGAACCGTGAACTAAACAATATAGATCTCAACATGCCTACTTGCTTCGGTCTTAAGAATATGTTAGGTAAACTGCAAAAACCAAACGACGAATTGAAGAGTCTGGATCTCAAATCGGCTTACTTGTTTTGGTTTGTTCGGTTCGATCAGCTTCGAGAATTTTTAAACACATCTGGATATTAGTTAGATTAGAGTTTTTCTATATTTCTCACATTCATAGTATTATTCTTATATAACTTGTATGAAGTCTATAAACTTATGCGTCTCCTGCAAATTTATGTTTGTCCTCCAACTATTTTATATATACACAATTACAAATCCTTGGAGTGACGTACAAACTGTTTAAGGAGATGTTTTAGTTTATTTTTATTGTATTTTCTTTTGTGTTATATAACGTGACGCTTTCTTTAATATTGAACATATATTTGTGACGTGTTCAGTGGCGGAGCTTGAACCAAACCTTAAGCGGGACGGAGGCGAAAGTAAACTATTTTAAGGGGGCGGACTCTATATTTATTAAAAAAATTCCACTACCAGACCGAAATTTACACTATCGAGCCGAAAATTTACACTATTGACGTGTTTATTTTAAATTAAAATCGACATGATGCGAAACACGACTAATTCCAGTAACTTCATCCATTAACGTTAGTCCACATATTATCGCCTTCAATTCCACTAAAAATGGCATTATCTCATTACGTAGCACGGGTATAACCCTTAACTTTAAAGGTTTCGGATTATTTGAAGAAACTCTACCATGAGAGTCCTTTACATTCTTCTAAGCTTTTCGTGAGACTTGTATGAATTTAAGAACTTATGTGTCTTTTGTAAAAAAATTAGATATCCAATTTCTGATATTCGAAAATTTCAAATAGTGGATTTCACTATTCGAATCCGAATCCGAAATTTAAGATTCGGATATCCGAATTGTAAAAAAAGTATGTATTTGTTAATAATTTTTATAAAAATTTTATATTTGTACTGAGAACTATAAATTCTCTAAGTATCATGATCAAGATAATGATACCCTTTGTACAGGCATACCTAATAGAGTGGGACATTTGTTTGCATAATGTCCATTTTGACGAATTTATCAAGATAAACAATTATTCTTCATGCTCAATGCTGATCATCATTGAAGTTTGTTTTATACGAATTAGATTCTACATGATCAAAACTAGACCCCTTGAATCAAGTAGTCACCATGCTTCATTCCAATCGGAACACAATAAGAAACTTTTATAGAAGCAACTGATTATCCTAACTGGTAACATATCGTGTGTGCGTATTCGCTAAATGTGATTAATATATAGTCAATGTTGCAGAAGTGCTATGCGTTGGCAGTTCGGTCAACTAGGGAGTTGAGAATACTCGGCCTAGGCAGGGAGTACTTGTGAGTACTCGTACATAGTAAATTATAGTCTCTTACTGGATTTACTTGATGTGCTCACAATGTGTTTGATGCATAAATAAAAGTCTTAATATGTCATTTTAACACTTGAAGCAGTCAATTCTATAGAACAGGCTGAAGAAATGCTTCCTGCTTCTTTAAGATAAATTCATTATTTTCTCCATAACACACGGTAGCCCGTAGCTGATGCCTACTACCTCATTTAGAAATAGTTACTCCTTCAGAACTGTGCCACTGGTTAATATTATCATATATGTATGTCACAATATGTCATAATCAGCATATTATATTATACCAAAAATATGTTTTTTGTAGATATGGTGTTATAAAGATTCTATAGTGTTGTCTGGATATTATGCAACTTTGTGACATTTGAAGATGCTTGGGAATTCAGAGTGCTTTTAACACTGCCACCGCCATCAGGTTATGCATCACTTCATACCACTGTAACTGTGAAAACTTGATAAAATAGATGAAAGTGTTACTTTTTGAAACAGGAAGAATCTGCAGCTGGTTATGAGTGATATTGTTATCTAACATGATAGAAACATGTTGGATTTAATCAATAGTACATCAGAATTAGTCTTATTTCATGAAATATGCGAGTAAAATCGTTTAAGAATAAAATGAGCAAATTTTAATGCACTGATAAGGATATACAAAAGAGCCAAATAGGACTCTGGTACCAAATATTACACATATTTTTTAAATTATTCATCATTGTTTTCAGTTGTCTCTTCTTTTATTTGCGCATTACCATCTTCATCATTGACTGCACCGCCTTCTTGTTCAGGTGCACCGCCCTCTTGTTCAGGCGCACCGCCCTCTTGTTCAGGCGCATCGCCCTCTTGTTCAGGCGCATCACCCTCTTGTTCAGGTGGTGCATCGCCCTCATCACCTTTAGCCTTTTGTAGTAAGCTCCAGTACATGATGCTTGCTGTCAGGATCAGAATCATCTTCGGGTTAACCTGTCAGCAAATCAAAATTCATCTTATAAACGTTTAAAAAAGTCAACTCATTTTTCGATAATATGCAATAAACTGTACCTCAAGAATGTCCTCAGGCAATAAGAAGATGGAGCATCCAAGCTTTCTTGCAACACTAATTATATATGTTGCATTTAACTTCTTATCCTCCTCTGTAATTTTAACATAAAGATCATCACTTTCATAAAGTCTAATGATTCAACTACTCAATATGATAAACATTAGAAAATTACCAGTCTCGCCCTTGGTGACAAGACCCCAGTTTACAACCCTCTTTTTCACTGCGCTAAGAAGCTCAAGGAAGAAAACACCATCCGATAGACGTTTATCCTAAATGATTGAAAAACACATAAAACAATGACCAAAGTTTATAAAGCAGGTACAAGATTTAAGGTCAACCCTTTGGTCTGATTTCTGTTTTAAGTATTATCTTTGTTTTCACTCATAAAAAGGCAATGACTTTCCAAAATTCGCCTTGACGCAATCAGAAAAAGTCAATATGGTCAAACTTACCGTCACGCATGTCACGTCATCTTTTTCACCTGGTAGACTACGGATTACCTTGAGTCGGAATCTTGAAATTTTTTGGGATTTACGAGTGAAAATGAAAATGGTTACTTAATACAAAAACCATACCAAAGTTTATGATTCGGGTTTAGTATTCAGGGTTCAGGGCTTAAGATTTAAGGTAATAACTGTTTTTCATTATCACCTTGAAGCTATCCATTTGTGTTTTCCCTGACTGTTTCACTTTCATGTTTGCCCATTGTAGGATATCAGCATCAGTTATCTCTTTTCCTTGACCATGAGTTCTCAAGTTTTTGAGCAGTTGAAGCATGCTAAATCTCATTAACTGCCATAAAAAAGCTGGCAGCAAACGCCAACATTATCAATAATTTTCTTCATTATTTAAAACATGTAGTCATGTTTAAGTAACAAACCTATAATGAGCTTCTTGTTTCCCGAAACAATGTCATCACCAGCAACATTTACAAGAGAGAAGTTTAATTCTTTCCCAATCCTTATAACTTGGTTACAATTCTCAACTTTCCTAAAAGGCATTTTAATCGGAGGTTTTGATGCTTGCTTCCACACAACCGACCCCGGGGCAAGTTTGTCAAGAACTTCAAGAAGAACCCATCTAAATGCATAAAGAAAAAGAAAGAAAAAAAACACGTCAAGTGTTTGAATCATAAACCGCTGACACTTTTCTTGCAAACATGTTTTTCTTTCTTTTTTTTTTAACTCACCCATTTCTGACATCCTCCCACACATTATTAACATGTGTTTCAACTCCAAGACTGTTGATCCACATTCTAAAACATCTTTCTTCCCTTGATGTGCTTTCATCATCGGTCATCATCTCAGCGAAAGAAGTCTTTGTTTTATCTATAGTAAGCCCATTCCTGTTATTCAAATCACATATAGCATATCAAGTATTCATAATTAAACGTTATTTCACTTTATACACTTGAAAAGAAGTAACAAGACTCACCTATGCTGAAATATTTGGGCAACGAACGCAAGATTTAAATTTGTAGACCCCTCAACAATGTCCTTAGATGTAACATATCTTTTGCAGTCCAATTTTTCTGCTTGTTCAATGATTAAGTTTGCTCTTTCTGTGGGATCTTTCGTCTCCAAAGTTTTAGTGGTACCGTGTTCAGGTGCAAGAACATTGAGTAAATGTGCATACGCCTCTCCGTCCTACAAATAATTTAGATAAATTAGAGACAAAAGTTTGTAATAGTGTAAAATAGTATTTTCCATATTAGTCCCAAAAGGAAATTTAACATACCTTTAGATCAGATGAAAAGTTTGTAACTTCTTTCTTGTAGCCTGCTTTCTTTAACTGAAAGTTCATCCACTTTAGAAGAACCTTTTCGGGGGCCAAACCCATGAGCTCTTCGGCTTCCTGTAATTGAACATGTATTGGCACGTAAATGATATGCATAAAATTATATACAAATATGTCTGTAAGAAACCAAACAAGCCTTTGGACCTTGCTATCTTCAACCATTGCTGCCAACTCAGGAGTTTTCTTTAGATCAACAGTTGCTAGAAGTTGTATCTGACAAGAACAAACAGTAAGTTAAAGAAATATTAATAAATATATTGAATTAATTTACAAAAAATAATCCCACAAAATTACCTTAACAATCTGAGAGATCAACCCAAGTAATAGATGGGGCTGCAAACAAGAACCAAAAGGAAAAAAGAATACACACATAAGTTATAGATACTTCACTTTTGTAATCATATTTAACTCTAACTATTTATCAACATATATTAAAACTTTGGACACAAAAATGTTTTCGGTCAAACCAAATTGACCTGTACCAAATTTTCACAAATTTGACCCGTTGGTGCCCGACCCATTTAAAGTTGTAATTTGTGATGCCATGTTCTCAACTTACTCTTCCTTCAGCCAGATCCTGTGTGCCAATGTTAACTACAGTGCATCCTATAGCTTTTGCAGAGTTAAGGCAAAGAGTGTGATTCTCGTTTCTTTCCCATGGATTAAGAACCTTTTTAGTGTTAATAGCTCGTTCATCTATCGTACCAGGGACAGCCACATTAATCAGCTTACTACAAAACAGTATTAAAAGGAGTTAATTAACATAATTACCTTTAAATAAACAACTGATCAAAAAGAATGTCAAGATATTAGTACCATAAAAGAACTCCATCTTTAGCAAGATCAAATAAAGCATTGGTAGCAGGGTCTATAGGAAGAAAATCCTTCAAAAACTTATCTTCTCCAAGATAGTTGTTAATATGGGAAACATATGAAGCCTTTTCCGTCTCACTAATGCTGTGGCGAAGGAGAGTCGTGGATGATTTGACAAAAGACGAAGTAGTTCTGAATGTTTTTGAAGTCCCCATTTTCGCACTTGCTCGAGATTGTAAATTCAGATATACCTGTAATCATAAAAAGTTTTAAAAAATCCAACTTGCCTTTTCATTACTCAAAGAAATAAGGAGGTGTTTTGACTGTTTAGCATTATGTTTTGAAAGTGAATATGTAATGTGGAACAATCTGAGTTAGTTAACAAGCTGCAACAAAACGCCCTGCAGAAAACATTGTGTCCATGTGTTTGCAGTATGTGGTTGTGAAAATCAGATGTTTCATGTTTGAGTGTATGACGGATTCTGATTATTTAAGGATTGACATAAAAGGAGTTAAGGATCCCAAATTGAGTATCTGCAACTTGATAATATGATGATCAGAAACAGTAGCAGCATAACCAAACGCTAAAAACCGATTATCTGCAACTTGAAAGCTGGATAATCAGATAATTAGTTTCAAAACACAATGCCAAACACCTGTTAAACAAACTAGACCATCAAGATCAGTTTGATGAGACAATAGTTAATTCACTCACCCGTAGGAAGCCCTCAAAATCCAACTCTTTAGCCAAGTTAGAATATGAGTCACTTAACATACGGATAACCTCATCTGGACTTGCTACCTCATTAAAAGGCTTTAATGTCGCCAAAACTGGCGGCAAATCCTGTATTGTGACCGTGCCAGATTGATTTCTAGATGAGATAAACTAGATAAACAGATTCCATTACCATATGAACCAATTAAATTTTTATAAAGTTACATCAAATAAATGAGCAAATATATGAAAAATGAAATGTCATACTTTGGTTCTAAGTTTACGAAGCTCCACTTGAGTGAATTGGCTTTGGAGCCATTGATCATTAACAAAGACACCCTCGAAGGTAGACATCTTTCACTTGATTCCCAATGCCCAATTCAGAAAATCTTGAAATACATCAATCACAATCAAACAATCAGACGAGTTTTTCGCGTAAATCGCAACGAACCCATGTGAATCAACGTCTAAAAAGATTCATGCACATAACAATAATTCAAGTAAAATAGCAATCTATTCATGGTGCTCATATACAAACATATCCTTGAAATCTTGAATTCAAGAAAACACATTGCAAGATCGAATCTTTATCGTCAAGAATGAGAAAAACACAAATGGGATTAAGAATCCAGATAACAATACCTGAAAAAGATTAATCATGGATCAAGAATTCATGTGGGAGAAGCCATAGAATTGACGTAGGGTTGATGATCATAGGTACCTTTGGTTGAATTTGATTTTGTTTTTGTGAATTGAAGAGGACAGAGGGGGAGTGGAGAGAAAATCGCATTGCCTATCGGACCTGCGTAAACTTGGGGAATGAAAATCGAAGAGAAGGTGATGGTGGTATATGATTGACTTGTATGGTGTCTTTGTAACATGGGATTGAATTGCCCATTTTGAGTGCTAAAATACGGTTTTGTGCAAATTGCAAAATAGGCCCTCATAGTTACATTGTTGGGTATAATGGTAATGAGATTAAAGTTAGAGTGATGTAGTTTTTGTTGAGGTCAAAAGTTCGAGTATTGTGTATAACAGGTTGATGTTTAATAATTGTGATGTAGATTTAGAAGTAGATTAGATGAGTATGTAAGTTGTTATTCTAATCAAAATACATCTAGACTTCATCATTTAATTTTGTCTTCGTGGGTTGTTTTGGTCTTTTAATTTTGTGCTCTTATCAAAGTAGTGATGGATGTTAAAGATAGAAGAAAATTATAATTTTTTCACACTACATGAAAGCTTTTCATAACATTCCTCTTATTGACGGGAAACCCATTGCAACAAATGGGTTGTCAAGGCGTTCGACTTGGTATTTTTCAAATCGGAAATGTCTTTGAGGGTGTGTGCTTTTCTCTTCATAGCTTTGTTTGAAAGGTGAACATGAGGACAACAAAACTCACTTGATGGTGTGAGAACCTATCCTAAGGATAAATATATGCATCTTTATACCATTAAGCCGGATAACAACATTTGTGACTCAAAGAGTTCACTAGGGTGGTGTTGAAAATATCATTACCAAAGGTGTGATAATGTTTCTTAAGGACCTCTAACTCATAATATACTTAATTTGCAATGTTCCTACCCATGTATCTTCTTGTAGATAGAGTGATTCTTGTTGCTATAAAGATCCTGAAAATAACTTTTATTGCCTCGTGGCAGTACCTGACTCGGTGTTCTTTCGTGGTTGTTGGGCAAGAAATGAACCAAAAACCCCCACGAGGGAGAAACTCTACTGACTACTTGGATAGTTGGATGTGACAATCTATACTTAAGGAAGGAAAGTAACAAATGGTAAAGAGTAAGCAAATGCGTGAATTTAATGTGCTTGTCCTTTCTTAGTGAAAATGTATTTCAACATAAGTGCACTTTGATCATCCTACAATCAATGACCGTATGAGGTAACTGTCTATGCAAAAGCATGATACAACGCGTCAAATATGCTCGTTGGTCTAGGTATTACCGAATGGTTTGGACTATAAACTACTTGCTAGTATGTTGGTTGTTGTTGTTAAAAGGCACACATACAATCTTTGTATGTTATGTTAGTGTATTTAATGTCATACCTTGATATTCTTTATTGGAGTTTTAAACACTAGATAATCCAAACGTTAAACAGTCTAGACAAAGTGTAAGTTTTTATTCAAAGAGTCTTCCTTCATACAGGTCTTAGCCTTGACAAGCCCGAATGCAAAGAGGTTCAGTCGTAAATAAGACTACACGGTACCCCATAAGACCGAACCTCCCTACACGTTATACCCGATCTCTACATGATGTATGTAAAATAAACCAAAAATAAACAAGAATCTTTATAGTACCACAAATAAAATTATACAACAAAAACACCTCAAATTCTCGTACACAATTCAATATCAATCAATCAAATACATAAATACCACATCAAAAGAATACTCACAACACCACCATCAACCCACCGGAAACCACCACCATCACCACCCCCTTCCACAAGCTCCACCCAACATTCCGGCGAGAAGACGACGACGGCGCCGCCCTAGCAGCCGACCCTTTACCCCCATCCGCCACCGGAGCATCCGCCACCGGCGCAATATCCGGCACCGGCGCCGGAGCCGGCGCCGGCGGCGGAATATCAGTCCCAAAGATCGCCTCCGGCAACAACACCCGGTTCACCTGATAAATCGCCACCGGATCGGTCGAATGCACGCTGCTGCTCACCTCTGTGTTGGTCCAACCGGACCCAATGTGCACGGTTCCGGCGACATCGGTGAAGTTCAGAGTGTACGAACCGCCGGCCAGTGTGTTCACCGGTCCGGCGTCACTGAGGTTCTTGAAGTCCGATAGTGAGTAATAATGGGGCAATGCGTGAAAAAGACACAGTTGTTTGAGTTGATCGCCTGTGAGATTTGATAGTGATGGTTTCTTTAACGATGTGAAGGCTTTATCTTTGGGTACAAACAGAGTGATCCCTTCATCGGTGTTGTTTGCTTGAGTTTGTAGGGTTTCGATCACTTTGGTCGATTGGAGGTATTTGAGGAACGTGGAGAATGGGCCGGCGACGGAGAGGAGTTCGGTGAGGTTGACGTAGTCCGGCGCCGGCGCCGGTGCCGGAGTTGGGGTGAGGATGATCGGTGATGGTGGTGATGATGCTGGTGTTGCTGCTTGTGAGTATGAGAGCATGAGTGTGGTGAAGCATATGAAGATCTTGATGGGATCCATTGTCAAGATCTGGTTGGAATGTTTGTGATTTGATGCCAATTTGGTAATCCTGCAATACCCATTTGGGGATTAGATCAATGTTGTGAGAGATTGATGAATTTAGGTGGTAATGTTTAGATCTGAAGATTGAAGAACATGAGGTTGCTGTTTGACTTTTGAAGTCAATTTGGTTGGTTCATGACTTCTAAATTTGTGGAAACTGGTTTGATGTAAAGAGGTGAAAACATGGTGGGAATTTAACTATAAGAGGATTGTTACAGTTTGAAGTTTTGTTGGTGATAAAGTATAAGATATTGTGAAATAGTTTAGTTGATTGACTTTCTAAAGATGGACTCTGTTTGAAATTGGCAGTTAGATCTGGTAGCTATGAAACAGAGCAAAAATATGTAGATAATATAACTGACATCAGAGATCAAATCTAACATGTTCTTGCATAAAGTTCATAAATTTAAGCCATGAGTTCTTAAAAACTCAAGAAATGACAAGAATTTGCTTTGAATTTCAAGATCAAAGCTTGATTTATGAGCAAAAGAATGAAAGAATGCTTGTAGTATGCAATGTGTATCATAAAGCTAACATACATAAACAGATCTAGATCTGTGCAATGTTCATCAAGAAATGCAATAATTGGTAAGTGAAACATGAACCCACTTCAATTATTCAAACAAGAATGCAATGTAATCATCTAAATTGATAATATTATTGAGTTGCAGAGATCATTGAGGAAGAAGACCAACCTTTGGTAGGAGGTACTCAGAGGAGAGTGAAGACTACAATGGAGAGTAGAATGTATGAGAGAGTATAAATAAGAGGGTTTGGGTGATAATAATAATAAAAATGTTGGTATTATATTATATTATATTTATTAAGAGTGGCAGCTGGTGGTGTAGCAGGGTAGAGTTGGTACAAATCAAAAGTGCAAGCAAAAGATAGTGTAGTTAGGGTTCAATATTTTATCAAGATTTAAAGTTTGTTTAGTTTTTTATGAGTTAATTTTAACATAAACTGTTAAAAATATAATTGTTGAGTTGTGGAGTCTAATGTTAATGATGTATGCATGGTTTCAAAGGTGAAAACTCCTTAATAAGAATCTTGTTGTTTGATTATACATGTGTTATATATCTAACTGGTTATTCATAAGCTACTTATTGTATAATTAAACTTTTGAACTTACGGGCCGCTTCTTCATTCATAAGTATGCATATCACTATAGCAGCAATGCCCTAAGCTAAAAGCAAAAGTATTGATATATATTTGTTAAACGTTCTTAGACATAAATCTTTTTTTTCTTTAAATCACAAAATCCTTGTGTTTGTTCTTGTTCCCATTGGTGTTTTTATTCATTCATCGTGATGTTGTTCTTTATTGTAAACCATACCCTCACCACTTAACGATTTCTTAACAAAAATTTGAATTTCTTATTGCGTGAATTTTCGAATTTTCACAAGTTAATAGAATTTTTAGAAAAAGAAACAAAAGGTCAACAACTTTATGTTAGAGGTCATGGTCCAAATAATCAATATTTTTTTTCATGACATAATTAGTAACATTAATTTTGAGTCTTGATATACTACCTAATATATATTGAATTTAACTGTCTCAAATTTAAAAAGCATGTACTATTTTAACATAATGTATACCCTCAAGGCTCAAGATGAGATTTCTTAATCAAACAACTCTCTTTCTCACTCAACTGATTTACCTTTTTAAAATAGAAACAAAACAAATAGTTATGAAGTGTCCAACCTTGCACTCTACCCTACCACCAACACAAAATCTTCAAGTTTCTCTTTCATGGAGGTGGATTGTGGTTTCCTTTTTTCATTTTCTTTAGGGGAGAATTAACAAAACTAGTCCTTTGACATTTGCTAAAATACACATTTTTCCCACTCGCAACAGAAAATTTACCAATAAAGTGATGTTTATGTTTAGATGTTTATTTAAATTGATAAACATGTTTTAAATCATCAAACTATGACAAGATGAATGAACTAACAATTGAAAAGAAATCCTTTTGCACTAACTTTTTATATTGAAATGTTTAAGAATAATTCTATTACTTCTTGCTCGTTGAGACATTTATTTAGGTTAGCCACATAGTACATAACCTCTCCAAGTTTGAGATTTATGATGGTTTGAAGTTGGTCTACCTTTATAGATAAAGAAATTGATATTAGCTCTAACTCTAAAGGAACATGCATTAAAAACATGTAAACTCTTTCTCTAACAAACAATACAAGTTATATTTAAATGAAACTATCAAAGGTTAAAAATTCTCACATTAGGTAAAATTAAGGCAAGTCATGATATCTTAAGTTTGTATTTCTAGACCAACAAGATTGAATGAAAACTAGAGATTGTTTGGACCAATTAATATTTAAATACGAGTTTTCTTATATTATCGTAAGGGTTAGTATAGTACTTTAACCGTTTATCATCAATCACTAGGAGGGGATTTGCTTAAACTATACTAATTTATGTATATGTTCTTATCTCTTAAACATGACTTTGACTAGATAAGGATTCCTAAGAAAATTAACAGGTATGCACTTATGCTAAACCAAAGAAACCAATAAGAATCACTAACATTAATTATAACTTTTTTGCATTTAAAATGTTTAAAAGGTATTTAAGTACTGATTACATGTATGTTCAACATAAATAAAGGAATGAAGAGTGTTATGCATATGTAACACTATATCGAAAGAAAATGTCTTACACATATATAACTTATGTGTGATGTATGTGTAAAACTATATTACATTTTCTTCATTCGATTCATACCCTTATCTATATGTATGCACACACATATATAAAAAGATAGTGATAAAAAAATCTATAAATTATTTGACCAGTTTCATTAGATTTTTGTATTTTTATATAATTAAGTAGTTTTCTTATGAACATTCCATAATTACCTAAACCCTTTAAAGATTTGATGAAGTCTCACCAACCAAGACTTCAATTATTCATGGGGGTTGAATATGTATAACATTTTAAAACCTAGGGTTTGATGATAAATCATGTAAAATATTGGGGCAAAACATGAAATTCCACAACTTTACAAATGCTGTCAACAACAGCCGAAAAACCCAGAGGGAAACATGCCCCACCAGACACCGCCTTTTGTCCATTTCTCTACAAGTCCTCAAGTTTTTCATAATTTACATTTTTCGTCCTTATCTTTAACTATTTACTTTTCTCTCCCTTAATTCTTTCTTGTGAATACTTTGTTAAAATCAGCTCTCGAAATATTGCTCTTTTGGACTTAGATGTATTACACATATTGTAGGAAAGTTAAATTAGAATGTGATATGATGAGATTTTTATTATTTGTTTTGATATTATAAAGACTTTAATTTGTTTATACACAATCCCACCTAAATGACAGCATAGGTGAGTTATGGTTATATAGCTTACGCGACTTGTATTGTCTTATAAATCGTAAAGCATGTTGATAACAAAAAAACTGTAACATATTCTAGAGATGTTATATAGTTAAGGTTTATTAGAATAATAGTTAATTATTATATTAGATAACATAACCCTACAAAAAGAATCTTATAGATGTATATAATTACACTAAAAATCACAATTTTTATCTTTATCCATATAATTACACTAAAAATCACAATTTCTTCTCTCTCCTTTCAAATAAATAATATATTTTTATATCTTTTTCATTACCTTTTCTCTCTTCTTCACTCACAACCACTTTCAAAAATATTAAAAGATTTATAAGGGTTGAACAGTGAATCCTTAAATTTACAGATGAACAGTAATATTTTCTCTCTCTTCCACTCACAACCATTCAAAATCATCCCATATAATTTAAGAACTCACACTCACATAAATATAAAGCATGGGTTGTGAATGCTCTTAGTCCAATAAACTCATGATACTAAGAAATGTAAGTTTGCCGTTATAATAATTAAAAGATTAAAAAAGGCTATAGAGGAAGAAATAAAAATGAAAGTATGTGTAAATATATTAAAATTCTGGGGGTTAAATGGTAATAAACATAAGAAAAAGAATGCAAACTTGGATTTTGGTGTATTATATTTTATAGAATAGAAGGTGCAATGCCTATTTTTTACCAAGAACCAAACCTGTCGGCGGCAGGATAGAGGCACATTTTTTTTTCTTATTTTAATGTATTTTCTCTCTCTTTTGGTTTTACATATGTAAACTAATGCACATTAGATCCGCTACAAAAGGAGTTTTACCTACAAAGTGATAAAAACATGTGTTTACGTTTATGGTTTTATGACTAAATAGGTATTTGTGTTCATTTATACATGTAGAATATAAACATTTATATGTTATGACTAGCTTTAGTAAACCCGTGTTGTACGGTTGAATAAATAAAATATTAATATAATAAAATTTATTAATTATAAAAATAATATTCTAACATATGATAATAGTAAAATTATGTATGAGAAATGACTATAAGTAATAAACAGTTAGATCAACTTTTTAAAATTTTGTTATTAATTTTTTTCCAAAAAAATAACATTTTGTTATAAAACAAACCGTATAAAATTTTATTTTTAAAATTTTCTTATTATAGCTCCAAAATTTAATTATTTTTTGTTTTAACAAATTGACTCTTTTGAAAATACCAATTTTAAAAATATTTCGTATTTTTAAAAAAGTATTATGCTTTAGAAAATTCATTATTTTATAAAAAATTATTTATTTAAAAATAACATTAATAAGTTGATCTATTTTTTAAAAAATATAAAATAATATTATTAGTAATTAAGGTAATTATTTAATAGAAGAAAGAGGCGGGAAATTTTAGTGAGAATGATTGTGGTGTTCACACGTGTCATCCAAAGATATCATTTTATTAGAGTATGAAGATGAAGATTTAAATAGACATTGATAAAGAAAACGTGCATAAAATTTTGCTTGGAGGAGAAGGCTAAATAAAAACTCTATTTGGTTTCCTTGTTCAAGTTTCTTTACTCATTTTGTAGGTCTAGAATTATGAGTTGTTTTTTTTTCTTTTTTAATAAGTAGCTTTTCATATTGTTTGAAACAAGTTCTAGAATCATTATTTTACCTACTCTGTTTACAAATTTGAAGTTGTACGGTGAAAGCCGTAAGATCTTAATCAACAATTGCAGTGCTCGTTATATCAATTGTTGTGGTGATTTCTTGATTTCTAATTACATTACACTGATTACACTATAGTTGAAAGAAGAGAATGAACCATATTTTTATTGTTATTTTATTTAATTTACACTTTTATCATGTGCTATATATAATATACGTTTTAACTCATTTAGTTTTCGAATAATATTGTTTTTTTTTTGTAATAACTTTTGATCGTAAACGTTTTTTATAAACAATATGCACGGTTATCTTTAGTTCTTTTTTCTAACGTTTAAATATAAATTTTTTGAAAACAAAGTTGTATTCAAAATTGAGTTTTTTAATCATAGTTATGACAGAGTACAACTTTTATAGTAGAATTTACTTTTTGTGGTTTTATGACACGAAGATGCTTACTTTTATTCTGAAGTGCGCATTAAGACATTCATTAGGACGATTTTACGCTAAAATGACCGTTGTTGCAACTTGTGATAGAATTTATCATGCAACGCATGTTGAGGCAAAACCTAGTTTTTTTAAGAGATTTACTAGAATCCGCCCTAATTATGCATCAGACAGAATTTCCGGTACTATATCTAGTCATCTTGATATTAGAAATATTTATGTGGTTTTTTAACTATTTGACATTTATTTAGGTTTATGTTAATTCTTAATACTTAAGATATCTAATTTGATAGAAATTAATATTTTAAGAGACTAACATGTAAATAGTAGTGGTTAAATTAGTTTGGGAGTTGTTTGCCGACGGTTCATGTTTTCTTCTTCCATTTACGCTCTTTACGAATAAAAAACCCTAACACCATAAGAAAATTCTTTAAAAAAACTCTTAATTAAGATCATCATGAATTTATCTTCATAAACAAATATGCCGAAGAGTAAATCATCTCCTTCAAATAAGTTCTAATTAATTTAGAACTTGTATAATTGATATTATGTGCAGAAGTAATCCATTCTACACTTGCATCCAACTATCTTATTATAAAATCTTATTCTAAATATTGGGTATCCGATCACTCATTAACCATCCAGTTTTTATGTTTCCCTGTTGTTTATGATGGTATCCAATTACCCATTAACCGCATATGTTTATAGGTTTCCCATTCCCATCACCACACGTCCTAAAAATGGACCTTAAAAGCGACGAGTTTAAAAACAAATTTTAACCGGCATGATGGGTTCAAAAGCAACACAAATAACCTCCAACAAGTCACACTTCTATCAACAATATCCTGAGTTAGACACAACCGATCAATAGAGTGCTTCTCGATAGATATACAGTAAAACACTACATAAACATAGGATTCGATATCAACTTTAAAGTTTGTGGCAACATAATCAAGGAGTTAAAAGTTGTAACCTTTAAGGAAGAATGCATGCATAAGAGTGACTCCATGAGGCCTATGAATACTTAACTATATTCCCAACTGACTGCAGCAACTCCTTGGTCTTTTCTGCTGTAACTGGTAGCTCAAGAGTCACCTGCACTCAACAAATTCATCTTTAAGAATATAATCTTTACACCACCCCATCTATATCGGTTCTCTATTTCATGGGTCCCATCTTGATTCGACGATAAATAAGACCCCAAAATTACAGGTTCATTGTCTTGATTTCTTATGTTGTTTTCTGTTAAGATAGGCTCACCTCTTTGAAGATTTCACTATGAGAGACCTCCTTGAAGCCCTACAAGATGGACCAAAGGTGCATTAGTTAGGCGCGTGAAATATGTAACAAGGAAACAAATAGTAACAAAAAATGTATTTTAAATAAGTTGATAGGGAGAGATGAACCAGTTTACGAAACATATTCAAAGAAGCTTCATTTGAATCTCCAATTTTGGCCCTAAAGGTATTGATCTTGTCGTTTTCAATGGCGTACACTAACATCATCAACACTGATTCCATCCCAAGGCCTTTGCCACGACTTCACTAGCAACAACGACATGGTATAGAATCGATGAATTAAACATTTGAACAAAAGAAAATACAACCATGATGAAGAAATGAAGGTTTTATACCTTTTAGGCTCAGCTATCATGATTTCAATCTCAGCCAATTGGGAATCCTCCATATCATTCATGTATATGTTAACATCACCTACCATGGCTGCAAAATGAAACAACCATCACAGCCCAAAGTATTAACTTACTGCAGACTTCATAAATTTAGAGAAATTAAACCACTATAACTCCTGTAAAGGTTCAAAAATCTTGGCTTTAAAAAGAGCATGCCAAAGGCGCAGGTTAATCGAAAAACGCCTCATGTCATTGAGGCTGCGATTCATGTGCACGTCGATGAGAATTAGTCCAACACATGGTCCAAGGAGGCGTTGAAACAAAAAGAACGTGGCACACCAAGGCCATAAGGTTCCGAGTTTAAGTGTGAGGTGAAAAGCACACCACATCACATACGCAAGGAGACCTAACAATTAACAATCTATATAGAGAACCTAAAAAGTTATATGTATAGCCTCCTGATGCATAAAATCTTCCCATATACAACAGGGTGCCTCATGCCTGCACGGCTGCACCTCACACGTCTCAATTATGTCTCATGTATAGTTTTTGCCTCAAGCAGACCTAAGCGATGGGGATAGCGGCAAGTGTGCCTCAGGCGCGCTTTATATAACATAGGCAGAGGCTAATATAAAAGATATGAGATTTTTTGTTGTACATAAAACATATTTGGTTGCACATAGAGCTAAAACCTCGCGAGCATAAAGCTCTCGTCTCAACCTCGTGCCTCGGCTTTCAGGAACTAAACGCGCCATAGCACCTCACCCGATTAGAAGAAAGTAACCATCCAAATTCTAAACTACTTTAAGAATGACACATGATATGAATCAAATGGCATTCAGATATTCTAACCATAAACATGCTCTGATTGTTTATATAAATGCAAAAATTGTCTAAACTCAATCTGATTATCAACTGTTTGTCAGATAACAAGCACTACACAACTCTAACCCTAGATCACAACTTACAACACAACATCAAACCAAAATCAGAAGGCAAAGAGTCAAAATTTCACCTTCAACATGAGGATCGCCATGATTGAACTTCCCAGAAATCAATTCTTTATCCAAGATGATAAACGTACGCTCTGCAAAAACCAACAGAAATTAAATTCATAATAATAATAAAATAGAATTGTCTATTATTATGAGGATGAAGGTGGAGGTACTTAGGGGGTCTTGGGTCCATGAAAGCTGCATCTGGTATTCTTCTTCAAGGGTGAGAGGATCCGACCCGGTGGCTTGAAGGAGATACGGGTCTTGCATCCATTGATGGTACTTGAGGACGTGTTGGTTCATGTACGCTACCAGTATTACTTTCGAACCCTCTAAGCTCACCCCCATTGTTTCCCCTCAAACGCGCACACAGTGATTGTGATGGTGAGTTTATAAATATAATAAAGCTCGGCTACTGGACTTCTACACGGGTTGTTTGATTTTGGCCGACCCGGTTGAATGGCTGATTCGATCAACCGATAAGCGTGTTTGATATAGTTGTATTGTGTTCTGACCGGGTCCGTGGGTGCTGACCCAGACCCTAAATTAAAACTTGCTGACCCGGAAAAGGGGCGCTGCCCCTCGGCCAAACCCCCACCGCACGACCCCCTCGGCCAAACCTCCACCCGTCGGCGCCTCCCTCGGCCAAATCTCAAAAGGGTTTGGACCCATACGACGCGTATAGCTGTCGGTGGACCTACACCCTCCCCCATACGACCCAATGCTATACGCAACATATGGGTTCATACGACGCCTATAGCCTTGCTAAATGATTGATTAGACTTAAGTCAGTTTTGTTGTCTGAAAAGGCTATACACAGCGTATTGGGCCATACGACGCGTATACCTTTGTTTTTGAATTATTTTGACTTGACGTAAGATTCTTTTCGTTAATATATAAACGCAGTAGATATCAGACGAATGCGCTCGTATTCAAAACTTATTCGTTTTCTCCGAAGGCAAACGTTTGATACTTTCAGTAATTGATAGTAATCATAACGTTTAATCTTCACAAAAACATATTATCGCAAGAAATTAGTGTTATGTGGTTCAACATTTTCTTCTGGTGCATCATTTACTCGGTAAACATTTTATTCTTATTTCACTAAGTATTTACATACATATATACATATATTTGAATTGGATACTTAAGAATCGTTTCAACTGACTCGGGTTCCATCGATGCTAGTCGGTTACGGTTAACTTGAATAATTTTTAAGATTTTTTATCATAACCGACTAGTATCGTAGAACCCGAGTTAGTTGAAATGATTATTAAGTAATCAAGACATTTATGTGTACGTAAGTATGTATATAAATGAAGTAAGAGTTATAGTTTACCTGAAAAATTATTTTGAAGAAATAGTTGACCCACATAACCCTATTTTCTTTCAAAAAAATCACACGTGTCGTATAGTGCAATACGCTTTGTAAAAGATTGCTTTATAGTACGACTGACAGCTATACGTGGCATATGGGCCCATACGCCGCGTATAGGTGTCAACTAACAACCTATACGTGGCGTGTGGATCCATACGCCACGTATAGGTGTCAGACGTACTATAAAAGCGTTGTGTACATGGTACGAATATACGCAGCGTATGGCGCCATACGCGGCATACGTGGCAAGCCTATACGTGGCGTATAGCACCATACGCGGCGTATAGGTGCCAACTAACATCCTATATGTGGCGTATGGGTCTATACGCCACGTATAGTTAATTTCAAATTTGACGGGACACAAAATTCGTTTTCAAATATATAAGAACGCTTTCGATCTCTCTAAATTGTGAAAATCTCAAACGTATGTTTCTCTCAAAATATCACACTTTTTCATTCGTTCGTTATGTCGTTTTGGGATGGTAACTATTTGTTTGGTGAATATGCAAATGAATATTCAAACGCTTCTTACGTGGCGGATAGTAATCAAGATGATTCGTACGTTCAATATTCTTATGAGACACGATTACCAGGGTTAAACCAATCGTACGTTCCCGATGATGAATTCGAGTTCTGCCGAGAGTCAAGTTATGACCTACAACAAAGTAATATAAACTTTCTTTCGAGTGATGAAAATCAGACCACGAAAGTATCATTTGAAACGTATCAAGAATTTTTATCACTCGATGATCTAGTCTGTTGGGCTAATAATAGGGGACGTAATAATAGTTACGTTATTATTACAGGAAGATCAAAGGAAAAAAAAGGCCAGGTCGTAAAGGTATGGCTATCTGTGATCGTGGTGGCGAACACAAAAGTAAAGCAACAGTTAGACGATCTAGTAGCAAAAAAATCGGATGTCCTTTTAAATTAGTAGGGATATACGAAAACAAACGTCGTTCGTGGAAATTAGAGTTGAGAAGTGACGAACATAACCATGATCCCTCTCAACATATGGAGGGGCACCCATTTGTAAGAAGGTTTTCTGAAAACGAATACAATTTGATGGAGCAGCTTATTGATCAGACATGGAGCCTCGTAGTATCTTATCAGCTTTATAAAAGCAAAATCCTAATAACGCTTCCATAACCAGAGACGTATACAACGCTCAATATAAGATAAGAAATGAAAAGAACGTCGGTGAAACACCAATGCAAGTTTTAGAAAATATTTTATCTTCTAAAAGGTATGTTTATTACACCCGCGAAGCTCCCGATACAAATGTCGTAGAAGATATATTTTTTTGTCATCTAAAATCATACGACACTTGGCGTGCATTCCCGCACGTGCTGATGATAGACGCTACATATAAAACAAACATGTACAAACTTCCGTTTGTTCAGATTGTTGGTGTGACCTCGACACATAAGACATTTTGTGTTGCTCATATGTTTATTAGTAAAGAACGGGAAGATAAATTTGAATGGGTGCTTAATAGATTGAAAGATACGTTGAACATGTGTATGGAGCCGCACGTCATAATAACGGACAGAGATCTTGCTTTAATGAACGCATGTGTTAAAGTATTCCGAATACTTTGAAGTATTTATGCAGGTGGCATATTGATGAAAATATCGCGAACCACTGTAAAGCAAGTTTTACGGAAGACGGCAGACAAAAGTTTAAATATGCATGGGCACGTTTGTGTGAGTCTCCCACGCCGGAGATTTACAAGTATAACTATAACCTTCTTTACGAACGACTAGTTGAAGCGAAGCGAGAAAGTAAGTTTTTCATTACATACATACATACAATATTGTTAAATAAAGAAATATAATTTAATTATGTTTTATTATATTTTCAGAAGTATTGTCATATATAAACAAAAACTGGTTAGAGAGTTACAAAGAAATATTTGTATCAGCCTGGACTAACTCAAACCGCAATTTTGGCCAACACACAACAAAAGAGTCGAGAGTCAGCATGCAAATTTAAAAAGATATCTTAAATCAACAAATAGCTCACTGGATAGACTTGTGGAGTTTGTAGATCAATTGGTAAACACACAAGAGGTAAATTTAAAAGAAAGCTTTGAGACAAGCAAAATTAAAATCATGAATCATCATAAACTCTCACTATTTGATTACGTACGAGGCAAGGTTTCACACAAAGCTCTTGATTTATTAGTTGCCGAAAACACTAAATTGCATGTGATGCGCTCAGCAAATGCAACGTGTGGTTGTCATCTTTTCACTAGTTGTGGCTTGCCTTCTGCTTGTCGGCTGGAAAAATATGAATATTCTGGTAATAGCCGCTCCATCTTTATCATTTTTCTGTTACAGTAACGAAATATATATTAATTTATAATTTATAATGCACACACTAAAATTTCATTAGATGTAATTGACGTACTTTGGACGAAGCTTGATAAAATTAAACCATCATTTATGGTGGATGAAAAAGTCGATGTTAAAGAAGAGATGAAACGCGTGAAACAACAAATAATGACACAACCCACCGCTGTAAAATTTAGTTTGGTGGAAAAATAAAAAAAATTGTGTATCAATGGAAAAATAACAAAAAAAGCCTGTTGTTCAAACAGATTTTCGCAGTCGTCTAACATTAAAGGTTCAACAGCAAAATCAAGACACTCAACATAGTACGTGTGACATGCAAGACATAGCTCATTTACCGGAAGAACAACTTCAGCGGTAAAGCCTCAGAAGCCCGCCATACAACATAGTCGTTCCACATCTTCTAAAGTGTCACAAAGTACTAATGAGTTTTCATCGGGTGTCAAAGATCAAAAATTAAACAATATAAACAGGTTAAACAATTTGGATTCTGTCCTTCTTTCATCAGTATATTTCATGTATATGAGATGTTCAACCCGATGGGAATTGTGGTTTTCGATCTATAGCTCTAGGCTTAGGGTTTAACGAAAATAAGTGGATGTATGTGCGACAACAACTTTTAGAGGATTTGGACAAAAATGAATCGGAATACAGAGAAGTTTTCGATACTTTGTACCCCGGACAGTATAACGACTTGCGTCACACAATAGATTGGCAACGTGTGGAACCTGCACCAGAAGAACATTGGATGATAATGTTGTATACGGGAATAGTGATTGCTCAAAAGTTTGGTGTTATTCTTCATCTATTAAGCAATAATGGTTGTCAAATATTTTTCCTCTTATGGGCTGATCCGAACAATATGATGCCTCATCATATCGTGTCGATTGTTCATGTCAACAATAATCATTTCGTCCACGTTAAGTTAGATGGAGATTATCTGATGCCTACATTAAGTAATCTTTGGATTCTTAACCAAAACATACGTCGTGCAGAATGAGAGATTATGTATAGGCTTCGTATCTCGGAATACAACGCAATAATAGATAATAACCGAGAAACCCCAGCTTATATAAATTTATTTTAATTCAAAACTTGTAATATGTGAATTATATATTTAATACGTTTGTATTATTTTATTATTGTATTCGTATCTCTTGAATATTCAAAAGTTTTAATTCAAAACTTCGTCTTCATATTATATTTTAATTCAAAAGTTTAGTGAATATAAACAATTAAAATTTAATTGTTAAAATTTAAATAATTCAAATTTTCAGAAAATACAATTCAAAGTTCAAAATATATATAAAAATTCAAAAAATTAAACTAAAAATAATAATAAATGCAGCTATACGCCGCGTATGGGTCCATACGCGGTGTATAGCTATTCGGACCAGGTATGTATTTTGGACTTTTCGCATTTTGACCCGACAACAACTTTCAAAACCAAAAACTCTCTCGTATAGGCCGGTACTACACATATTGTTCGTCGATTTTTCTATATCCAGGTATGTATTATTGTTCTTACATCTTTATTATGCTGATCGTTGACTAATTTACATGTTTTATGTGTTATAATCGTTGATTTAAAAACTGCTCATATGAACTATACGCTGCTACAGGCCTGTGTATAGGGCTATACGCGGCGTGTAGCTCATATGTTGAGGAACTATACTCGGCGTATAGCCCTATACGTTGTGTATGGGTGGCGTATAGCTCCAGAGGAAGTAGGTGAAGAGGTTGAGCCCTATACGCGGGGTATGGGTAGCGTATACGGCTATACGCGGCGTATAGTGGGGGTGGGTGAGCTATACGTGGGTATGACACCATACATGGGTACCCAATACGCGGCGTATAGCGGGGGTGAGTCAGTGACTAGTGAGAAGTGACTATACGACATACTCGTTGTATTCGTTTTAAAACTGTTGTATTTATATTCGTTTTCTATACGTGGTATGACACCATACGTGGGTACCCATCCGATTCCGTGTTGCTGGTATTGATCCTCCAGAGTTGCCACCGCCTCTACATTACCCAGATTCGTCGTAGTTTTTATATTATTAATTGTAACTTTTATTTTGTTATGTATTTAATTACTTTGTTATTTATTTATATTATCATTTTATGTTTGTCTTATATGTTTTATTGGTTAATTAAGATTTAAAATTGTCGGTTAATAAGTTACTAAACATAAGTTATACGCAATCTCAAGCTGAACGTGCAAATATAGTCGACACCATAACCTATAAGCAAAATTTTTTATAAAAAAATATATGTAAAAATAACATAAAAATATAAACACCATAACCTATACGTCGCGTATGGGTCCATACGCGGCGTATAGGTTCATCATGCTTCTCACCCAAGTCCAGAAAAAAATTGGAAGCTATACGCCGCGGCATATAGCCATCCCGACACTTCGTCTGACATGCGTTTGACATGGACATGTCAGAAAATGTTTTTATTCCCTATACACCGCGTATAGATCCATACGCCGCGTATAGGGAATGAAAACATGACAATCCACCCTATACGCGGCGTATGGACCCATACGCGGCGTATAGGATACTCAAGTGTTGATTTAAAATCTGGAGGTGTCTATTTAATGGGTCTCATTACTTTCTACTTTGTTGGTTGTACTATTTTCAAAATTAAATGTTGATCAATCATGCAAACACAAACATTGTTGTACTCTTATCAACCAAACTTGATCCAAGTAGTTAAAAACACCTAAAGATTACTTTAAATTGATTAATTTTTGTATAAAAATACCTCATATAAAAATAAACAATGAATACGAGAGAGAGGAAAATACTTGAATATCTCTTGATCTACATTGATTGAAGTGTGTAATTGTTCATGTATGCATCTAATGTTAAAGATTCAATTAATAGATTCACATGAAAACAAAGGAATCTTAATCTTGTGAAATGAAATATGATCTGCATCTCTTATTATCAATATATTAATAAAGTTATAAAGCACATACATAGAAACAACTAGTATTAAACCCTCGCGTTGTGGTGGGAGCGTAAAACCGTGTCAAGTAGCACCAGTGCCACACCACGGCCAGCGATCATCAACACTCGAAAAGTTCATATAAAAAGAAATAAAAAACGAAAAAAAACTAAACAAAAAGAAAAGTAGTAATAAAAACGTTAAACCACGCACATGACACGTAAAAGATAGAAAACAATGACTAAGCCAATTTAAAACTCGCGCGTTGCGACGGGACGTTAAAGGGGGAAAAATAGGCGTATAAACGTTGAACTACACACGCACATCGCGAAGTGTTAACTCATAAAATTTAGATCAAAAAATAAAACAAAAAATTATAAAATTATATAAAAATATAAGGACCAAAGTTAAAAGTGAAAAAAATATTGAGATTAAATTGTAAGAGATGTAAAATGCTTGTGTTACAGGAAAACAAATATAATATATAAAAAAAATAACAAACAAGCGCGGTACAATCAAATATGCCAAAATTACAATTAACAATGCAAAATAAATTTGCAAATTAATATCATAGTTAATTATAAAAGTAAGAGAATTTTTTAAATGCATAAAGATAATTAAGTTCATGATACGGTTAGGTATAGTTTTCATCGTAAAAATTACCAAAGTAGCCATTTGACGAACCTAAATTATTAATATAACCATTGGAAAATAAAATGTACAAAGAACAACCAATAAACGAGCCACGTGTCCATTCCTCGCCATGTGGGGCGAGGAAAATCCATAAATCTTTGCTGAAAAGATGACTGGGCGAGGGAACTACATAATTCTTTGCCGACGTGGCGAAATTTCAGGGATTCTTTGCTGACATGTCTCATTCCTCGCTGACTGAGTGAGGAATCATGGGTTTTCCTCCATAATTACCAAAATGTCACTCCTTGCTCAGAATTTTTATCTTTCTAAAATACAAAAATTTTAGGTGTTATTTGTTTTTCCTGTAGGAAAACGTTTGCACTCTGCGGACCACATCTGCAGCAGAAGAGGTGGACCAATCGTCTGCAGTGTGCAAGAACGCAGACGTGCAAGAAAAAGGTTGTTTGTTTTTTAACATCTGCAGACTGCTAAAATATTTTGTAACTAAAGTAAACCTACTTTTTAAACTTTAAAAGTACTTCAACATTAAAATAAAAATAAAAGTCATACAAATACATTAAATATAAATAAAAATCATATAACACCGCAATAATATTCATAAAACCATACAAATATATTTTATTTAAATCGTTTATTCGACATTCTGCATTAAGTGCTCAGCACTTTCATCTCGTAACTGAGTCATATATTCCCGATCTGATGCGGTACCATGTTCTTCAACATCATTTTCATCAGCATCAACGTGCACATGACAATTTTCAAAGGATACATTAGGTTGATCATATTGTGTAAAAATCATCGTTGAAACCTTCTTTCCTTATGAAATTATGTAGCGCGAAACATGCAATGGTAATGTTCCTTTGTGTTTCAAACGAAAATGGTGCCATCCTCTTTAATATATGGAATCGTGCTTTCAAGACTCCAAAGGAACGCTCAACAACGTTTTGTAGTTTTGCATGTGCGTGGTTAAATTTGTAACATCTCGTATTTTGTTAATTAAAAATTAATTTTTGTTATAAGACCTATTTATGCTATTTATGAAACTTGGTGGGCTATTTATGTATAATTTCTTATTTAATTTAAAGTTCTAAGTTAATTAAATAATAATAATAATAATAATAATAATAATAATAATAATAATAATAATAATAATAATAATAATAATAATAATAATAATAATAATAATAATAATAATAGTAATAATAATATCACTAATAATAATAATACTATTGATAATAATAATAATAATAGAAGTTAAAAATATTAGTTGAAGTAATAACTAATATAAGTTAAATAAGTGTGAAATGATTAAAATTTAAGATGAAATTAAGTTTGGGGGGTTGTTTTGTTAACATTGAAACTCCAAAAGTAACTTCTAGCATAAAATAACAAAAGCATAAACAACAGGGACCATTGGTGTAAATTATTAAAACCCAATTTCCCCCCCCCCTCTCTCTCGCGCTTTTCCGGCCGCCGGCCGGCACAACTCCGGCGCGGCGCCGGTTAACTCAATTTCATGGGTTTATAGCACGATTTCGCTTCAAATTGGTGCCAAAAGACTCGGAAAAACACTTCGGACTCGAACCCACGACTTAATTGAGCATTAAGGCTTGAAATGGAGAGGCTCAAACCGAAAAAGCGCACCTCAATCGGTTCATAACCGTTCAACATACAAAACTTAATGATTAATCAACTTAAACGAACTGTAACGCTCGTGTAATCACCGCGAAACTAAATGTGTAGTTTAATACAAGATTAACGATCAATTAATCACCGAATCATAACCGTAGCTAGCATGATAAGACGAAACCCGTTCGGGACTGAATCGATTAAATTGAACCTATTTAACAGAGGGGAAAGCTTTAATCCGACCCCTTTCAACTCTCTACAACTTCAACTTCCCTAAATTATCACGCAAACATCGATTTCAAGTCCCTGTTCTTCACGAACGAACCGAGATAAAACCCGAGCATATACACTTCAATTCGATCGTAACCAAGTAAGTTAAACACATGAATATGCTCGGCTATACATGGGGAACAAAAGCCCCATGATTTCAATCATTTACAAAATCGAATTGCACTTCAATTTGGGGGAAAATCGTTTCTAGGGTTCTTGGTGAAAAGGGGGAATTTTTAATATGGGTTTAAAAGAGTTAGAAACCAAAATGAACCAAAGCCAAGGCCCTGGTTCACTGGTTAAGCTACTATCTTTACAACTTTGAGGTCCCGGGTTTGAACCCGGGCTCCCTCAACTATTTTTTTAGGCTTTTTAAGCCTTAATTTAATTATGGGCAATTTTTAATAATTATAAAAATAGCTTTTGTAAACTTTAAATATTCTTTTAAAACACCAAATAATTTCTGGAATTTTTATTAAAATATAGATAATAAAATAAATTTTAATAAAACCTTTTTACGAAGATTATTCTAAGTTTTATTTCTATTAAAATGGATTTCAAATCTTAATTAGCAAAATGATTTTTGATTTAAATATTACCTTTAAATTATTATCGTTTAAATCATGTTGTTCCAAGTGTTTATTTAAGTTTTATATGTAAACCTTATTAGTTATTTTAAATGGATTAATTGCATATTTTCTATTAAAAGACATGAAATACTATATTTCCTTATTATTTAGCGTATTTACAAAAAACCCCCAAATTCGACTTAGAACCCTAGCCCTCTCTAATTTGTTAAACTTATTAAACTTAAATCTTGTAATATTTATATATTTAGGTTCCTTGTAACGTTTTATCTTGGAACGACGTTTACTATTCTTAAATAATCTCCATTATATACTTATTGCCATGTGAGTTTCCTTGCCCCTTTTTACATTTTTCACACTATTTTGGGGTGAAACATGATACTTATACATCATACACTTATAAACGTTTGAGACTTGTAATGCACTTGCAATTCATCTTTATATTTTGTCATGGTTATTTGTGTGTTGTAAGTGATTATATGAGATACATAGTTTGTTTACAATCATTAACTATTGCTAGCCTGGCGACGTCTTAGATCTTTGGGCCTGACAAGCCTATTTGGTGCTAAAGCCGAGGTTTTGCTGGCTCCTGATGACGTATGCTTGTTCATCATGGGAACCAAATACACTTAGCCAATCTTATATACTTGTAATCAAGTCGAGGTTTGGTTGTAACTGTGACATCCGTCACCTTAAGGTCCGTCAATTAACGTGGTTTTCCGTTAACTATTCTTGGATCAATCATTCCTCATCTTTATTAACTCTTTATGTGGATATCATACTTGCTTATCATCTTTATTCTTGTGTTCGTATCGTTAACATATGCTATTCTCAAAAACTTTTAAAACTTTCATCATCGTAACCGCCAAATATATCATTTTTATATAAAATTAACGTCACTAACAAAACCATTTTTAAGTAATAAATATCATTAAATACATTTTTATAATTAATATGATTAACCTAACAAAGTCGTTTTCGACCGAAATAATTTGGGAAACTCGGGGGTTAAGTGCAGGGACTAAAATTGATATTTTGCAAACTTGGGATGGGTATAAATACCCCCCGTTTCCAGCCCTAGCCACCATAATTCTCCATCTTCATCTCCTTCATCCTCTTCTTCACCATTTTCTTCATTCTAGCACCAAAACCGCCCCGCTTGGTCTCGTTTTTATCGTCTAGACTTCATCTACAACCTAGTCTACTCCATTCTAGCAGGTAGACGGCCTTGGTTGTCCCTTTTCTTGCTTATTCACGGCTGTCCAAACTAGTGTTTCGGGTGTTCGGGTTCAACCCGAACACATGAGGTCGTGTGGGTGCGTGTGAGGTCTTTCTGCGTGTGCTTCTTGTTTGTGTATGTGTGTAGAGTGTTTCTTGAAGTCCTTGTTGTGTAAAACTCATGCTCGGAGCGGCCGAAGGCTGCTCAGCCCCGTCAACAGTCGCGATTCTGTTGTCCAGGCGACTGGGTCTGTCATGCGATTGAGTCGTGCGACTGAGTGAGTCGTGCGACTGAGCCATGCGTCTGAGTCAATCGTGCGACTGTGTCGTGCGACTGGGTGTGTCGTGCGACTGAGTCGTGCGTTTGTGTGTATGTGTGCGATTGAGTCATGCGAGCGAATGAATGTGTGCGATTGAGTCATGCGAGCGAATGAATGTATGCGATTATGCGTGTTTCATACGACTGGAGTCCAATCGCACGAATGAAGGTTCAATCGTACGAATGTAGCTGATTCGTACGAATGAAGGTTGATTCGTGCGTATGGAGGTTGAGTCGTGCGATTGGGTGTTGAGTCGTGTGATTGAATGCCAGTCATACGAATGAAGGTTCAATCGTACGAATGAAACTAATTCGCACGATTGAGGGTTGATTCGTGCAAATGGAGAGTTGAGTCGTGCGTCTGGTCCTGTCGTGCGACTGAAGTTGTTGTGTGTGATTTCCTTCGTATGCGTGGTGTGTGTATGTCGTGTGATGTTGAGGTAACATTAACACGGTTGCCATTGCTTAGCCACAAAGATTAAAGTCAACGCTATCAAGCCTACAAATACTATTTCAAATTAAATTAACTTAACGTTTCACAATTATCAACCGATTTGTAACTACTAATATTTACCAAATACTTCTTCAATAACAATGAACTTTTACACAATATCATCAGCAATGGCGACTAGTACTTGGATATACATAAGATCTAATACTTGTGTTTGTTTGTGTGTGTTACACGCGACCCAGCCGATACAACCCGAACCGACCGATCATTATTATACGCTTTACACATATCATTAATGCTTAACAATAACTGTCAATAGGTGTTTGACCGTTCATTTGCATACAACATTTGGGTACATTGATCATACATACTTACCACCTAACAAGTGAGTTTCGTGGCCCCTTTTACGCTTACAATATTTCAATCATTTACAACTTGGGGGAAAAGTATGCTCACCCATTTTCAATGCTGTACAATTTACTTACAATTTACATACATGGAATCAACATGATACTGTTTTACAAGTACTTATCTGATACATGCTTGGGTCTGCTGTGTGGTTCTATCTTTGCAACTATTTAATTCCAGTATGGGAACCGACGGATAGGTATTGGTAGTACTACTGGGTTGACACCCCCACCCTTGTTCGTTGGTATACTAGTTAGTACCATCAGTGGCCAGGAACGGGCCCTTGGATGAATATATTCCGACAATATCTTTGTGTACGTCGCTAGGTTTGGTTGCAAAGCTCACTGTCATGTGATTTTACTTGCTTATATAACTGTATTCACGGTATTCCACATCGCTTACTATATACAGCATCACTTACTTACTTACTATTTAAACCTGCGAGCTCACCAACAATTTTGTTGACCATTTTGAGCATATCTTTTCAGGTGACCATGCAAATTGAGGAATATAGGTGTGCTACCTTAGTGGAGACCCTAGGATGCCTTTTTGGGACTAAACATATTTGACAAACAATTATTTTGATACTTGTTCCCGGGTTGTGGGAATTTACATTACAATGTTATCTTCATGTGATTATGTGAATCGTTTATCATGTTTATGCTTATGGCTATGTTGTCGTGAATATTGACTAAACACGACACAAGTCCCCTTGTTTTCGGGTGTCGTCATGACACGCTTGTCATCATTTATTATATTGCATCTCTATCGCTTACATGTGTTATGACGATCCCGATCTCATTACATCCCCGTGTTTCCGCTTTTAGCGGGGGTGTGACAGTAACGATATGTGTTCTATAACCTTACTAATTTATGACCTATGACATGAATTGCTACTTGTAACTTTATCATATTATGTATGAAAACCTTAGAAACTCACCAACTATTCATAGTTGACCTTTTATTTATATCATGTTTCAGGTAACCCTTAATTTTAAAGTGGTCTTTTAAAGCTTGCAATAAAACTAGGACTTGGACCTAGTTAAATGAATAAAATGTTTATGTTATGCTTTGTTTTATTTGGAACTATTTCATGTTTTGAGACTTGTGATTGTAATATCTTTGAATCTTATAATTTTAATATTTACATTTAAATATAGCGTTATGTGGCTGTGAACAATCTTAACCCTCACATCTCGACGATTCTGTCGTCAAGGTTGGGGTGTCACAAAATTTTTCTTTACTGGCCAATGCTCGGCTTGTCACACCCCGACCGACAGCGGAATCATCGGGGCGGACGAATGTGATACGATTGCTCATAGCTCATGGAATTATATAAGTTGAAATAATATTAAATGTCATTTTTATTTAAATAAAACTAGACAATTAAATCATTACAATACAACAAGGAATTAAACAACAACATAAGATCTTTAATTAAACTAAGTCCAAGTCCTATATGAGCAAGAAGAATCCTCAAGTAGCAATCCTGAAACATGTTAAAAATAAAGGGTCAACTTTGAAAGTTGGTGAGTTTCCATGGGTTAAACACACACACACACACACACACACACACACACACACATATATATCTATATATATATATATATATATATATATATATATATATATATATATATATATATATATATATTATATATATATATATATATATATATATATATATATATATATATATATATATATATATATATATATATATATAAGATTTACAAGTAGCAATTCATGTCAATGGTTATTAATTATGCAAGTTTATAGAACACATATAGCTACAATCAAACCTCGACCAAGATTAAGATTACAAGTTTATAACGATTGGCTAAGTGTACTTGGTTCCCATGATGAACAAGTCATACGTCATCAGGAGCCGGCAATACATCGGCTTTAGCACCAAATAGGCTTGTCAGGCCCATAGATCTATGACGTCGCCAAGCTAGCAATAGTTAATGATTGTCAACATATAATGTATCTCATATAACACTCACAATAATATAAATATCCATGACAAAAAGTAAAGATGAACTGCATGTGCATTTACAAGTATCAAGATGTTTATAAGTGTAAGTTTATAAGGTTAACATGTTCACCCCAAAGGTGTGAAATAAAGTCAAAGGGGACACGAAAAACTCACATGGAAAACTCACATGATGAAGGGTGCACTTAAAATAATAATAAGAAAATAAGATGGTTCTAACGATTCCTTAACGATTCAACCTAAGATTTGGTGTCTTAGGATTAGAATAAAGATAGGATTTAAGAGTTTGGGGGTTTTTAATAACTAAATAAAATAAAATAAAATAAAACAATCGATTATGTTTTGGTTTATAAAGTTGGAATAAATCAATTAAAAATAAGAATTCAATAATTTAATTTATTGAATTAATAAAGATTAAATATGATGTGTGAAAAGAAATAATTAATTTAATAATTAATTATTTAAAATTTGATAAAGGTAATTAATTGAATATTTATTTTAAATGACCTTAAAATTATCTAAAATCATTTTATAAAGTTTTGAGCTTTTATATGATTTATTATAAAGGTCTTATAATATCAAGCCTTAAAAATAAAAATAAAGTATAATAGAAAGTTATATTGTTTTATAAGTTTCAAGAACTTAAATAAAATTTTAAGGAATAACTTTATTAACTAATTATATATAACATGGTTAAATGAATAGATGAATAATTAATTATTTAAATAATTATTTAAATAACTATTTGAATAATTATTTATTTAACATATAGATTTATAATGTTTTAAAATAATCTACATTTGAACCATAATAGGTTTATAACATTTAAATTACATAAAATAATTAATAATGTTTTTATAATCTTTGTTATCCTTTATAAAGTAATTAAATTTAAAATCATAAGTTTTTAAAACCTTTAAAATTAATTTAATAATTTCTGAAATGTTTTAGTTAACAAATTAATTTTTACTTTGATTTAATAACATATTAGTATAATTTCTGGAGTTTAAAATATATAAAAATGGCTTTAAAAAAATAAATACCAGAGGCTGGGTTCGAACCCAAGACCTCCGGTTTAAGGGTGTAGAGTGGTAACTAGTTGGGCTAAAGCCCGAATCTGTTTAGAATTAGAAAATAATTTATAAATCCAATAACTAAAGAAAACCCCAAATTACTCAAGAACCCTAAATCAATTTCGATCAAATCGAAGCCCAAATTGTTAAAGCTAATGAATGGAATGTTAGGACTTTAATTCCCCTGATAAAATCGAATATAATGATGTGTTTAACTTACATGATTATGTTCAGATCGATGAAGATGTTGATAAGGATAGTCGCGACTGAGTTGAAGTCGATTCGAGATGCGAACGTTGTTGATAATCAAATTAATCTTGTATGAAGCTTCTAATGGTGATGATGAGTAAAAGCCCTCACTCAATTTTTGTTTAAAGTGTCCAGAAGAGGTGTTCGAGTTATGAGTTAGTTTCAGGTGCTTGAGTATAATATGATTATAGCTACACGATGTTAACAACAACGGTTGATATGTCTGAGTTCGTAATTATCTCATGAGTGTTTTTGTTCAATTAATTCGGTTAAATGTGTTAGTGATTGAGGCATAACTGTTCGAAACTAAAATGTGATGTTCTATTTCGATTGAAAGCTTTAAACAAGTAAATCAAACGATTCGAAACAAGTACTAGGTTCGAAACCGATTCAAGGGAGTTATAGTGTTGTTTAATTGCATATAAGTCGTGTGTTTTGGGTGTTTGGTGGTCGCCGGCGACGTTGGCCGGAGGTTGAGTGTCCGACGAGGTTGGGGGGACGGTTTGGGTTTTAAAACAAAGTTACACATTTGGCCCCTGTGGTTTTGAAAGTTGTTATTTTATGTAGAAACCTTTTATTTAAAGTTTTATAATTTGCAAACTAAACCCTAAACTTTGTCAAACCAAACTCAAATAATTATCCAAATTACTTATTTATAAATAAATATAAATTATAAAAATTTATGAACCTTGTTACATGTTTGTTATTTAATTATTAAGATAGTTAAAACCTTGTAATAGTCTTTATATATTTTTATAGATATTACATAAATTGTAAAGTCTAATTATTATTTAAAACTCATAAATAATATATAAAATTTCATAAGCTTATAAAATAATTAAATGGTAAAATAAATGTGAACTTAAATCACAAAATTAACACATTTATTGTTTTTAAATCAACAAAATGATTGAAGTAGTTTGAATGATGTGTTGGGTTTATATAATTGACAAACGGTTTCGGGTCCATATTTTCAAAATGGGCAGATGTTACAGTCTCCCCTACTTTAAAAAATTTCATCCTGAAATTTAATCATGAGGAAATCTAATTTCAAGATTATGAAGAGAGTTGGATTTCATTTCGTGTTTGCAAGTGAACTCTTGGAAGCGTTTAAGCTCAACAAGTTTAATTATGATGTTTTGCTATGCTTAAGTTTGTTAAATTTTCATAATTCATGATTTCATGTGTTTCTTGACAAAGTGTGTAAGATCATTAATTTAGAATTTTAATTGATAAACTTTTGTATTTTAGACGGTTCAAGACGATTAGGAAGGTTTTGTCACGAATACAACACCAAGTTTTAGATCAATACGAGACTCAGCTTAACGAACATGAGAAATATGTTCAAGACACTTTTGGATGAGATATGGAATTCATAAGAGCTTCTCAAGCAAATAACTTTAACGGGGTTTTTTAGATGATCGATTCTTGTTTACTTATGTCATTGAGGTTTCAAAGTTACATTAGTTTAAAGTTGATATGGGAATCGTGTTTGTTAAGATTAATGATTCAGTTCAGAATAATAGTATCATTGAAATGAGGTTTCAGAATAAGTGCGGGTTTGAGGGGAAGACGTTTAGAAAGATTATTAAGAGTCATTAAGAGAAGTGGATAATGAGTTTTAAGATTCAGGAAGACAAAATCAATGATGAAACGATAACAACAAGATATTTCAAGTGTAACTTTTGGTTTACAAACCAAGCAATACGTTGACTTATCAAAGTATTAGGTCAACTACAACCTTAATGAAGACATGCGTACCTATAAGCGGACACTCACCCTAAGGGTTCTCAGCTTGATAACCACGTATCGTTGATTATGACCAATTATCATAAAAAACATAGCCATCTTCTCTTCAACCGAAACATGTTTACTATCCTTTAACGAATAATTTACTCTAAAATGAGCACATAGTCGGACAAATGATTCACGAGACATACGTAGCAATTCAACGCATTGTTTGGGATTTCCTTGCAATAACTCTAACGTGTATTTATGCCCCGACATAACCAAGTCATTGTCTCGCATTCGTTTTAAACCTCTTCTCCAAAAAAACGAACATACAAGTACATAAGAATTACGAGTAGTAATTTCTTATTATAATCCATTATGATCCTGTTTTAATAGAACACAAACAAAAATTAAACATAACAAACCATTAAACATAACAAACCAAAAGTATTAATTGTTCTAAACATAACCAATAAAAAACATTCAAGGTTGTCACACAAAACATATAATGTTTTCAACCCTAAACAACCAAAAGCAAATATTGTTTTCAACACATAAAGCAGACAATGTTTTTAACTACTTTATTAATCCTAAACTTGTTGTCGTCATGGAGATCCACCCTCTCAAATCCTTATGAATCGGTGGCAATGTCATCCATGCCTCTCTCATATCCGACGAAACTCCAAAAATATGAAAAGCGGCCAAGAATAGAGGATCAACTGGATCTAACCCAACCAACTTTAGCTTCTCAAAACATTCAAGAACCGTCGGCCCTTCTTTGCCTTTAATCAGATATTTTGTAGAGCCTTTTGCATATCACAGGCTAGATCATCAGTAGTGATAGATGATGATTTTGAGGTTTTTGCCCTTTTATTTGTATTAGGGGTGGGCTCGACGGTGGCTCGGCGACATCCTCATTAATTTGTTCGGAACCAAAATCATAAGAGCTGGCATCATCGTCTGTGTCATGAATAACGGTATTTATAAGCATAAGCGCTTTGACACGATGGCAAGAAGATGACCCAACAGCCGATGTTGTTTGTGTTGAAGTCCAGTTGCTACCCCCAGTGGCGGTATTGCATCAAACAATTGAGCACAAAGCTCTGGAAAAGGTAATGGAACGGTTTTCAATGATACCGCCTTTGGATGCCCCTAAACCGAAAGTAAAAAATGTTGTAAGTTTATGTTTATATGTATTTTTTTTAATAAACTTGTATATATAAACATACCTTTTTGAATTTTTCGCATGCCTCGTTAGTTAAGGTAAAAATGTTTGTTTAGGGTTGTATATGTTGCCTGTTTTGTTTTTCAGATACACCCATCCTATATATTTAGCTCTAAGATTATCGTACACTTTCTTCATTTGTTTTTGTGTCAAATACAAGCCAAACCTCTCTTTATGCACTTTTCCTAAGTTATTCCATGACTCTTTGTGCATACTCAATCCTTTTCCACTTATCTTTTAACCTCTTCTATGCAAGTCTCTATTAAACATTTTTGTTGCTCAATCATCCATTGTTGTTTCTCTCCCATTTCTATTAATCAACAAACAACAAATCACAAATCATACTAAAATCACAAATCAAAGAAACTAAAATCACAATTCAAACAAAAACCTTAAACTAAATCACAAATCATACTACAAAAACCACAAATCAAACCAAATACTAAACCAAATCACTAACCATAAACCAAATCACTAACCATAAACCAAATCACTAACCATAAACCAAATCACTAACCATACAAACTAATATCACTAACCATACAAACTAAAATCACAAATCAAACAAAACCTTAAACTAAATCACAAATCATACTACAAAAACCACATATCAAACCAAATACTAAACCAAATCACTAACCATACAAACTAAAATTACTAACCATGCAAACTAAAATCACAAATCATACTACTAATATCACAAATCAAACAAACCCCTAAACTAAATCACAAATCATACTATCTAATATCACAAATCAAACAAATACCATCTAATATCACAAATCAAACAAAACCCTAACCTAAATAAAAAATCATACCATCTAATATGATTTGTGATTTAGGGTTTAAGGTTTACCTAAATAACTTTATGAAATTCTAATCATACCTAACAACCAGATCAATAAAATAGCCGATTCGCATCAAAATCAACATTATAAACCCCCGATTAAAACAACAACCAACATTCTATCTAACTGAGCTGAATCTCATAGTAAAAACATAGCATCAACGTATATGGAGGAGCAGTAACCAGTGAGTAGGCGATTAAATATGCAGGGGCGACGCAGGGAGGGGCGGCGCAGGGACGGGCCGACGGAGGGAGGCGGGCGTAGCAGGTGGTGGTGAGAGGGAAGGTGGCGGCAACGGTGTTACGAAGGAGGGCTGCAGGCAGTAGGAGAGTCGGCGGCGGCGGCGGCGCAGGTCCAGTGTGAGTGGGAGGATAGGGAGGAGCTTTAAAGTTGAGAAGAGGTAGATGGAGATGAGATGTAGTGAAAAAGGGGAAAAGGGGATTGTGTCGTGGTTGAGAAAATGTTTGAAAATTTAAGAAGTGGTAGTTTCATGTCTTCCGAAAAACAAACAATCTGCAGAGCCCAACGTCTGTGCGTGTCTACACGGCGTAGACAAAAAAGGTAAGGAAGTACTTCTCAGAAAAAACAAACAATCCCTTAAAATAGTAATTACCAAAAATTAAAAAAAATCGTTAGTTCTATTAAAAAATTTAATTAATTGTTTTTTAAAGAGAAAACTTTATAGAAATATAACCAACTTTTATAACTGTATCAATTAAGTCACTTAAAATTTTTTTGTCTCAATTTAATCACTTAACTTGTTTATAATTTGCTAATCTAATATATTTTACCTATTTATCTGGTTAAATGCTAATGTACATCTTATTTTGTTTTTTTCTTTCTTAAATTCAATTGACTTGGATTAACAATTAATAATTTTAATAAAAACTGAAGACGTAATATTCCAATTAATACTTGATCATCCATTTTCATCCAAAGATATTTCGACCTATAGTAGGTGTATAAAATAAAATAAAAATTAAACACTTTTTTTTAATTGTATCCGGTTCATGCAATTCATACTTTCATCCAAACAAAATGCGAACACCACTAGGTTTCAAAAATAAATTAAATGGATCACAATAAACTTAACATTTTTATAACAAGCGAGGAGGGGTTAAAATCCCCTCGCCACGTGTCTTGTGTTCCTCGCCTAGGGTATAGTGTCATCGTTGAGTTGGCAAGGAAAGAGTCAAGTCCCTTGCTGAGCTGGCAAGGAAGGGTCAAATCCCTCCCCTCTGGTATAGTATCCATGCTGAGTTGACGAGGAAAGTGTCAAATTCCACGCTGACTTGGCGAGAAAAGGGTCAAATCTCTCGCCTCGTTTCTCGTGTCTCTCGCTAAGTATGCTCGTATATTAACGAAATGTACAAAAAGAAATCAATAAAATGTAAATTACATGTGGGCGAGAAAATGACACATGGAGAAGGATAATTTGCCATGTCAGTGAGGTTTCATGAGTTTTCCTCATCTTTGGCAAGGGTCAAAATCAATTGGTTAGTTTCGTATTTGATAAAATCAATGGTTGATATGGTAATTGAATTTAGTAAAATATTTATTTTCATAACTTTTCATTTTTGTTAGGCACTCGGTTGTTATTTGATGTTGTTGTTCTCAAAAATTTAAGCCCCAAATCATGATTTGGTTGGTTGAAATTTTCATCGGACCTATAATTACAGACCTAATTTATGATTGTGCGATAGTACAAATAAAAAATTGGACATGTACGTTTGGACTATTAAATCTAATTTGTCTAAAATTTTTTAAATATAACACGGTACCCGCATGTAAGACATCATTTCCGAAATGCTTACAGTTGGTCATTTATAGCATAAAACATTTAAAACATGACATTTTGCAGCGGAATTTAAACTTTTCATATATAATTGTAAATACATGACAAAACATTGTTCTTGTAGTTGTATCACTAAAACTTGATAATTACAATGATGGCCACTGGTTGCTCCACATAATTGAGTCGTTCATCCACCTCGATATCCTCAAGTGGCACCACCATATACTCGTCAGCTAAGCACTTACTCAGATGAGATACATGGAACGTTGAATGAATCCCACTAGCACATCGGGTAACTCTAATCGATAGGATACTTCCCCTACCCGAGCAATGATTTGGAAGGATCCTATATACCTTGGGCTCAACTTTCCCTGTTTCCTGAACCTGATGATCCCTTTGCAAGGAGAAACTTTCAACATCACTTTATTGCCCACTTTGAATTCGATCGATCTATGTCTCTTGTCGGCGTACGACTTTTGTCTATCCTTTGTTGCCTTGATCTTCTCCAACTTTTTGCTCGTAGCCTCAATAACCTCAATGCTTCCCACCTCCTTTTGCCTGATATCGCCCCAACACACGGACGTCCTACACTTTCTACTATATAACATCTCATAAGGGGCATACAAATGCTCGCATGATAACTGTTGTTATATGAGAACTCGGCTAACGGTAAGTGTTCATCCCAACTCCCACTAAAATCAATGACGCATGCCCGAAACATATCTTATAGCTCCTGAATGGTTCTCTACGACTGATCATCCGTCTGAGGATGGTTAGCCGTACTGATATGTAACCTCGTCCCCATCACATCATGAAATCTCTTCCAAAACTTGGATGTAAACCGAGTGTCATGGTTAGACACGATAGACACCGGTACACCATTATGAGTTAAAATCTCTTCGATAAATAGATCTGCCAATCTCCCAGATGAATACGTCTCACAGATCAGCAGAAAGTGAGCACTATTCGTCAGATGATCAACTATCACCTATATGGCATCGTATCCCCTTTCCGTACGCGGAAACTTTGTAATGAACTCCATGCTGACGTGCTCCCATTTCCACTCGGGTATATTTAAGGGTTGGATCTTCCTGTATGGCTTCTGATGCTCGGTCGTCACTTGCAATAAGGTAAGGCACTTAGTCACATACTCCGCTACGTTGTGCTTCATTCCCGGCCACCAATAATCCTTCTTCATATCCTGGTACATTTTTGTAGCATCAGGATGAATTGAGTATCGAGTCTTATGAGCCTCATCCATGATCTTCCCATGTAGATCCGCATAAAGAGGAATCCACATCGCCCTGATCGAGGTCCCGAAACCAAGAATGTTCTACCCCAACTCGACGACTAGACCTATCATCCTTTCAGAGTTGATATGATCTTCATCTTTGTCCAGAAATTCTTTGACCTGCTTCATTACATCAGAGATCATAATCAACTAATAAGCCTTCACTCGAATAGGATCGGGTCTCTTCTTTCAGCTAAAGGCATCCACCACCATGTTGTCCTTGCCCAGATGGTAATGGATCTCACAACCATAATCCTTGATAAGATACAACCATCTCCTTCGCCTCATGTTCAAATCCTTTTTCTCTAAGAAGTACTTCAAGCTTTTGTGATCAGTACTTCATCCCGTACAAGTAGTGTCTAAATCTTCAATGCAAAGACCATATCCGCCAACTCCAAATCATGAGTAGGGTAGTTAGCTTCGTGGACCTTCAATTGTTGGGATGCATAAACTATAACTTTCCCCTGTTGTATCAGCACGCAACCCAATCTTGAATAAGAAGCACCCGAATAGATCACCAAGTCTTCGCTCCCTTTGGGCACCGTCAAGACAGGAGCTTTAGTCAATCTCGTCTTTAGCTCTTCGAAAGTATTCTCCTGCTCTAGACCCCATACGAACTTTACATCCTTACCAGTGATCTTGGTCAACGGAGAAACTATCTTGGAAAAGTCTTGGAGAATCTTCTGTAATAGCCCGCCAAACGCAAGAAACTACGGATCTTAAATGGCGTCTTTAGGGATTTCCATTGCATCACCGCTTTAACCTTCATTGGGTCCACCATGATCCCTTCAAGATTAACAACATGACCCAAAAACTGAACCTCTCGCAACCAGAATGCACACTTGGAGAACTTGGCATACAACTCCTCCCTTCTAAGCGTCTCAAGTACCTCCCAAATATGACCGGCATGTTCCCCCTCGCTCTTTGAATAATTTAGGATATCATCAATGAATACAATCACTATTTTATCCAACATCGGCCGACACACCTGATTCATCAAGTCCATAAAAGCAGCTGGTGCGTTGGTTAAACCAAAGGACATCACGAACACATCGTAGGGTCCATAACACGTACGGAAGGTTGTCTTGGGAATATCTTGCTCCTTCACCTTCATATGATGGTAACCAGTTCGGAGATCTATCTTGAGAACCAACTGGCACCTTGGAGCTGATCAAACAAGTCATCAGTCCTCGGTAACGGATACCGATTCTTTACCGTCAACTTGTTCAACTCACGGTAGTCAATGCAGATCTTCATACTACCGTCCTTCTTCTTTGCAAATAAGACTAAAGCACCTCATGGAGAGATACTCGGTTATTTAAACCCCTTATCTAGCAACTCTTGCAGTTGATTCATCAATTCCTTCATCTCAGAGGGAGCTAGACGATACGACGCCTTAGCAACAGGTTGGGCACAAGGTATCAAATCGATCTATTACTCCATCTCACGGTTAGGTGGCACACCTGGTAGATCCTCTGATAACACGTCTGGGAAATCACTCACGACTGGTACGTCCAACAATCGTGGTACTGTCGCATCTACATCCTTCACATAAGCCTGATAGGCACCACATCCACGGCCCATGAACTTCTCCGCCACCACCATAGAAATTACTTCCGATACCGTCTAATCTCTCGCCATAAATCGTCACCAAACACCCATCGGACGCGATCGATCGAATCATCTTCTTGCAACACATGATATTTGCCTCATAGGCTGCTAGCCAATCCATCCTTAGGACTACATCAAATCCTCCTAAGGCCATCACAAAAAGTCTAGCAGTAAACCTATGGCCTTCTAATTCTATGACCAACCATCTTTAATCCTATAAGACTCAAATATCAACACAATCATTCAAGGTAATAGCTCAGATTATGTTAAGTATTGTAACGCCCGGAAATTTTCTTTAAAGCCGACGAAAGAAGAAAAAGAAATAAAGTCCAAAGTCGAGGGACCAAACTCGCCAACGAGAGAAAGTTGGGGAAGTGGGAGTATTTAAGGGAGAGGGAAACCCTTACCCTCTCCCCACACCCACCAAAATCAGCCATCAAAGAAGAGAAGAGAGAAAGAAGAGAAAAGAGGAAAAAGTGTTGGTTCGGGTGGCCGAAATAGTTGAGGAGCGAGTCAAATCGAAGCCCTTTTCTTCGTGGTCGTTTGTGTGAGTTCTAGGACCCCTCTTTTACTTGTTTTCAAACGATTTTGGGGCTGGAACACATCTGAAATCGGGTTTTCGTGTGTGTGTATGCTTGACCCGTTTGTGTATGAGTATGTGTGTGTATGATGCGTTTGAGTCTTGATTGTGAGCTTGTGTGTGCTTGAATGGTGTTGTGGTATGCATCCCTAAGGTTTAGGATGGTCGATTTGGGCTTAAAATGGGTTTAGATGAGTTTGGAGGCCGAAAACCCTCGGCTGCAGTCGGGATGAACTGCATTCTGCATCAGCTAGGGCTAGGCGACCGACTGGAGGGAGACTGAAGGCCATTCGGCCGACTGGAGGGAGACTGAAGGCCATTCGGCCGACTGGAGGGAGACTGAAGGCCATTCGGCCGACTGGAGGGAGACTGAAGGCCAGTCACCCGACTGGAGGGAGAATGAAGGTCCAGTCACCCGACTGGAGGGAGAATGAAGGTCCAGTCACCCGACTGGAGGGAGAATGAAGGTCCAGTCACCCGACTGGAGGGAGAATGAAGGTCCAGTCACCCAACTGGAGGGAGAATGAAGGTCCAGTCACCCGAATGAAGGTCCAGTCACCCGAATGAAGGTCCAGTCACCCGAATGAAGGTCCAGTCACCCGAATGAAGGTCCAGTCACCCGAATGAAGGTCCAGTCACCCGAATGAAGGTCTAGTCACCCGAATGAAGGTCCAGTCACCCGAATGAAGGTCCAGTCACCCGAATGAAGGTCCAGTCACCCGAATGAAGGGCCAGTCGCATGGAGGCCATGCAACTGGAGAGTGTCCATACGCCCAAATAGGGCTGTTGCACCCGAGGAGAAGTGTAGTTTAACTTCTGACTTTCGGGAGAAAGTGCAGATGTAAGTTTTGATGTAAAGGTTCCCGTAAGTTCATGTAAGGTGACGATTGAGGCCTTAGAGAACATGTAGGGCATAATGATGATGATGTTTCATGTTTATGCATGATGCATGTTATGTATGTATGATGTTACCCTGTATGACGTGATGACTGTGCATGTTAATGTTCCTTATTGTTATGCGTGATTATCTTCCCGTGGTTGTGCGATGTATGTTAATGAATGTAATGAAATATTATTTAATGTAAAGTGGAAGATAATGAAAAGAGGAACGTAATGAATGAATGCAAGCATGAACGAACTAATGATAGTAAGGATGGCTTGCGAAAGAAGAAAGGAGGTTCACGACTCATTGAGAGTTGTTAGCTCAACTGTGTGTGTATTATAGCGTGCGATCTTGGCTTACTCATAAGGGGACATGGACACAGTAGGGAGTTTAGTTTTGGTAACTACTCCGATACGTGCGATGTGGTATTTACTGTGTGCTATGTAGCGTGCGATTTTGGCTGCCTCATGTGGTTTATGTAGCGTGTGATCTTGGCTAACCCATGAGATGGCGTGCGATTTCTGGCTAAACCCCGAGAGTTCTCACACACACAGGGGAGTTGGTCTTGGTGACCACTCCGATGGTGCGATTTGTGAGATATGTGCGATGGACAGCATAAGGGTAGCGTGCGATTTTGGCTAACTCATGTGGTTTATGTAGCGTGCGATCTTGGCTAACCCATGAGACAGCGTGCAATTCTGGCTTCCTTATGTGTGCGATCCGTGCGATATGTACTTAGGGTACAATGATGCGAAGGTGCGATTTGAGCGAAGGTACGATATGTATGGAACGAACGAATGGGATCCTTGTCATTCGACCTCAGTAATCATGGCTGAGTGCCATGAAGAGGGTAAAGCTTGACAGGATCTAGATGAGAAATGAATGATAATAAAAGTATGAAATGTGCAAACGTGCGATATGTATGTATTGAACGTTAATGAATTATCATAATAATATGCGATATGGATCCTTGTCATTCGACCTCAGTAATCGTGGCTGAGTGCCATGAAGAGGGTAAAGTCTGACCGGATCTCGAGAGAAGTGAAAGATAATGACGTACATTGAATGTACGAAAGTTAACGAATGTAATGATGAAGATAATAATGATATTATCTGTATGTACGTATGATGTGTGATCATGTACGAAAGTATAGTATGATTTGAAAGAAAGTAAAGAACGGTTTTAACGAAAGAAAAGTATGTTTTATTATAAAACTAGAACTCACTTAGCAACGCTGACTTTGATGTGTTTCCAGTTGGCAGGTATGTTGCTGAGGATGGCACGGGGCGGCTACTCAGCGTATTTTGGATGGCATCCTTATGTTTAATGCTTTTGTAATGAATGTAAAATGATATTGCGTAATGAACGTTTGTTTTATTTTGCAAAAGCATTTTGATGAAATGAAATTGTGGTTTTTAATGTTTCCACTGCAACGATTTATGAAAGGAAATGTAATTATATGTTTTATGTGCGATGAGGATCCAACTGTAAGCGTCCCAGGAACGGGGCCTTACAAGTTGGTATCAGAGCCAAAGTTTAAGTGAAATGGGTAAATTTTCAAAATAAACCTTAACTTAAACTGAGAATGGGACGGAAAAGGGAATGGGATGCCAATCTGAGTAGCTGTGTGCCATCAGGTATTTCCGTAATGTTAACTGGTATTATGTGCGCATGTTATGTGGTTTATGTGTTGCTGGTAGATTTAGATACTGATGTAGTCAGGATAGGTAATGCTCGGAGTATGAAGAGTAAAGTAAGTGGCTAATCACAACTGGCCACTGTAATTAGGGACTTACTATACTTGACATAAACTGAGATGTTCCTTGAATGACCGTGTTAGTGTTTGAATCTTTCAGTGTGTTAGAGAATGGCCGGTGGTAGATCTTCGAAAGCTTCTCGTGGTGGAGGTGGCGGTGGACGTGGTGCTGAACCACGGGTCACAAGAGGAAGACCCAGAGTTGAAAGAGTGGTTCATGAAGAACCCGAGACCCCTCATCCCGAGGGCGGTGATGAGAATGCTAATCAGAGGGCCTTGATGAGAGAGGCGGTCGTGGAGGAATTGCATCAGGTCTTGCAGACGATCCTACCGTCTGTAGTGACCGAAGTGATAAAGACTGTTAGAGAGGATCAGAGAAAGGAAAGGGGTAGACCTTCGGGCGAAAAGAGACGGTCCGAGACTGAAACAGTTCACTCTGATGACGAAGAGGAAGAAGAAGAGGAAGAAGAGCCTGCGCCGGAGGCGGCACGAGGCTGTAATTATGGGGCGTTTCAACGATGCAAGCCCCCTACTTTTTATGGCAATGGCACTGCTACTGCTGCTCACCAATGGGTGAGGGAAATAGAAGCTGTTTTGAATATCAGCGAGTGCCGAGAAGATCAGAAAGTAAAATTTGCTACCCACTCTTTCGTGGACTCAGCTTTGTGCTGGTGGGACAATATAGTCCAAGTTGAGGGAAGCAGGGCTATTGGAAGGATGAGATGGTCAGAGTTGAAGAGGCTGGTGATTGAGGAGTTCTGTCCTTACCGTGAGATGGATAAAGTTGAAAGAGAGTTCCTGATGCTGGAAGTGGGGACAATGACGCATCAGCAATACACTACTAAATTCAACGAAATGGCACGACTGGTGCCAGATCAGGTGACACCTCTTTCACGAAAGATCAAGAGGTATATTCAGGGCTTGCCGACGGATATCCGTAGGCACATGATCGCTGCCCGACCGAGCACGTTTAGGTCGGCAGTTGACTTGGCGGGAAGGTTGTACGATGAAAGGACTGCGATGGCGGAGGTGAGTGAGAAGGATGATGGAGACCGGAACTGGAGTGGGAAGAGGACTGGACGGGGTGGTGTCCCGACGAATAATAAGCATGCACGGGGGGATGACCGTCGTGTGGTCACACCTGGTGCGGAGTCGGATAGATGTGGTAAATGCGGGATGGAGCATTCGGGAGAAAGCAAAAGGGGACCAAACAGTTGCTTCAAGTGTGGAAGCCTGGTCATGTGGCTAGAGAATGTGGAACTGTAAGATGTTACAATTGTGGAGAAATTGGCCACATGAGCAGGGACTGTAAGAAGCCAAGGGCGGAAGGTTCGGGAGTGAAGAAGATCGGAGGAGGCTAGGACGGACTTCGATGTTGTGTCAGGTATGTTCCTAGTAAATAAATCCTTAGCCTTGTGTTATTCGATGCTGGCGCTAGTAAAAGTTTTATTCCTGCTGCTTTCTGTGCTAAACTGCCTGTTAGTGGTAAGAATATAGATACGCCATTCGATGTAGTCCTAGGAGTGGATTGTTTGGCGGACTACGGAGCGAACATTGTGTGTCGCAGGAAAATGATACGGTTGACAGCGCCCGACGGGAGCACGGTGACGGTATAAGGTGATTGAGTCACGACGATTCCAAAGGTGATTTCGATGGCAAGTGGCGGGGAATTATATGAAGCGTGATATGGTGGAGTACGAGATTAAATGCCTTACTTTTTTACAAGTGAAGGCCGAGTACCAAATGTCATGTGGAAAGTATTGAGGTGATCGAGGCCACGATCGAGAAGCTCGAAAGGATCAAAGCCTTGATGAAGGTAGCCAGAGATAGACAAGAAGTCGTGTGTGGATAAACGACGTAAACCGATTGAACTCCAGGTGGGAGACTGGAAAAGAGATGAGACAGTATTGTCCGCGACGGTTTAGGGAATAACAGGTTTCGAGGACGAAACCTATATAAGGGGGGTGGACTTGTAACGCCCGGAAATTTTCTTTGAAGCCGACGAAAGAAGAAAAAGAAATAAAGTCCAAAGTCGAGGGACCAAACTCGCCAACGAGAGAAAGTTAGGGAAGTGGGAGTATTTAAGGGAGAGGGCAACCCTTACCCTCTCCCCACACCCACCAAAATCAGCCATCAAAGAAGAGAAGAGAGAAAGAAGACAAAAGAGGAAAAAGTATTGGTTCGAGTGGCCAAGATAGTTGAGGAGCGAGTCAAATCAAAGCCCTTGTCGTCGTGGTCGTTTGTGTGAGTTCTAGGACCCCTCTTTTACTTGTTTTCAATCGATTTTGAGGCTGGAACACATCTGAAATTGGCTTTTCGTGTGTGTGTATGCTTGACCCGTTTGTGTATGAGTATGTGTGTGTATGATGCGTTTGAGTCTTGATTGTGAGCTTGTGTGTGCTTGAATGGTGTTGTGGTATGCATCCCTAAGGTTTAGGATGGTCGATTTGGGCTTAAAATGGGTTTAGATGAGTTTGGAGGCCGAAAACCTTCGACTGCAATCGGGATGAACTGCATTCTGCATCAGCTAGGGCTAGGCAACCGACTGGAGGGAGACTAAAGGCCATTCGGCCGAGTGGAGGGAGACTGAAGGCCATTCGGCCGAGTGGAGGGAGACTGAAGGCCAGTCACCCGACTGGAGGGATAATGAAGGTCTTGTCACCCGACTGGAGGGAGAATGAAGGTCCAGTGACCCGACTGGAGGGAGAATGAAGGTCCAGTCACCTGAATGAAGGTCCAGTCACCTGAATGAAGGTCCAGTCACCCGAATGAAGGTCCAGTCACCAGAATGAAGGTCTAGTCACTCGAATGAAGGTCCAATCACCCGAATGAAGGTCCAAACACCCGAATGAAGGTCCAGTCACCCGAATGAAGGTCCAGTCACCCGAATGAAGGTCCAGTCACCCGAATGAAGGTCCAGTCACCCGAATGAAGGGCCAGTCGCATCGAGGCCATGCAACTGGAGTGTCCATACGCCCAAATAGGGTTGTTGCACCCGAGGAGAAGTGTAGTTTAACTTCTGACTTTTGGGAGAAAGTGCAGATGTAAGTTTTGACGTAAAGGTTCCCGTAAGTTCATGTAAGGTGACGATTGAGGCCTTAGAGAACATGTAGGGCATAATGATGATGATGTTGCATGTTTATGCATGATGCATGTTATGTATGTATGATGTTACCCTGTATGACGTGATGACTGTGCATGTTAATGTTCCTTATTGTTATGCATGATTATCTTCCCGTGGTTGTGAGATGTATGTTAATGAATGTAATGAAAGTATTATGTAATGTAAAGTGGAAGATAATGAAAAGAGGAACGTAATGAATGAATGCACGCATGAACAAACTAATGAGAGTAAGGATGGCTTGCGAAAGAAGAAAGGAGGTTCACGATTCATTGAGAGTTGTTAGCTCAACTATGTGTGTATTATAGCGTGCGATCTTTGCTTACTCATAAGGGGACATAGACACAGTAGGGAGTTCAGTTTTGGTAACTGCTCCAATACGTGCGATGTGGTATTACTGTGTGCTATGTAGCGTGCGATTTTGGCTGCCTCATGTGGTTTATGTAGCGTGCGATCTTGGCTAACCCATCAGATGACGTGCGATTCTGGCTAAACTCCGAGAGTTCTCACACACACAGGGGGAGTCGGTCTTGGTGACCACTCCGGTGGTGCGATTTGTGCGATATGTGCGATGGACAGCATAAGGGTAGCGTGTGATTTTGGCTAACTCATGTGGTTTATGTAGCGTGCGATCTTGGCTAACCCATGAGACAACGTGCGATTCTGGCTTCCTTATGTGTGCGATCCGTGCGATATGTACTTCTGGTACGATGATGCGAAGGTGCGATTTGAGCGAAGGTACGATATGTATGGAACGAACGAACGGGATCCTTGTCATTCGACCTCAGTAATCATGGCTGAGTGCCATGAAGAGGGTAAAGCTTGACAGGATCTAGATGAGAAATGAATGATAATAAAAGTATGAAATGTGCAAATGTGCGATATGTATGTAATGAACGTTAATGAATTATCATAATAATGTGCGATACGGATCCTTGTCATTCGCACCTCAGTAATCGTGGCTTAGTGCCACGAAGAGGGTAAAGTCTGACCGGATCTCGAGAGAAGTGAAAGATAATGACGTATGTTGAATGAACGAAAGTTAACAAACGTAATGATGAAGATAATAATGATATTATCTGTATGTACGTATGATGTGTGATCATGTACAAAAGTATAGTATGATTTGAAAGAAAGTAAAGAACGGTTTTAACGAAAGAAAAGTATGTTTTATTATAAAACTAGAACTCACTCAGCAACGCTGACTTTGATGTGTTTCCAGTTGGCAGGTATGTTGCTGAGGATGGCACGGGGCGGCTACTCAGCGTATTTTGGATGGCATCCTTATGTTTAATGCTTTTGTAATGAATGTAAAATGATATTGCGTAATGAACGTTTGTTTTATTTTGCAAAAGCATTTTGATGAAATGAAATTGTGGTTTTTAATGTTTCCGCTGCAACGATTTATGAAAGGAAAATGTAATTATACGTTCTATGTGCGATGAGGATCCAACTGTAAGCGTCCCGGGAATGGGGCCGTACAAGTATAGTAAGTCTCTAATTACAATGACCAATTATGATTAGCCACTTACCTTACTTTTCATTCCCCAAGTATTTCCTATCCTGACTACATTAGTATCCAAATCTACTAAAAGCACATAATTCACATAACACGCACACATAATTCCTTTTTCCATTAATTTACATAAAACGTTTACATAAAACATTTGCATAAGCAATTACCTGCAGGCATGTAGCTACTAGGACTGGCATCCCTTTCCCTTTCGTCCCATTCTCAGTTTAAGTCTTGGTTTTAAAATAATTATATCCAATTCTCTTAAACTTTGGCTCTGATATCAACTTGTAAGACTCCGATCCGGAATGCTTACAGTTGGTCATTCATAGCGTAAAAAATTTAAAACATGACATTTTGCAGCGGAATTTAAACTTTTCATATATAATTGTAAATACATGACAAAACATTGTTCTTGTAGTTGTATCACAAAAACTTGATAATTACAATCATAAGCTCAAAATCTAGAATGCCAGACTCAGATCGTTCCAGTAGCTATCTCATCCATGCCTACACTCCTCAGCTGCATCATTACCTGCCAACTATTATGCACACAAAGTCAGCTATGCTGAGCGAGTTCTAGTTTTATAATAAAATACTTTTTCATACATTTCAAAACCTTTACATTTAGTGCGTGATCATTCATCATTACATACATATCATCATATTCATTTCTTATCATTCGTTTTGTTATCTTTCACTTCATCATAAACGAGATTGCACACAGCAAGAGCCCCCTGTTGATCGACAATGAATGTCAATCCCTATCGGTACACATGAAAACGATAGCTAACCCCCGACAGTTGATCCACACTGCAAGGCACATAGCCTGCTCATGAATACGGATCCATCATCATACATCGGACCCACATAAGTAAAGTCCATCTTATTGCTTGCAAGACTTTTCATCATCATACGGGCCCAGGTACATTCGTTAAGTTCCACTTTTTATTAATATTATCTTTCCATTCTCTTTACATAATACTTTACTTATTACACACATAGCATTCAAGTAAAGCTTTCATAAAAATCTTTTTCATCGCGAGAGAAAGTAGTTTAAGGCATCATAATACATCGTAAACCTCCTAAAGCATCATAAGTAGGCACATTCGTATCACTTAACCTATCGAGCACTAGCTTAACTATTCATCCTACTTCTCGTACAATAATCATACATCTTACGGCTAACACCTCAAAAGTCATATAGTTAAGCATTTAACATCATGAAGGTATGCATAACAGCCCCAAAAACCATTGAAAACTTTGTAAAAGAGGGGCTAGAACTCACCTGGTCTCCGCAAATAACTTCACCTAAAGTATGCTCACGATACACAGTCTGCATATGAGTTTTAACCTACAAACAGGTCATTTTCTACACAATTTCTCTGCTAGTTTCGCTCATAGTTTCTCTGCCTGTTTCGCTGATAGTTTCTCTGCCAGTTTTGCTGACAGTTTCTCTGCTAGTTTCGCGTGGTAGTTTCCCCCAACTTTTGTTAGAATACATGGCTACGAAAGTTTAGTTTCACTGGATGAATCCATAGTTTCACAGGAAGAACTGACAGTTTCCCTAGACGAACTCACAGTTTCTCTGGACGCAAAAAAATGACGATCCGGTATGTTTGTAACCCAAAACTTCAACTTTTTACATCCAAATCCTTAGTTTTTCATCCATGAACTTATATCTAAGCTTTTTACATGATTTCATGCATAAAAACGTGACTTTTTTATGATTCTTTACCACTTTTTAAAACCCCAAAACCCTAGAATCTGGGTATGATCTAAAGGGACATTTGGATGATGATTCTTACCTGGATTCTTGCTATTTTCTTGTTGTTTAATACCCAAAACGTAGATCTTCAATCCTTTGATCTATAAAGCCTCAATCTTCACTTTTCTTCACTTTCTCTCTCTACACTCTCTCTCTAGAAGGTTGGTTGTTTGAGTTGCAAATGAGGAAGAATATGGCTGATTTATGTTTATATACCGGGTGTTCACGGGACCTTAAACTCGTCTAACACATAACCCGTAAGGTTAATTTGGTCCATAATCCATTCATCTCTTATTTATATTAAATAACCCCCAACTAAGCCCATTATTATTAATCGGCTCGTTTCAAATTTTCGGGGTGTTACAGCGCGATGCGGCGGGTGTAAAAAATTTTAAAATCATTAAATAGTTCAAAAGATCATTGATGCATTAAAGTAATACACAAATAAACAAATACAACTTTTAAACATAAGAATTAAAAAAAATATTTGGTACTCATTCTATTCAATGGTGAAGTAATCTAATCATGATGAGATGAATTTAATCGAAATGCTCACACATCCGATTGATCTCAGCTATGTTGGCCCACCACCATTCGTCATCCGGAGGAAACCCATGAACATCCGCTATTCTTGTTGATTGACCGCTACATCTTTTGGACATTGGTTTTCGAAACTATTCTCCACTTTGACAGAATCGTCAGTAGCTACAACAGGTTTTGAAACTGAAAATACAATAAATATTTTATTTTATTGCATGTGATTTTAGCATAACTAACAATGTTAAATAACATAAATAAGTAGATAGAATTAGAATTTTATAAGTTAAAGTGACACCGGACACATCTTCAAAAATATTCTTTGTCTCCTCTATATTAGATTTTTATATTATGTAAAAGTAAATAGAATAAGTTACTGTGTGATAAATTGTGCAATTATTTCATAAATAAAAGAACTTTTATCCGTAGAAAAATGCAAAGATTATTAATGAAAAATCATCAAGAATATAAAACATATGCCAAAAAATGTTAAAAATAATAGTCTTAGGTTTTGGCACACGTACATTTCATCTATCACGTAAGACTTCCCGATATACAACATTTGAGGTGTACACTTCGGCCCGTTTGAATTTTTTGGAAGGATGTACTAACACTTTTGTATTTTCCTTTGATATCCCTCTTGATAAAGCAACATATAGTTGTCCATGTGAAAAAACAGATTTTAGAAGAGAAACACCAACATGGGGAATCGTTTGACCTTGAGCTTTGTTGATTGTCATGAAAAAGCTAAGTTGGATGGGGACTGTTTTCGCTTCAACTTGAAAGGGAACATGTCTTATTCAGAAAAAGATAGAGGGATTCTAGGCAGAAATACTATTTTTCCAATACGCTGACTGACAGCTATTTCGGCATCAATAACATTTTGTTGGAAACCTCTACATATCAAACGCGTGCCATTACATAGACCGTGGGATGGATCTATATTCCGTAACAATATGATTAGGCATCCAATTTTCAAACGAAGTTTATGAGGCGGTAGACCACTAAAAATTAGTGAGTTTAAGAACTCGACCGGATAAAAGTTATGATGATATCTTCTACTTCATCAAACTATAGTAAACCTTCTCGTCCCCTTGAAAAATATCAATCATCTGATCATTAATCTCGTCAACACTCTCATTTCTTGTGGATAATATTGCTCGGTTGATTATATAATCAGAAGGATGTACATTTGTTGAATCGACGGAAAAACGACATTGATCAAATCTATTATGGAGTTTTCTTTATCAACGCATGGAATAGTCATTTCGTCTGGTATGCGGATGAAGCTTCCTTCGATTGGCTCTTCGGTTCCATCACCTACTCTTAAAGAAAATCAGAAAACCATGGATCGTTCCGCGCTCTCATGTTTATGGTCAACCACATCTTTTTCATCACGGGCCACAGTGGTGACATTCGTAGGCTAGAGTCGACAATCTGTGCACGAGTGTCGCATTTAATGATTGGCAACACCTGTCTGAAATCACCTCCCATAACCATTATCTTTCCGCCAAACAGGAGACTAACGCCTATAATGTCCTGTAATGTTCGGTCTACAGCCTCTATCGCTTGTCGGTGTGCCATAGATGTAACGCCCGGAATAAAGTCGAAACGAGCCAATTAATAATAATGGGCTTAGTCGTGATTATTTAAAGAAAATACATAGGAAATGGAGTATGGACCGAGTAGACCTCGCGGGTTATGTGTTCGGCGAGTTTAAGGTCCCGGGAACGCCTAGTATATATGAACGGATCAGCTTGAGCCACTCTCATTTGCACTCAACACCCAACTTCTAGAGAGAGTGTAGAGAGAGAAAGTGGAGAGAAAGTGGTGATTCAAGGCTCGGTTGATCAAGAGATTGAAGATCGGTGTTCGTGGGCATCCAAACAACAAGAAAAGACAGGTAAGAAGCATCATTTAATCGTTTCTTTAGATTAAACCCGGATTCTAGGGTTTGGGGTTTTAAAAGTGGCAAAGAATCGTCCAAAACTCACGTTTTTGTGTAAGAAAACATGTAAAAAGCTTAGATATAGCTTCATGGATGATAAACCAAGGTTTTGGGTGTAAAAGATTGAAGTTTTGGGTTAAAAATGGGTTGGTTCGTAATTTCAGCCCGTTCTGCGAAATTAGGAGTTCGTCCAGCGAAATTATGTATTCGTCCAGCGAAACTATGGATCTTCCTGCGAAACTATAGTTTCGCAGGTAGTTTCGCAGACTTGAATTTCCAACGAAAGTTGGGCGAAACTGGCAGCGAAACTGGCAGCGAAGATGCCAGCGAAACTGCCAGCAAAGGTGGCAGCAAAATTGCTGGCGAAAATAGCAGCGAAATTGCTAATCTTGTAGCGAAATTAGGCAGAAATTAACCCCTTTGAGTGTTAACTTATCTGCAGGCTGCGTAGTGTAACCCTTGCTTAGAAAGCTTGATTGAGAAGCTACTCACTGAGTCCAGGTGAGTTCTAGATCCCCTATTTTAAAGGTTTTAAACTTGTTTGGGGCTGGAAATGCATACTAAATATACGTTTTGAATGACCAAGATTTTAAGAGGTTTTAACAGGAAGATCGATTTTTCTATAACAAAATGTGCTATGTAAATGTTTAAAAATAAAAAATTTTCGCGCTGACCTGGCAGCACGGCCCCAGCGAGGGGCGTTGCCCCTTGGACCCCACTAGGGGCTGTTGCCCCTAGGACCCCGCTGTCAGGGGCTGTCGCCCCCGAACCCCTACTGTCCCGTGGAGGGTCGGTTATGTTCTATGATGACTTGTACTTGTTATGTATGTGTATGTGTATGTGTATGGGAATGGATGATGCATGATGTTTATGATGATGTGTGATGATGTATGTGATGTTTATGTGGTGCTATGTATGTTATGTTGTGTTTCCTTATGTTCCTATTATGTATTATTCCGTGACTTACGTGTTATGAGTATGAAATGAATGAAAAGTATTATGTAACGTAAAGCGGAAGTTAATGATAATGTTAAGTGGAACGTAAAGAAAGATGAATGCATGCATTAATGAACGAACGAAGGTAAGAAAAGTCTTGCAAGCAATGTATGGAGGTTCACACCCAATGAAGGGTGTTAGCTCAACTGTGTGTGGGTTAGCTACCCCGGAAGGATGCACACTGGGGTCTAATCCTTGTGATTGATCATATGTATGGGATCCTTGCCGCTTACCCCGGTATTGTGGTCAGGCCAACGGACACAATGTATGTGAATCTATTTATAGACTTCGGCCCAGTACCCGCTTTATGCATGACGGTGGGGTGTAGCACATGGCATTGGTCCGAATGAATGTAAAGGTTAATGATGTATGTACGGAATGAACGATACGAAAGAAAAGGAATGAATGATGATAATGAATGATAACGAGTAACGTACGATGAATGATGATGAAGATAATAATAAGATTATCTATTTGTACGTATGATGTATGAGCACATATGAAAGTAAAGAACTGTTTTAAATGGAAAGTAAAGTATTTTATTTATAAAACTAGAACTCACTCAGCAACGCTAACTTTTATGTATTTTCCAGTTGGCAGGTGATTGTTGCTGAGGATGGCACGGGGCAGCTACTTGGCATTTTTGGGATGGCATCCATTTGTATAACAATGATGTTTTTGTGATGTAATGCAAATCATGATATTTTGTAACAGTTAACTACATTGTATTATTTTGCAAAAGCTGTCATTAATATATGAAATGGTTTTTAAGTTATTCCGCTGCTTTGATTAAGTAAATATATGTTTTATGAGCAATGATGGTCCAGCTGTAAGTGTTCCGGGAACGGGGCCTTACAATAGATGTCGCATCCCATATTATTAGTTTTGCCAACCTAAATATTCTAGCCGCCTCGCTTTGTTTTTTAACGTTGCACATCGAATTATTATTAAGGCAAATAGGAATCTTGAATCTTGAGTGTGCGGTTCTACTTCCTTGCATATAATTAGCTGCAGCACCTGATGAAGCAGTCGCGAGAGCAATAAGACCACATGAACGAACTTGAGCCAACAAAGCTTTGTACAAAAACGTTTTTCCTGTTCCCCTTGGTCCATCTATAAAGAACACACCAGGACAATCATTATCAACATGCGTCATGATCTCATCAAACACTATTTTTTGGTTTGAATTGAGAAAATCTTTTGCACATAAGTGTTCAGGTTCAACACCTATGTCGTACTCCTCCTGTACCTCACGGGAACTTGCATGTTGTACATTTTCTTGTGTTATATATGGAAGATCAAAATCATAAATATGTTTACCCATAGATTGTAGAAAGACCCTTATGTCTGTAAGAACCATATTTTGAACTCGTTCCTCACTTTGACAATGTAATCGATAATCTTCAGAAAGTGAATCAAAGTGTTCATCCCACAGCCTACGAATATCACCAGGTTCACAAAAAATCATTATTGTTGCGAATAACCTTCTTAGAGAACCTGGAAACTGAAATAGAGATGCTTTTGTGAGACATTGTGATAAACTATCATCGTTCTCTATTAACCCAAGCTCAAGAGCTGCTTTTCGAAATGTGGGTTGCGTAACCCCATTAACTGTGCGAAGATGTTCATAAGAAGTAGGTCCTTTGATATTTAACAAAAGCAAACGCAAGTAGAACCTTTCACCTTCAGCTGGATTAGCGGAAGCAATACGACCTCTTTGTGTCTTGGCTTTACGAATATTCCATTCACGTTTGACTCCATTCCATGTGAAGTATTTAGGGAAATCTTTATATAAATACTGCCTTGATGTAGCATTCGCTCTGTTTGTATCAAAAAATACAGTCAACATGGTTCCTTTATATAATTCCCTATCCATAATTTCATTTAGTATATCATTATCTCTAAATCTAACCATCTGCATATTTAGGAGATGAATTTGTAAGGCCAACACCAAAGGGAATGAAAAAATATGCCACATAGCCTTCCTGGGAGATATGTAACGTGCATCTTGAAATATTTTATCTTATTAATAACAATTGGCTCGTCTTTATCGATTTGAATAACATGCTTGTCATGTCCTTTGTAAACATATTTGAATAAATACTTAACAGACTTTATACTGGAGCAAACCTCCACATTCATGTGGCAGTTGAACATCATCAAAAGCCTTGGATTATAAGGGACAACCCATTTGTTATCAAGAGTTTCTCCTTGCACATCAACCTGAATTCCTGTGTTTCTCTTTCTATATAACGGATAAGAATCCTCTCCTTATGTTGTCTGTTCATTAAACTGTCTAGGATAATGAAATCGACACGCTTTTGGATCACCCTGCATACAAGGACTGTTTGTTCGTAAAGCACCGCAAGGACCATGAATCATGTGCTTAACAACAATGTCGTGCAGGCTGAGATGTCGTAATTTGTTGGGAATCTCAACACACATGACCTTATCATAATGGTCAGGATTACTGATTTTGTCTTGGATGTGCATGATAAGAAGGAAATGTGCATGCAGCAAATCAAGTTTTTGAAATTCAATGACGTAAACATATGCCTTAACATGATCGAGTATATACTTTTTGAATAGATGTTCCTTAAGCTCATCTAATTGAGCATGAAACACTCTAGAAACAATATTAGGATGATCTTGTGCAGTTTGACCAGGTTTTAAATTCTCACATATCTATGGCCACTGAGGATTACACATCATTGTTAGGAATAAATCAGGATTTCCGTCATCTTGAACAAAAGTCATAGCATCTAAAAACCGACACTGCATATCATGAGGCCCTCCGATGAAAGACGCAAGCAACACAACCCGTTGTGCGATCCTACTTGGATGAACCTCCCCGACATGAACGTTGTTCACAATACCTTGATATAAATCAGCTCTTACCTGTTGTTGATTTTTTTCAAAATACCATAAGTGTGATGTCTCAATCTTTATGTAAATATCCACGACAAACTGATGTAGCAATCTACCACCTAACAAAATCACATTCTCTTCCGGATGAATTTGAAACTTGTAACAATAGTACTCTCACATAGCTAGAGTTGTCCTAGCATTTTATTGGTTAGTACCCGCATACAAAAATATTCATTAAGTTATTACTACATTAGATTGCATCAAAATTCAGGGTATTAATTAGGTGTTAGTCATTTGATAACTTAGGAAAATTCGGCACCTTCATTGTCTTCGTCGATGTTGTCCTTATGATTATTAACTTGATTGGTTGACACTACTGCACGTTGTATGTCAGGATGCCAACCAGGCTCACCATTAGGAAAAAATAGAGGATAGTATAATGGATCGTAACATCTAAAGTACGGTTGAATAGTTTGATTACGATCAGACCTGCCATACACCACAATACTTATTTTGTAGGAAGTGATATTGTCATTTCCTTCAACCCATATACCAGCAACCTAAAGAACACGTGTTAGTAAATAAGAAGTATAATAAATAAAACACATTTATACTTAATAAAAATAAAATAATGTTATATAAACCTCTGATGTCGTTGGTTGATTATACACCCTCTGGTCAACGGTAGCTGAAGCGTTCAAAGTGACTTTAAAGTTGTCTAAAGGACCTAGGTCCGCAAGACTACGAAATGTGATGACATGAGGATTTGTAGAAAGAATACTTGACAAAATCTCAGTAATATTCCGATCAAGATTTGACCATTGGAGTCGGTGTTCTAACTCTGTTTCAAGATCATAAAAATACAGCTGTAAATATCTGGTGTTCCATCCCGGGAGACTAATCGGTCAATTCTATGATATATCCCTTTATGTGCATCGGTCGTATGTACACCATCTCTCATATTAGTAAGTGTATCATCTAATGTGACACCTATCAAGGCGAAAGAAAAATTGGTGTTATAAGCTGGTATGTTCGCCCTAAACATTCTGCCAATTTCATTTTGCATCGTGAAGAGCTTGTACAATTCAACAGGGATTTCTATAGGTGCTAATTTGGTTTGACCATTCATGCGACAAAAGGTAGGGAATTCTGATTTAAATTGTTTTGCTGAACATTTCTGATATGGATTTTGTTCCTTTAGGATGAAAGACTCTTTAGGTACATGGTCATAAACAAAGTTATATGGATCCTCTTCTATGATCACATATCGTACGGGTGGTTGATCACCGAACGGAATCTGCGTAACATGTATACCATTTGAAATACGTTGGATGTCATCTCTCCGTGCAACATAATATCGTCTGTTAACCTCCCTTCGTCTTTCACGAAAACTATAATAATCACTCTCATTTGTCATTTGTAATGTTTGACCAGCATTGGGGTTTAAGGTAGTAAAAGGTATCCTTTCACGTGACTGGTTAATCGTAACCGGTACAAATGGAGCATTTTGAGAGACACTGGCGGTACAAACTTTTGTTGCTTTGATTTTTAAAAAGTATCGTCTATTATATTCTTTACGTTTTGCAGCACGTGACGTAGATGCAGTTGAGGACGAAACATCATTCTGGTCTTTTGGTTGCCCGTTGCTCATAGTATAATGATGAACACCTTTTGTAATGAATAATAACATCATGAGTACTCTTAGGTAACATTTAAATAATGATATTTGTAAGTAAATTTAAATAACAATCTTAATTGAAGTAAGTATGGTATGAAAAAATTAAAGAAAACAATTATTAGTAAACTAATTTATCTATATTTTTATGTATTGCATGCAAACCAACATAATAATAAATATTTACAAAGTAAACATAATTAGTTTGTACAATCGTAAGAAATAGCAACACAATTCATCTCAAACATACTACTAAACAAATATATAAAAGTAATAAAAACTGAAACACCGATACAAATGTGTAAAAACTAAAATGACAAGTAATTTAATAAATACAAATGTTGTTGAACACAAAAACTAAATATAAATACAATCTAAAACTTAAATAGCACGAGCCTCCGGCATGTTTGGTTCGATCACGATCGTACTTAAATCAGTTGATTGTAAAATATTGCCTATAAATGAATAATAAGATGTATAAGTGTTAGAACAGTACATGGTTTGTTTTATGTAAAAAAATATTATTTAAATAAAGTAAAATGTAACTTACTGTCTGGCAAACGGATCAACTTGCATTGAGTTACGTAGACAATAGATTTATTTAATATTGCACGAAAAGTGGCCATCATACAAATCCCCGGAGAATCATATAAAGATAATTGTATAATGTAACTGCTGCCGCATATATTTTATATATTAGAAAAAATAGTATTGTATATATGAGGCAATTAGAAGAAATAACTTATTTTTTTATATATGGATAATGCTTATGTATAATCTTGAAGAGTCATACGAAACTCTCGAAATCGAAGCTCACCCTTTACATTTTTCCCACAACATCTACAACCAATAGTTGTTTTTTATACTAAGTATTAAAAATATATAGCATAATAAAAAAATCATTATGTATAGAATAAAACTTATACATACCGGTAATTAATTTTTCATATCTCTTGTCTTCCAAAAGATTTTTAGTAGAAGGCAATAATGGATACACACGCAACGATGTTGGTATGTGACTTGAAACTTGGACAAGTTTAGTGTGCTCGTTGAAAACAATTTTGAACTCACTACAAACCAGTAGATAGTTTTCGTGTTTTTGCCACTCTTGGTAATCGAATCTCTCTTTTTGAAAATGGTGTAGCACAAACATGTTACCCACCAGATTCCTATGTTTGTATAAATGCATGAAAGGTGCCGGGACAAAACCGACAACTTTTTGTCTCTAAAAAAATAAAGATTTTGATTTAAAAAACAACTACAAGTGTATATTAAAATATTAAAAGATGAAAAAGAATCTTACGTGTTGGTTGAGGAAAACTATCAAAAATTTGTTTTCAGTCACGATGGGCAAAACAAAATCTATCCAAACGAAACAAACAATGTGCCAAAGTGAGTACTACATTACCCATGAAAAATATCAACAATGGTAAGCAAATCCATAAGCAATTATACCTTTAATTTTAAAATAAAACAAGAGTTGAAAACTTTGATACTAAAAGAAGGGAAAACTTCATAAAAAGATAACCAAGTTTCAATAGTATTTTAATTAAGTTACTCATTTTTTTTTGTCTTATTTAGGTCACTTCAGTTTTAATGAATGTTCTATTATCAGATATTTTACCTATTTTACAGGTAAACATGATGATGTGGCTGTATTTTCTTTCTTTTAATTTGTTTTTCCTTTTATTTATAGTAGATGTGGATTTAAAAATATTTTTTTAATTTATTAAATATAAATACTTTAAGTCTTAATTAGATTTTATATTTGAAAAAAGGTTATATGCGATGGTAACATACTAATAAATTCAAAAAAGTATAATTATTTTACAACAATTTATAATTTAATATCTATGATGAATATCTAATAAGAATGGTTCTAATTTTAATTGACTATAATGCTAACCTGTAATTTTATTCCTTAACAAACATTAATGTAATTTTTATTTGCTATGTTGGTAGCTAAAAAACTAAACCGTTTTTTCACATAACCTGTGATAGTAACCTTTTGCTAAAAGATGTCATAACCAACAAAATCACCATAAATGTTTTCTTTCCAATCCAGTAATACAAATAAAAACACCTTAAAAGTACTAGTCCAAAATTCTAAACAACTGCAAGAAATAACAACAACAACAACAAAATACTAGACAACATTCTTATCGCGGGTCACACTTGTTGATTTTACCTTTTTAGGTCTACCCTTTGGCCTCGCCTCTTTTGGTTCTGGGTCTCTTTTCTCTTTAGTGTAAGACTTGATATTGTGTCCAATTCCTTGACAATTTTTGCAAGTCATAACTCTTTCAAATTTGACTTTCGAGTTCTCTTCTCTTTCTCTGAAGGATCTATTTTCCTTTTTACCGTTGGCTTGCCGGGCATTCGTCTTTCTTTTGGAGGTAGGGGTTTTATATCATCTGTTTTAGGCTAATACATACTTCCTTTCAATGGTTTGATAGAATATTTATATGCTTCCTTAAACATATCCTTTTTAAAACAATTACTAACATAAAATTCTGGGTCCTTGTTGATGAAAGATAAAGTTGCTACTGTATGAACACAAGGTATTCCTGATAATTATCATGATCTACAAGTACAAGTGTGTTCATCAATGTCAACTACAAATGCATCTTTCTCATTTCTTACTTCAAATATGATATTATCACTTGGAGTCACCTTCCAATGCCTACACAATCAATCTACAAAGTCCATAAAAATTCATACAAAGTAATAAAAAACTTAAAAATACAATTATTACCTTTGTTTCTTTTAATATCTTCTAGTTTTTTCCTGATTCTTGGACACACATCATGTTCTAAAGTTTCTGTTTTTTTCGCCATTAAGAAAATTCTATGCATAACAGATGTTCTGATTTCTTCTAACATAGTGCTGATAAGCTTTCTTCGCGCGACTCGAATGCGTAACTGGATTTCTTTCCATAAGATAAGTATGCACATCTTTGCTAATGGTTTTTAGCTCTTTCATTTTTTCTTCAAATTGTTTTTCGGTAGTTGAATTTGCAGCGGCCCAAAATAAAATTTTAAATTGAAGCCCATGGAATTTCTTCTTAAAATTAGCATAAATATGTCTTTTTTTACATGATCTGTGCTCAGCATATGAAAATACATCTTTCACAGCTTCTATAATTCCCTAAACAACAACAAACACATAACATATAAACAAATATATAACAGAAATACTTAAAAAAGATGAGTAATTAGTACAAAATACCTTGTGTTGATCAGAAATCAAACTTAGGCCAAGCCCACCTTCCATTTTAATGTCATCCCTTAAAAGATTAAGAAACCATTTCCAATTTTTCTTATTCTCAACAGACATAATAGCCCATGCTAAAGGAAAAATATGATTACTAGCATCTCTTCCAACAGCTGAGAGTAATTGACCACTATTTTTCTAGAAAACGTCCATCCAAGCAAATAATTTTTCTGCATTGATCCATCCATCCTTGATACCCTTAAAACCAATATAGTAACTATTAAAGAAAATATCTCGATTTGCCATCGTATTCACAACCATCTTCACAGTACTTCCCAGGTTTGTTTTTAATATCTCAGCTTTATAATCTGAAAGTATTGCATAATGTTCTTTCAATCCACCTTCAAAGTCATCCAATACCTTCTTTTTTGCTCTACTACATTGACCAATACGCACTCTGCATTCGTATTTTTTCATGATATCTCTCTGCATATCTCTTAAACTAATCTCAAGGTTTTGAATTATAATCTTAAAATATCATTTTGCAATCCAAGAATATATAACAAGAGAACCTAAAAAAACTTTCTTGAGCATGTATGATTGTCATCTAGAGTTTTTATTTGAAAAGAACCCTCACCTCTAATTCTAGAGGCCCAAAGCCTAAATGGACACTTCCATATTTTCTTTTTTTCCCCTTACTATCCTCTTCGGTTTCTTCTTTCCCACATCTTACCAATAACCTATTGTGATTGTTTACCAAAAACACCAATTCGCTCGAATGGTTATTGCATGTTCTCTTAAGCTTGATGGTGGAAACTAAAAAGTCGATCAGTTAGTTTCCAAAAGATTATATGTGTTATCTAATAAATAATTATACATTATTATATATAATATCCACATCAACATATTTAAAGAAAAAGAAAAACAAAAAATAGCCACATCATCATGTTTACCCGTAAACAGGTAAAATATCTAATATTAGAACATCCATTAAAACTTAAGTGACCTAGATGAGACAAAAAAGAATGAGTAACTTAATTGGAACACTATTGAAACTTGATTATCTTTTCATGAAGTTTTCCCCTAAAAGAAACAAAATAAAGTTGCTACTAAGTTAGATTTCATGTATTTAGATTTTTAAGGTTTGTAGTTGTTATATTAATGTTGTCATTGGTTATTATAAGCATGATAATTTGCATAACTTTACCTTGATGCATTTTTTTAATATTTGGATAATATTGTAACTCTGCATAGTATTATTTAAAAATAACTACAACATCATCAAATACGATTATTTTTTCACACACACACACACACACACACACACACACACACACACATATATATATATATATATATATATATATATATATATATATATATATATATATATATATATATATATATATATATATATATATATATATATATATAGGGCCAGGATCTTTTCAGGACTCCTAAAGATCGTGAGAACTGCGAGAACTCATCCTAACCATTGATTATTATTTATTTAATTTATTTTTTAATTAATACAACAAGGGTAGTATGGTCTTTTAATATATGTATTTAATATGAGTCTTTAATGCTATATAGTTAATTTAGGAAGTTACACAATTATCTTCCATTAATTGGATGAGATTTTTTAATTGTTTTTTTTTTCTTTTAGTGCTCAATTTTAACTTTGCATTGATTTTGGACGGTTCTTTGGCCTTTTTTCATAGTATATTCATAAAAAGTGTTAAAGATACTTTGATAATGGTTTTATATATTTGAGTTAATTTTGCATCCAATTTCGTTACATAAACAAATATAATCAGTTAATTTTGCATTGATTATGACTTTATGTTTTGATTCAAGTATTTATGTTAATTAGCTTAAAATTTAGTTTATGATTTGGTTTAAGTTTGTGTTAAAGACTTACATATATATAAATAGTTGATTCAAACATATGTAGAACCTGTATGTATATGAAAAAAACCGATGAGATAAAGTTTTACATATACGCCCCAAAAGTACCCATGTGTCCGAATGGCCATGCGACTAAGTAGTCCATGCGCCTAAGTGTTCCATGCGCCGAAGTACCCATACGCCTGAACAGGGCCCATACGCCCAAATAGTGCCAGGCGCCTAAACCCTTAGAATTTAATGCAGAATGTTTAAGAGTCTGTGCCTTTAGGGTTTTTGACCGAGGGTTGACTAGGGTATATTAATGATGGGTTTCATGCATGATAATAATTGATTATGACTGTCTTATGATTGTTCCTTATTATTATATTTATTGCTATTATTATTATTACTTATAGAATGTGACTTTACGTGGTATATTTTCTTATCGTAACGTAAAGTATATTGTAATAATAAAGAGAAAGAGCAATAAAGAAAAGAAAAGGAACATTAATAAAATGTTAACAAGTCTTGCAAGCTTATAGGAGGTACACGACCGTGTTGTCGTTAGCTCAACTGTGCTGCGGGTTAGCTACCCTTTTATGCACACAGGGCCAGTCTTGGAGATTGGCAGGACCCTTGTAGCGTATCCTGGGTGATTGGGTCGGCCTTGTATACAGTTCACCCTTTCGAGGGATATAGTTCACCCTTTCAAGGGATATAGTTTACCCTTTCGAGGGATATAGATGGCCCATCACCCGTTTTCCATCGCGCATATAGTTGGGGTATTGCTCATTGGTCCATACAGACAGTGAAAGATAAAGAATAAAGAAAACAGAATAAACAAGACATAAAGTAAAGAGATCGAACAATATTGTTCATATAGTTAATGCGTGCTCGCATATCCAGTAAAGAATTGTATTTTTAAAGAAAAAAGTATTTTCATATACAACATACAGAAGGTATTTTATTACTTATAAAACTAGAACTCACTCAGCAACGCTGACTTTTATGCATTTTCAGTTGGCAGGTAATATTGCTGAGGATGGCACGAGGGTGAAGCTACTCGGCAGAGAAAGACTGACATCCATTCATAACTATTATTTCTGTTGTTTTGTAATGCAATTAAACAGTTCTTTTGTATTCGATCAAACTATAGTGTATTGCTTAACAACAGGGTTTAATGAAATGAATGAATGGTTTTTGTTAAAATGATTCCGCTGCTTAAGTTCGTAAATTTATAATGTTTAATGTATTTAATGCTGTGAATGACCAACTGTGAGGTCTCCGAGAACGGTGCCTTACAAGTTGGTATCAGAGCCAAAGTTTAAGAGAATTGGGTTAAATAAATTTTAAAACCTAAACTTAAACTGAAAATGGGACAAATGTGGGATGTCAGCCCGAGTAGCTACGTGCCATCAGGTATGTCTTTTCTTAATGTTAACCGGTGTTATGTGCGCATGTTATTTGATTTATGTGCCCTTAGTAGATTTAGATACTGATTAGGTCAGGATAGGAAATGCTTGGGGTATAAAGAGTAACGTAAGTGGCTAATCACAACTGGCCACTGTAATTAGGGACTTACTATACTTAACATAAACTGAGCTATTACCTTGAATGACCGCGTTAGTGTTTGAATCTTATAGTGTGCTTTAGAGGATGGCTGGCGGTAGATCTTCCAAGGCCTCTCGTGGTGGAGGTAATGGTGCTGCTCCGCGACCTAAGAGAGGGAGACCCAGAGTCGAGAAGGTGGTTCATGAGGGACCAGAGACCCCTCATCCGGAGGGTGGCGACGAGAGCGCCAATCTGAGAGCCTCAGTAAAGGAGGCTGTGGTGGAAGAGGTTCATCAGGTCATGCAGACGATTCTACCGTCTGTGATGACCGAAGTGATCAAGGCATTAAAGGAAGGGGAAAGAAACAGGTCCTCGGGAGGACAAGAGCAACCGGAGCCGGAAACGGTTCTCTCTGATGATGATGAGGAGGAAGAAGAAGAGCCTGCGCCGGAGGCGGCCCGAGGCTGTAACTACGGGACGTTTATGAGATGCAAGCCCCCTACCTTCGACGGAAATGGCACTGCGGCTGCTGCTCACCGGTGGGTGAGGGAAATGGAGGCCGTCCTCGATATCAGCGAGTGCCGGGAGGATCAGAAGGTGAAATTTGCTACCCACTCCTTTGTAGACTCGGCTTTGTGCTGGTGGGACAACATTGTCCAGGCTGAGGGTAGCAGGGCCATTGGGAGAATGCGATGGCCTGAACTGAAGAAGTTAGTGATTGAGGAATTCTGTCCTCACAGAGAGATGGACAAGGTAGAAAGAGAGTTCCTGCAGCTGGAGGCGAGAACGATGAAACACCAGCAGTACACCACTAAATTTAAGGAAATGGCGCGACTGGTGCCCGATCAAGTGACACCACTGTCACGAAAGATTAAGAGATACATCCAGGGGCTGCCGGCGGATATCCGTAGGCATATGATCGCCGCCCGGCCGAGTACCTTTAGATCGGCGGTTGATTTGGCTGGCAGATTGTATGATGAGCGCGAGGTGGTGGTGGCTGAGGTGAACAAGAAGAGTGGAGGTGACCGTAACTGGAATGGAAAACGGTTTGGACGTGGAGGAGCCGCTCCAAACAATAAGGTGGCGAAGGTGGGTGACCGACGTGTGGTCACAACTGGTGCAGAACGGAAGAAGTGTGGCAAATGTAGAAGGGAGCATACTGGTGAGTGCAGGATGGGGATGAACGTATGCTTCAGGTGTGGCCAGCCTGGCCACATCGCTAGAGACTGCAAGAAGCCGAGGGCGGAGAGCTCGGGAGCGGGGAATAAGAAGCCGAAGGAAGGAGGGCAGAGGGCAAGTGCTAGAGCTTACACGATGACCGGGGAGGAAGCCAAACCTGATCCCGATGTTGTGTCAGGTACGTTTCTAGTAAATCAAATTTATGCCTCTGTATTATTTGATTCCGGTGCTAGCAGAAGTTTTATTTCCACTACTTTCTGTGCTAAGTTGCCTGTTAGTAGTAGAAAGATTAGTGAACCATTCGAGGTAGAAACTGCTATTGGTATGTCCACTAGAATTACTGATGTGATAGAGGACTGTGCCATAGAGTTAGAAGGACATAGGTTCGCTGCTAGGTTGCACGTGATACCCCTAGGTGGATTTGATGTAGTACTAGGGATGGACTGGTTAGCAACCTATGAAGCAAACATCGTGTGTCGCAAGAAGATGATTCGATTAGTTGCGCCCGACGAGAGTTTGGTTATGATTTATGGAAATCGTGTTACTATGATCCCGAAGGTGATTTCGATGGCGGTGGCGGGAAAGTGCATGAAGCGTGGATGTAGTGCCTATCTAACCTATGTAAAAGATGTGGATACGTCGGTACCACAATTGTCTGAGGTGCCTGTGGTGCGCGACTTCCCGGACGTATTCCCAGAAGACTTACCCGGCGTGCCACCGGACCGCGAGATTGAATTCCAAATTGATTTGATACCCGGTGCTCAACCCGTTGCCAAAGCACCGTATCGGTTAGCTCCAACAGAAATGAAAGAGCTGATGGAGCAGTTGCAAGAGCTGCTCGATAAGGGATTCATTAGACCGAGTATCTCTCCGTGGGGTGCTCCGATATTGTTTGTAAAGAAAAAGGACGGTAGTATGAGGATGTGCATTGACTACCGAGAGCTGAACAAGTTGACGGTGAAGAACCGATACCCCTTACCAAGAATTGATGACCTGTTTGACCAGCTCCAAGGTGTCAGTTGGTTTTCAAGAATAGATCTACGATCTGGTTACCATCAATTGAGGGTGAAGGAACAAGACATTCCTAAGACAGCTTTCCGTACGCGTTATGGACATTACGAGTTCCTCGTTATGTCTTTTGGTCTAACTAACGCGCCAGCTGCCTTTATGGACTTGATGAATCGAGTGTGCCGGCCAATGTTGGATAGATCAGTAATTGTGTTTATTGATGATATCCTAATCTACTCGAGGACCGAAGAAGAGCATGCCGGCCATATTCGGGAGGTGTTGGAGACCTTAAGAAGGGAGAAGTTGTATGCCAAATTCTCCAAGTGCGCATTCTGGTTGCGCGAGGTTCAATTCTTAGGTCATGTGATAAATCCCGAGGGGATTATGGTAGACCCTGCAAAGGTGGAGGCAGTGATGCAATGGAAGTCACCAAAGACGCCATCCGAGATTCGTAGTTTCTTGGGTTTGGCGGGCTATTATTCATCCAAGACTTTTCCAAGATCGCTTCTCCACTAACCAAGTTGACCCGTATGGATGTAAAGTTCGTGTGGGGTCAAGAGCAAGAAAGGGCTTTTGAGGAGTTGAAGGCAAGACTGACCCAAGCCCCGGTCTTGTCATTACCCGAAGGAAGCGAGGATTTGGTGGTTTATTCAAATGCTTCCTACTCAGGGATGGGTTGCGTGTTGATGCAGCGAGGTAAGGTGGTAGCTTACGCATCCCGACAATTGAAAGTGCATGAGGTCAACTACCCGACTCATGACTTGGAGTTAGCGGCGGTGGTCTTTGCGCTAAAGATTTGGAGGCACTATCTGTACGGGACGAAGTGCATCATCTTCACTGACCACAAGAGCTTGAAGTACTTCTTTGAGCAGAAGGATCTGAACATGAGGCAGAGGCGATGGTTGGAACTTATAAAAGATTATGACTGCGAAATCCATTACCATCCGGGCAAGGCCAACATGGTGGCTGACGCCCTTAGCCGAAAAGAGAGGCCCGAGCCGATTCGGGTGAAAGCATATCAACTGATCATGACCTCCGATGTGATGAAGCAAGTCAAAGAGTTTCAAGATGAGGCACTGAAAGAAGATCATCTTAACTCTGAAAGAATGAGAGGTCTAGTTGGGGAATTGGGTGAAAACACACTTGGTGTTAAAACTCGATTTGGACGAGTGTGGATTCCTCGTTTTGGGGATCTACGTGTGAGGATTATGGATGAAGCTCACAAGACTCGATATTCCATTCATCTTGGTGCCACGAAGATGTATCAAGATATGAAGAAAGATTATTGGTGGCCGGGTATGAAACGGGACGTGGTGGAGTATGTGAGTAAGTGCCTTACTTGTTTGCAAGTGAAGGCCGAGCATCAGAAGCCGTATGGGAAGATTCAACCTTTGGATATACCGGAATGGAAGTGGGAGCACATCACCATGGATTTCATTACAAAGGTGTCGCGTCGCCGAAAGGGTACGATGCCATATGGGTGATTGTAGATCGTTTGACGAAGAGTGCTCACTTCCTACCGATCCGCGAGACATATTCATCTGAGAGGTTGGCTGACCTGTTCATCAAGGAGATTGTAGCTCGTCATGGTGTGCCGGTGTCCATCGTGCTTGATCGTGACACCCGGTTTACCTCTAAATTATGGAAGAAATTCCACGATGTCATGGGGACGAGGTTACATATCAGCACGGCTTATCATCCCCAAACTGATGGTCAGTCAGAAAGGACCATTCAGACACTGGAAGACATGCTTCGGGCATGTGTGATTGATTTTGGGGGAAGTTGGGATGACCACCTACCATTAGCCGAATTCTCGTACAATAACAGTTATCATGCGAGTATTGGCATGCCACCATACGAGATGCTATACGGTAGAAGATGTAGGACGCCCGTATGTTGGGGAGACATTGGGCAGAAAGAATTGGGAGGTGTCGAGGTAATCGAGGCTACGACCGAGAAGCTCGAAAAGATTAAAGCCTTCATGAAGGCAGCCAAAGATAGACAGAAGTCGTATGCCGATAAACGACGCAGACCGATCGAGTTCCAGGTGGGTGACCGGGTTATGTTGAAGGTCTCACCTTGGAAGGGTATCATACGATTCAGGAAACGAGGTAAGCTAAGCCCGAGATATATAGGCCCTTTCCGAATCATTGCCCGAGTTGGGGAGGTGGCCTACAGATTGGAGTTACCAGAAGAGTCAAGTGGAATTCACCCGACATTCCATGTATCTCATCTGAGGAAGTGCTTAGCCAATGAAGACATGATTGTTCCACTGGAGGACATCGAGGTAGACGAAAGGCTCAATTATGTGGAACAGCCAGTGGCAATCATCGATAGAAAAGAGAAGAGGCTGAGAAATAAAGTGGTTCCTCTTGTGCGTGTACAGTGGAAGCACAGGAAGGGATCTGAATCTACGTGGGAAACTGAGGAGGAGATGAAGCAGCATTATCCTCGTCTGTTTGAGGAATACAGGTTTCGGGGACGAAACCTATATAAGGGGGGTGGACTTGTAACACCCGGTTATTTTTAAAAGACAAGATATAAAGAATAAAAGAAAGAAGGGCAATTAAGTCCAAGTGGAGGGACTAAAAGTGTAAAAAGGACAAAAATCTTTGAAAGTTGGTGTAAAGGTGGGCATGGCCGCCCACCCTCATTTCACATCACCATCTTCTTCGTTTTTAGAGAGAGAGAGCAGGAGAAAACTCTCGGCTTGTAGAAGAAGAAGAAGAAGTGAACGAATTCAAGGTAAGAATTCGTGGTTTTTACATGTTTATGACGGGTTTTATCTCAGTTATGTGTTTATGTGCTTATGGGTTGTGTTTGTGCTCGGGTGTGTGTGTTTTTGGATGTTGTTTCTAGGTGTTTTGAACTCTTTGCAAGCGGGTAAAAAGGAAGAACACCCAAGTTGCACCAGGTGAGTTCTAGACCCCGGTTTTACTTGTTTTTAAACTCTCTTGGGGCTGAAAATGTATTAAAAATGTTTTTACAAAGTTTATGTATGTTTACCCGTATGTATTATGCATGTTAAATGTTGATTCTTGATTGCTTATAGGTTGTTCATGTTTAGAATAGCCATATTAAGCTTAGAACAAATGGGTTTGATGAATTGAGGTTGAAAACATATTAGGAACATGATAGGCAGAAGGTTCATACGCCTGAAAATGCCATAGAATGAATCAAGTGTAATCCATGCGCCTAAACAGTAGCCCATGCGCCTAAGATTAACTTAGAAATGTTTAAGTATAGCCCATGCGCCCGAATGGCCCATGCACCTGAATGGCCCATGCGCCTGAGTGGCCCATGCGCCTGAGTATTTCATACGCCTAAGAGTCCATGCGACTGAAAGGGGTCATACGCCCCAATAGTACCCATGCGTCCGAATGGCCATGCGACTAAGTAGTCCATGCGCCTGAGTTCCCATGCGCCTAAGTGTTCCATGTGCCCAAGTACCCATACGCCTGAACAGGGCCCATAAGCCCAAAAAGTGCCAGGCGCCTAAACCCTAAGAATTTAATGCAGAATGTTTAGGAGTCTGTGCCTTTAGGGTTTTTGACCGAGGGTTGACTAGGGTATATTAATGATGGGTTTCATGCATGATAATGATTGATTATGACTGTCGTATGATTGTTCCTTAATATTATATTTATTGCTATTATTATTATTACTTATAGAATGTGACTTTACGTGGTATATTTCTTATCGTAACGTAAAGTATATTGTAATAATAAAGAGAAAGAGCAATAAAGAAAAGAAGAGGAACATTAATAAAATGTTAACAAGTCTCGCAAGCTTATAGGAGGTACACGACCGTGTTGTTGTTAGCTCAACTGTGTTGTGGGTTAGCTACCCTTTTATGCACACAGGGCCAGTCTTGGAGATTGGCAGGACCCTTGTAGCGTATCTTGGGTGATTGGGTCGGCCTTGTATACAGTTCACCTTTCGAGGGATATAGTTCACCCTTTCGAGGGATATAGTTTACCCTTTCGAGGGATATAGATGGCCCATCACCCGTTTTCCATCGCGCATATAGTTGGGGTATTGCTTATTGGTCCATACAGACAGTGAAAGATAAATAATAAAGAAAACAGAATAAACAAGGCATTAGTAAAGAGATCGAACAATATTTGTTCATATAGTTAATGCGTGCTCGCATATACAGTAAAGAATTGTATTTTAAAAGAAAAGAGTATTTTTATATACAGCATACGAAAAGTATTTTATTACTTATAAAACTAGAACTCACTCAGCAACGCTGACTTTTATGCATTTTCAGTTGGCAGGTAATATTGATGAGGATGGCACGAGGGTGAAGCTACTCGGCAGAGAAAGACTTACATCCATTCATAACTATTATTTCTGTTGTTTTGTAATGCAATTAAACAGTTCTTTTGTATTCGATCAAACTATAGTGTATTGCTTAACAACAGGGTTTAATGAAATGAAATGAATGGTTTTTGTTAAAATGATTCCGCTGCTTAAGTTTGTAAATTTATAATGTTTAATGTATTTAATGCCGTGAATGACCAACTGTGAGGTCTCCGGGAACGGTGCCTTACACCCCTATAATTAAAAACCATGAAAACCACTCTTAACCAATGAAAATTTTTTCTTTTAATTTTTAATTTTTTTATTAAAAAGGTTAGTATGGTAATTTTAACACCCTTTAATTTTGGTAGGCTTTATAACTCCTAATTTTTTTCCTTATTTAGTTTATGTGTTGACTAAATCTATTCTATTATTTATTTAATTTATAAGATGATCTTATTCATCATTTATTTCTTTTCTAATTTGTTATTCGTCTTTTTCAATTTCTTAGATCTGAATGAACATGATTTAATCATCATTCAAAATCAAATAATGGTTATGCTTTTAAATTAAAATAATCATAAATGGTGATGGTGCTTATTATCTTGAAACACGATTTTATTCTTTAAAAATCAAAGATGAAGATGAATACTTCTACCACACACCTCCCACCACCGGTATTTACTTCAAAGCAGGTAAAGATCAAAAGCCCTAGAAATCGAAGATGGTAGAAATCAAAAACCCTAGATATCGAAGCAGGTAGGAATCGAAGGTTCAACGGCCAAAAACCTCACCACACAATGAAGACGACAAAAAAAATTACGGGTCTAATATGAGTAATCATCAAAAAAGATTACGATCATCGGCGAAGACGACGATGAAGAACACAGTTAATAGACAAACACTAGTGTTACGTATACGTAACACTTCTGTAATGTATACGTACCACTACCGACGTTAACTTTTGCTTCTACGTCTTTTCTTTCTGTATTTCCTTGATTACATATACGTATCACACAATGTAACAGTTAGATGGTCATCGGAAAAGAAGACGAAGATAATGAAGAACAAAGTGAAAATGCGTAGAAGATGATGATGACAAAGAACATAGTGTGGAAGATAAACACCACGATTACGTATACATAATCGGTCTGTTACGTAGCTAAATGTAACTCTTCTTTTACATGTATTTTTTATTGACTTCCTTGATTACACATACGTATTATGCAATATAGCAATGATTTGGATGTGAAAGAAGTGTGTGGGGTAAAAAAATGAATTGAGGAAGATAGTGGTTAGTTCAAAGGATCACTTTTATCAAAAGCATTTAGGGTACGTATATGTAACGAAGATGAACAAAAGAAATACTAAAAAATGATGAACAAGAGGAACACAAAGAACATGAAGATTTGTAGTTTTATCATAATCACATGTATGTAACATTGTTGCTACATATACGTAACTCTGCTGTTACGTATATGTACCACTGTTATAAACGTAACTCATTCTGGATTTTCATATGGGTTCATTAAAAATTATACACATATGTATGACAATGTTACATATACGTAACACACAATGTTACACATACGTAACACAATGTGATGCATGCATAACCAATCATTTTCTTTAGTTTAGTTGTCTTTTATTTTAGAAAACGAATGATTATTTAATTTTTCAATCAAAAGTATAAAAATAATATATTTGATTATTTAAATATCATTTAAATATAAGAGAGATGTGAGAGGTGAGAGAAAAAAAAAAGATGTGAGTAAATTTAGGAATTTTTTTAATTATATATGGTAGTTACAAAGTTAATTATTTTATGTTCTTCCTATTTTGCCCTTAATGACTTTTTAAACACTCATAATCTTCCATTTAATTACTAAAATGCCACTAATTAATCTCAACCATAGATTAAAAGATCAATGGTGAATAAATAGTTTTCTTGGTTTTCAATTATAATATGGTTTTCATTGGAACCCTCCCCTATATATATATATATATATATATATATATATATATATATATATATATATATATATATATATATATATATATATATATATATATATCTTGGCATTAGGCTAATCGAACTTAGAAATTAAAATACAAAGACAATACTTCTGATACTTATGAATGAAGCTACGGTAAAACATCCCAATTAACTGAAGATTAAAGTTCCTAAAATACTAAACATAATTGGTAGTACTTGCAAAAGGTGAACATTGGTTAAATAGTAAAAAAGTATAAAAAACAGAAGGTGGTGCAACTAAAACCCAGGTGAAATTATGGTCTCTGAGTAGACCGTACCACGGAAAATACCACCAAAAGTAGCAGGGGGAAAATTACCCGCTTCATTGAACCTTAAATTGAGTTCAAAAACTTATCCCAACCCCTGATTATAGGAGTTGTCCCACTAATGATATAATGTGTGAAGGATGTAAATGGTGGAAGTGGAAGACATATTGTAACCAAAAGCATGCAACTTCATCCGGGAACCATTGTGTAGCTTCCATAATTCGAAGGCCTTTTCGTAGCAGCTGCGTGAAACATAACAGTGAAGTTCTGAGCGTATGCTAACCAAAGAAAATTGATGCTCCAAACCCCTCGTATTTGGATACACTATTTCACAAAACTTATGTGTGTTTACTTCAAACCGAACAAGCATCTTTTGAGCGCCAAGCTAGTTTTGGGACACCTTGAAGTACAAAGCATCTCCACAGAAGGTTGCCATAGACCAATCGTAGGTATCACCATTGTATGGCCTATTTTTCAAGAATGGTATAGATGTCCATGAGCCACCACACAACGAATACACGTACACATCAAGATTACCTCACCTACATTTAATGTGAATAACATTATAATCGAATGTCGCATCAACATAGAAACCAACCGCATCGATATATACCTTGAAGAAACCCTGCTTAGCATTGTTTGATAGCATTTTGCAAGCACTGGTTAATGGATCCCGCAAAACCAAATCCCACGTGATTTTAAGGCTAAGACAAAGCATTCGTCCAAACTCGATAAAAATAAAAGATTTTCCGGATGGACCTTAAAGGGGGGTTACGTCGGTACCTACCAAATAGTTAGGTTCTTCATATTCAAAGACCGAGACGCAAATCAAAATAGTAATGAATATCATAATTCCAGAATTCGGTGGAATTAGTTGGTAATATTTGAATTCGGCGGGTACTTATAAATATTTGAATTTTATTTACGTAAATTATAGAAAATTTGATTCAAAATCAAAATTAACAAAATCAAAATATTAATAAATATCATAATTCCAGAATTCGGTGGAGTTAGTTGGTGGCTACTTATAAATATTTGAATTTTATTTAAGTAAATTATTGATAATTTGATTCAAAATCAAAATTAACAAATTCATTGGAGTTTGTTGGTAATATTTGAATTCGGTGGGCTACTTATAAATGTTTGAATTTCAAAATTAGGATGGAATCTTAATTGCAATTGTTAGTTAGTGTAGGGTTATTATGTAACTAATTGTAAGGGGGTAATCTGTAAATAATGATATAATTATTATTTTACCCTTAAAAATGATTGTACCTTATGCATTGAGAGAAATATGTGTTTTTAATTTTAGGGTATCTTAAAGTACCCCTCTTAAACTCTTATAAATATTTGAATTTTATTTACGTAAATTATAGAAAATTTGATTCAAAATCAAATTAACAAATCAAAATATTAATAAATATCATAATTCCAGAATTTGATGGAGTTAGTTGGTGGCTACTTATAAATATTTGAATTTTATTTAAGTAAATTATTGATAATTTGATTCAAAATCAAAATTAACAAAATTAAAAATTTAATGAATATCATAGTTACAGAATTCGTTGGAGTTTGTTGGTAATATTTGAATTCGGTGGGCTACTTATAAATGTTTGAATTTCAAAATTAGGATGGAATCTTAATTGCAATTGTTAGTTAGTGTAGGGTTATTATGTAACTAATTGTAATAATGATATAATTACTATTTTACTCTTAAAAATGGTTGTACCTTATGCATTGAGAGAAGTATGTGTTCTTAATTTTAGAGTATTTTAAAATACCCCTCTTAAACTCTTTATATATAGTATAGATATAGATATGTTACTTTATTGACACATCATTATTCACATTATCAAAGATTGACTAAATTGCATTTGAAATTGCCGTTGACAAAAGTAAAAGTGTATGTCTCGCGTCAAATTACCAGTATGAATTAATATTGGCAAGTGAGTTACAGTTTAAATTATTAAAATCTTATTTGGATGTTGAAATGATTCAAGCACCTATCTTATGAGTATATGACCTTATTTTTTGAAACGTTTTGACTACTTGATGTGTGTTAATACTATTTAACCTATTACATTTAATTTTTCTTTCTTGGTAGGGCTTAATTGTGATTAATTATTGTGTGTGATTAGTGGATATCATTTAGTATTGATGCCTATGGTTATGATCACCGGTTGTCATCTCTACAGTAGATGATTTACGAGTAATGGTTGGATGCGTAAATGTTTTAAAGAAATAATTAAACAGGTCAATTATGTGATTTTAAAAGTTAACAAAACAAAATAATTGAGTGCAAATCATGATCTCAGGTCAACTATCTAGATATTGTTGATTATATCTTAAACATGGGTCAAAATTATGGACCCGAATCATGATGGTTCAATCTTAGATATAAACATAAAGTACAAATTAGAGGTACTTGTGGGAATCACTATTTCAGAAAACGATAATGATGCCATGATTCGATCCCGTTATGGTACCTTCAATTGATGGAGACCGAAAGAGTAGAGTTCTTGGTGTTCTTAAGTTGTTTTATATACTCATCATCAATCTCATGAATAATGAATTATTAATGAGTTTTGGTTACAAAACTCTATGCATTCTCTTATTAAAGATACTTAAAGGGAAATCTTAAATGCCTTCTTGACTAATCAATATTTATAAATTACAATTACTTCCATCAATTAACTGTTAGGGACTATTGATATCATATTGGTAGTTATTCAAATGATCCGTAAGGACACACTGACAGGTTTTTTCCAATAGATTTATATACATATCGGTGAGTGTTGTTTGGGATTAGATTATATTTATATTCATAGGTGGCTGGTGACCCTAACATGTTATACGTCATGTTGTCATAGCCACCGTCTTCACAACCTCCATCCATTGCCATTAGTCACATTAGACCTGAACCAAGTTTGACTCGTTACTCAACCGACTTGTTTATTTTGCAAGTATTACTAGGATTGTAAGATACGGAGATGATAAGGAGGTTTGAACTTCTTCAGCTCAAGAGGCTTAGATAGTCAGATTCATTTGATAAACATTTATATCCTAAATAAATACCAAAATCACTTTTTTTTAATTTAACGGCAACAAAATCACTTCTATGTATCTCATAAATAACCTATTCTATAAATACTCCAGTTAATCATATATCGTATATTAATCAACCTTCTATAAGACCTTTAAGGGAAATCTAATTATATGTGTCCTTATAATCTTATATCATCTACTGAAACTTTAAAGAGCATAGAATTATAACAACTCAAAAACTTTAATCATAATATTTGTAAATCAATCAAAACAAGAAAAGCGTCCCAAATGACAAACAAAATATACAGAAAGTCAGAAACTTTATAACACGTTAGAGAAATCCTACATCCCTACATCAGTCATTGAAATGAGAGACGTTAGACCTATATCGCGTAACCTCTTGATGCAACACCTTACCAGCACAGTGTCACGACCCGTCTAAAAAGATTATAAAAGTTCAAAAATGAACTTATGACTTATGAATTTCTTTTAAAAGTGTCAAGATATAAATTAACTCCTCTAAAACCAAATGCAGCCCTCTAAATTCTCTCATCTTCTTCAACTTCACTATTTGTGTCTTCTCAAAGGTATTATCATAAATCATTATACCTAAAAACACCTCTTCAGCAACCTCCATCACTGCTCGGAGTCGTTGCGTTTTCAGTTTTTTCCTCCGTTGCGGTCTGAAGAAGCTCGTCGGGCGTTGCAGCAGGGTCAAGATCCCAACACCTATCTGGCAGTTTAGGATCTTGACCATTTAGCAACCAAGACGGAACCTGGTGTGAAAACCGCACCATTTCTCTCTTTGGAATCCAGCAGACCGCGTGTTCATTCGGGTCCCTTTTGTACACCGTTTTGTACCCGTCTAACTTCACCAAAGGAGCCACACAGACCCCATGTTCATCAGAATAATCACTAACAATCTCCACCATTTTATACTGATGAACCACTTCCTTTGGTGTTTTTCTGTTCCATGTTTCTGACCAGTTTCGGTACACAGCCCATATATCTCCGGTTTTCGGGTAGATTCTAACGCAGCCCCCTCTGCCCGCCTTCTCTCGTCCTAAAAGATGAGAAAAGATGTTGACTTGGTCAACAACATCCGAATGAAACACCCGAAAACTTCCACAAGATTTGGTGAATCCAGACTCAATCCACTTCACTGTACCAAATTCTGTGTCGGTTTTTGAGTTCAAGTAGCTGATATAGACCCGAAATGGTTTTAAAGAGATGACTTGACGGATCAAACAGTAGAGACGAGGCATCCCGTCTTCTTCATCATAAATCGCCCATATTTGTTTCGCCTTAAACACTTCCTCTGATCTGTCCATATCAAAATCATGGAAGTCAGGGTCAGGGACAACTATTGTCTTTTTCGCCTTGTTCCCGCTCTTTTCAGCCTTTGAAGCCAACTTCATCTCTTCTAACTTGACCCGAATTAGTGATCGGGCTTTATCAATCAACAACTTTCTAACATCAATAGCAGGGTCAACCGAATAGCATCCGTTCAGTGTGCTATTTACACCTACATCCGATTCCACTGTCGAGCCCATTTCACTGTTTGTGGCCCGTTGTGCATCTCCCACTTCAATCTTTCTTTTCTTAGGAGGCCGACCGAGAGGCTTCCCGTTCACTTTTCCTACACCAACATTCCCATTAGCTGTATGAGCCTGATTCACAGAATTATATGAAAACCCATTCGGGTCTGAGATAGCAGAAGTATTCCACTGAAACGACAAATTATTGCTGATCTCGGTCCCATTTCCAGAATGGAACACTGCTGACCCGTAGGAAGCTGCAGTGTATGAACTATTTGTGAACCCGTTATCAGTTGTATATGACCATGGGCAATATGCCACTGGAGCTGAACCCGTCTCAACAGCAACAAAAACCCCGCGACAATTTTTACAAGAAAGCCTTTTATTGACATATTTTCTAAGATACTCATATTGGACCCGACACGACGTGCAAACAGTCCAAAACGTGTCGGTTCTACCAGAAGACATGTTAGATCGGTCAACCATAGCCAGTAAGTTCTTATTCCTTCTTGCATCATATGACCTCCTTCTTGCATTATTCGACAAAACAGTCCATGCTTCTGAAAGAAGCTTAAAGGCCTCAACGGCCCCAATAGTCTTGTTTTTCTCAGGGTTCAATAGCACAGCCATCTTTTTGTATTGTTTCTTCAAAACTGATCTCTCTACAGATGGATCCAACCCAAGAACCGCATACAAGTCAATCTCTCCATTAATTTTTGACTCGCTAGCGGCGTATACTTCAAAAGTGACCACCATTTGGGCAATGCCCTCCAATTGGGGGCAAAAAGCTTGAGACTTTAAAGCATACCGCCTTGCACCTGCGAAATCTTTAACCGCGAATAGCTTCTCTGCATATTCTTTGGCCCTAAGTGCTTCTTCTATGTTTACTTCCATCACAAATGTTTAAAATCTATATCAGATCCTGTAAAAAATTGAAATTTCAGTAACTAAATAAACTGATATCATGATTCATGTTATCTTATCATCAAATTAAAACTTAAATGTTTGACTATTAGTCAAACGTCTTAAATGTCAACGTTTGGTTTGATGACTTTCTACATAAGTAAACTCTTGCAATAATCTTTACTGCAGTCTACATTTGCAGAGCATCTGATAACAATTTAGTTTAATTAATCAAACAAATAACAACATAATCTTTTAATTTCTGTAATCAAGTCATGAATCTCGTGATAATTCAAGCATAATCGCAACTAAATTAACCCAATTAAACACAATTACGAGCTGATATCAGTTCATAATCAATCAACAAGATTCAACCTACTATGAACTTGTTCATCAATCCAATAAACCCAATCTATCAAAACAAAAACCCATAAAAATTCCAACAATAATCTCCAATCCACAACACGATCGTATCTCAAATTGACTAAAAAGATCAAACCTTTAGCACTTCAAAACCCTAAATTCCAATCGTCCGACAATCAACACTACATAAACACAAAATCAAAGCAAAACTTACTTAGATCCGCATCCTACAGCAATTGAAACATCACCCAGATCTCAAATCAACCAATTGATCACTTCACTTTGCTTCCGACATCAGTTAATCAAGGAAATAACTTTTCGCAAATCTTGAAAAGTAAAAAGGGGGAAACTCAAATTACCACTTGGGTATTGCTTATTTTCGATCAAGTAATCAAATTGATAAGAACAAATGTAAACACCGTCGGATTCCGCCGTGCACGGCGGAGGAAGAAGAATATCTCGACGGTGATTGTGACGAATCGCCGATGAGGGGTGTAGATGATAAGTATAGGGTTTACAAATATAATATGATCATGTAATGATTGCGTAGTGAAAGGTCTAAGTGAAGCTTAGGTTTTGTTTAGGAAGCAGTGTTTTCCAGAGCAAAGATTTTGAAGTTAAGATGATGGTACAGATTTTGGTGCAGAGGGTACAAGAAATCTGTAAGATGTTTCTGGGTTTAGGAGTTTGAGGAGTGGAAGAAAGGGGTTGCTTTTGTTTCATGTGATGAAAGATAGGTAAAGGTGCGCAGGTGTGCGTGATGCGCACCCAGGGTGGGGTAGGGGTGGGGTGTTTGGTAGTGAGGAAAAGTGAAGTTTGGTTTGGTCCCAAAGAGGATCTAAGACCATAGAAGAACTTTTTCTTTAGTACTTATATTTTGAGGTGGTGTTCGGTATCGGTATCGAGATGTGTTGTATGATGTTTGTTATAAAAAGTAAAAAGGTTTATATTCTGTCGTGAACAAATAGTGTTGATTTATAAGTAGGTTTAAATTCTATTTTTTTTTTAATTTTTGGTTCAAGGAAGGAAATGCATGGGTAGTGGGGTCAAGTGAACATGACGGTTTTTTACATGTAACAAATAACAATGAAAATCGAATTATTTGGTGAGGTTTCGAATGATAACTATTACAAATGAGTTGTGTTTGAATCCAAAAGATTATGTTTGCTAAATTTGAGGTGAAAGATCTTAGTGAAGCATCTTATTTAATTAGCATTAAAATACACTAAAACTCAAACAATTAGATATTAGGACGATCCCAAAAAGACATATATTAAGCTGATACTTAAAGATTTAATCCATAGCATTACTCTTCGTCTATTGCCTTGACCCTTAGTTAAGGGTGATGGTTTTGGGTCTTATCAATACCTTAAATCAAAGGAATAAATTATACAAATGAGATTTAGACCAGATATTTTTGTTATTAAATTTGACGTATGCTCATGTTTGCCTTCGTCTTGATATCGCGTATATAACCGGCATGCTAGGTAGATATCAATCAAATTTTATTCTAGGTCACCATAAAACTGCTAAAAGGGTACTGCAACATTTAAAAAGGACAAAGGATGAGTTATAGGAGATTAGATTCTATGAAGTGTAAGGATGATAAAGTCCACTTCGATATACATTTTCATGCTCTCAGGTAGCCCATTTTATGGAAGAGTCATAAAATACAGTTAAACTACCACAACGACTTTGATTGCATAGTATGTTGCATGCTATAATGCCACGTGCCACCCGATGCTACTGAGGAATCAGATTAAGGGAGTTAAAGTTGTTACTTCCATACATATGTCAGTATAAAATCATTGTGATAGCAATGTAACTATGAGTTTTTCAAACAATTATTGCTCAAGTGGTGCTGGATTATACCTCGACATGAGGTACTTGTTTGTGTGCAAGCATGTGGAGTACCATAATGTTAATATTAAGAATATAAACACACATCACATGATTGCATATCCACTTACTAAAGGGTAACTGTCAAACTGTTCATTTACCATGTACTTAACATGGGTTTCAGGCTAAACCTTTTATGAATTTCATGTAAACACGTTTTAGACATTAATTACCTAATTTACTCAAATGTGAAGTTTGTCTTTAATTATGAATATATGTGCACTATAATGTTTCATTTAGATAAACACATTCTTTATCCCCACATATATCTTATATATGTCTGGTATAACGATTAAGTGGGATAATGTTATATATGGCTTTTGACTATTTAACATTCATATTGACTATGCATGTTGGTCAATTAGTCCCAATACTTAAGGTATCTAATTTGATAAAAGTTAACGCCTTCAGAGGTAATATGTAAATAATGATGGTTAATAAATTATCAAGTCAGTAGTTATCATAATCCACAATCTAATTTATCTCTTGCAACATTCTCTCTCTTGTAATCCTCATCGGAATTCAAGAAGAAGAAAACTTTAACACTAAAAGAAAACTCATCTATCAAAATTCAAACATTATAATTAAGTTTGTCTTAATCTAAGGACAAGATTGGAACATCTTCTTCAAGGAAGTTTACTATATGTAGATTAGTTATGCATTTGTATTAAGGAAAATTTTTGAAATGTTTTTTTATATCTCCTTTTCTCTTCGAATGTCCCCTCGTAATTTTTTTTTTCAAAACTTCCCTATCTACGGGCGCCTGCACGTAAAGTACATGCGTTCGTCCGCACAGGTACATGTGTCTCTTCATGACTGGCTCTGTTGTACAAGACGTCTACGCCTGTCTGTGAAGACATCAACATTCAGAGGGGACATTTTGAGAAAAAAAATTATAATGAGGGCAATTTGAAGAAAAAAGACATTTTGAGAATTATCCCGTAAAATCATAGTTAACGATTCGACCTAAAATTTTCACTAAAACCATAGTTCAGGGATGATTTCAATACTCCATAATACTTCTAACCCATGCCCTCTTCCCGCTTCATCGCCTCCAAACCACAATCTCCCAAAACCCTCGAATCGAATCACCTCTCATCTTACTTTAATTGTTCTTCATATCGAATCCATTGCAATTCCATCACCACAGGTACCAAAAAACCCTAAAATCTTCATCATAAATGCATCAAAATAAAGATTTTAGTAACTTTGTTCTTGAACCACTACCCTCATCTCATTAGCCACCCCCAAAACCCTAAAGTTCCCACCTTTTCAATGGCTATGGAGTCCCTTTTCAGTTTTAATTCAACTTCCTTGCTTCCATCGACTCAAACCCACAAAAATAATACCCATTTGTCGTTCTGTACGTCTGTTTCTGCTCGATTTAGTTCACAGTTGAAGTATCCCAATTGGGTGTTCTTGAAATCCGATGAAATTCATGGGTTTTCGCCTTTAATGGCGCCGGAGAAGAGGGTGTTGAAGTGTTTAGCAATGAGTGGTGATGATGAAGGGGGTTTGGAGAAGGGTGTTCGGAGGAAGAATCTTGCGGTTTTTGTCTCCGGTGGTGGTTCGAATTTTCGAGCTGTTCATCAGGCGACTGTTAATGGAGATGTTCATGGGCAGTTTGTTGTTTTGGTCACCAATAAAAATGGTAAATTTTAGCATCTTTTTTTCGGTTTAAATTAATTTGTTTGTTTGTGTGTTCTTCATGTTTGAATTTCATCTTGTATGTGGTATAAGTTTCTCTGTGTATTTTTGTGATTGAAACTGTATGCATCAATCTGTATTTAGATATCTGATCAAGTGGCATTGTATGTTATCATAATTCTATATCGAATTAATAGAGATTGTTTGGAATTTGAATCGAAATAAGCAATTTCACGGTGAATCTGACTAACTAACAAACAAACGTATACATTAACCTTCCACACATAGCAAAGCTATTGGTAGAGTCTCGGGAGAATGAGATATGGGCGAACCTTTCCTTAGCTGCTCTCAATGAGATCCCGGGCTTCAGAAAACCTTTTTTTCTTGACTTGTATGAAACAGTAGACCAGGTAAACATAAAATGCGGCTAAAAGACTCGAAGAAACAACCATACAAAAAGTACTAAAAATGATAGTAGTAAAGGAGCAAATTCAACTATGAACATAGAAGTCTTTTCATGGTGAATTCACATGAACAACCTGTGATTAAACTGTTACTTGCTTTCTGGGATTTGTTCGTCCTCGATGAGAGATTTGTAATCTATATTCATTATTTTTGACATTGGTGCTTTACTTGTTTTATATCTGTAGATTGTGGAGGTGCAAACTATGCGAGAGAGAACGATATCCCTGTTATAATATACCCAAGTACAAAAGGCGAACCAGAAGGTCTGTCTTCAAAAGACCTAGTAGCTGCTTTAAGGTCAGCTTGACTTGCACTTGTATTATGGCGTTTTCTTCAGATTCTTGCTATTTTCATTTATTCAATACATTTGTTATGTTGTGTAGTAAGTACGAGATTGACTTTATTCTTCTAGCTGGATATCTGAAACTCATACCATCCGAGTTAATTCGAGCATATCCAAATGCAATCTTGAATATTCATCCTTCGCTTCTACCTGCTTTTGGAGGCAAAGGGTATTACGGTACAAAGGTGCATAAAGCTGTTATTGCTTCTGGAGCTAGGTATTTGCAATGCTTTTGTTTCCACTTGGATTTCAGGATTATCACGCCTCACTGATCTCTCACGTATTTTGTTTTTGTTTATTTGAGAAGATATTCGGGCCCCACAATCCATTTCGTCGATGAAAATTATGACACGGGACGCATTCTAGCTCAAAGAATAGTTCCAGTGCTCGCTGATGATACTGTTGAAGAACTTGCTGCAAGGGTTCTCCGCCAGGTAACTGATTTTACAGCATTTTTAAATAAAGTTTGTGTCTTTTTGAATCTTTTGTAATCTTTACGTCAAAGAAATAAACGTACCATAAACATTCTTTGTCAGGAGCATAAAATGTATGCAGAGGTAGCTGCTGCAGTATGTGACGAGCGTGTGTTTTGGAGAGAAGACGGTGTTCCCATCATACAAAGCAAAGCTAACCCGAATTATTATAGCTAACAGATGGATACTGTTATCTTTCAATCAGGAGTTGACTATGTCGGTAAGCTTTCATGTCAGCCCGAATACTTCTTTGAGCCCTCGTCGCATGTTTGTGTGCACTTTCTGGAGACTTTTATTGTTACACAGAAATGAGATATTAGACGGAATTATGCTTTCAAAAGGTGTATGAAAGAATTTTGTGATGAAACTATGGTTATATAACATGGTTTCGCTGTTATGCGTCTATGCTTTCGTGAGTTGTTATTTGTTGTGTGGTTTTATTTTCTGCAATGTCTCACTCGATGTCGGTTATGTATTCAACGTAATGTGTGATAAGATATTGACTGAAATCTAACTGATTACGCGGTCGAAGTGGTTTCGCTTGATAAATGGACTTGATGTTGTTGATTACAGTCACTTGAACAAATCAATGTCACTATAATGAGAAAAGTTGTACTCATATGTTTTACATTATGGTCCTTATTAGTAGATCATGCTTCCTTTTTTTTTTTTTTTTTTTTTTTGTTGTAGTAGATTTGCATAAGCAGGAAGAAAAGTAATGTTTATGTGAAAGATGATTTAACTCCAAATAAATAATATTCTTTGATGTAGATTAGTAATTAACTCAAGCATCTTATAAGGAAAGAACTAAAATTTTAACAAAGACTTTAGAAAATAAAGAAGAATAAAAAGAAAAGGGTTATGGGCCTATGGGGTGTAAGAAACTTTGAGCAACTTCTCGGCCCAATACAAAATAAGAAGAAATAAATAATTAAGTAATAGATCTCTCCTTTTGTTATGAGTAAATTTCAAATTTACAGTTTTAGTTCTATATTAACAGAGGTTAATTTTCCTAAGTTGTGTATAAAATGATCAAACTATTTTTAAAAAACGAAAACTGTAACGTATGCTAATAAATAACAACCATCGTCACCCTTTTGTTGCCACCGTCACCGCCTTCTAACCCTAAGCCCTTCTACCCGTTGATCTGCACTCACCTTTGTGCGCCACCGTCATATCCTATGTCAACTATTAACCTACTAGTTGTTGTCATACCTCACCCCCATAACCACCATTTGACCGACACACCACTCAAGTTTGCCACCGTCAAATACCAAGCTTCACCTTGTTTAATCTTCCTAGCCCTAAAGTCCGAACATCATTGTTAGCTTCTACCATCACCGTTGATCCCCCACCTCTAGGTTTGTTTTTGTTCTTGTTCTTCGCATCGCCATCACTTGCGTCTTCACCACCAGCCGCCACTATTCTTCAAGTCTACTTTGAGCCGGCGATGCAGACTAGACATCCTCCCCTCTCGGGGCATCACACACTAACCACTTATGTTCTTCAACCAACAACGACTTCTTACATTTTTTGTTAGTCTTCAAACTTGTTATTTGCTCCAAAACACATGAACTATCCAACGATAAATGTTGATAGCCAACTAACAAAAGTTTTGGCGATAAGAATAATATATGATAAATGATGCTTCTTAAACACTTTCAAGATATATTTTTGCTAAAGAAACAATGCAATTATTAACTTAGTTTCTTTCAAAGTGACATTACTCTTAATTCTACACCACAACTAATTTACACCAACTCGTCATAAGTGGACTCGAACCCTTTACCTTGGCACCCTGAAGTTTTGTTGATTCAGTTGTTGTTTATCTTTCAAATTGCCCATCTCTTGATTGTATCAGCACATTATTTCCTTTAGAAACTTAAAATTCAATGGTATATTGACTGTTTTTGGTGGTAGAGCGAATATCTTAAAGATGATTGATGACAAACATGGGTTTTCAAATACTAGCAACAAATTGCTTATAGCCCCCAATCAAATGTATATCTAATTCTCACAAAATAAATCATTTTATTGACAAAGATAAATGATCATGTTTTAAATTGTTTACTTATGTGAAGTTGATAGAACAAATTACATCTTCATTTTCTGTGTTGTGGGCTCGTTCGTGTAATTAAATCGCCTCAAAGTCGCTTATTTGTTAGAATATAAGATTTTTGTTTTAAGTTAACAAAGGTGAAATTATTTAAAATGGGCAGTTATTAAATTTAAGTTTTAAGAAAAGTATAAGCATAATGATATATTAATTTTTTTAAATAAAATGGGCATCTCTGACGTTTTATTATTAAGAAAAAAAGTATATATGATAATGTGAATTGGATTTCGGTGTATACAATAATGATGAATTTTTTAGTGGTATATGTGATTTTTTTTTCTACAAGCAAATATATTAGTTAAAATAAATGTTAAAGCTCTTTAATTTTAATGTTATTTTGTTTTATATGTATATATTAAGATTGCATAATTTATATATAATTTTTTTTGATTCGTTTAGTCGTTCTAATAGTTTAAAGCATAAAAATAAATAATCGTCAAATAGGGAGTTTCATATTTTTATATGATAATAATATTTACTTGATAATACAAAACAAATGGAATAATTTGCAATTATACACGTTCATTTGTTACTATTCCTTGCACCACCAATATAGAAACGAAAATTAAAGCTTTCCTCGTTTTCATGGGCACCACCTACATGCTGAAAACGACTTTACCACCCTCATGCCTCTTAATTATTATTCCCTTTACTTTTATAATAATAAAAGAATTCCATTTGACATCGACATATATAGGTCACTAAGTTTTAGTTTCCCTTGCTATCAAACAACTCATGTTAAAGATTCATACAACAAAAACATGTATAGTAATGTTTTAATTATATCTTGATAAGATGGTTGAACTATTCTGTACATGCATAAGTAACAACCATTAATTTCGATACACTTAGAGTAAGAAGATTCTTCATATGATTGAACTTTGATGTGAGAATACGTAAATGTTTATGTGAATTGATGTTAGAGAGCAGTAAATGCTTGAAGAGAGAGGTGTAGTTGAGATTATCCATCAAACCAAGCCTTTATCAGTTGGCATGTGCATTGGTGTTTGTCGTCCTATGATATGTTCGGAGTCAGGATGGCATGCTATTGTTGGGACACTGTCACAACATTAAAGGTAGGGCTGGCAAATCGTGTTTTATCGTGTTTAACATGTTACAGACGATGCGATTAACACAAGTATCAAACATGAAAACGACACCTTTATTTGATGGTTTGAGTGTGACACTTATATGTTTTAGGTATCAAAAAGAAGAAATGATAAATCCAAGACTCCTAATTATAATTATTTTAAAAAAGTAAAAAAAAATACATAGTGCACTTTTTTGCTAAACATGTCTTATCGTGTCTAAACATGTACCCATTTTGCCAGCATTTAAAGGAATGCTCATGACATCAAAGCCTTATTATGGGACTAAGGTTCGAAGCTATTATGCTCCGGATAGCTATGAGGTAAGGTCCGAAAATATAATACTGCGAGTAGGTTGGTTAGGTTCAGAGTTGTCATGCTCCGTGTAAGGTGGTGGTTTAGGAGGGGTGTCTCCCTATCAAAGTTCAAGAGTTACACTTGATATACTTATTTGTATGTAAAGGGATAACACATATTGTGAACAAGAATGACACTTGTTATACTTATTTCTATTTCAAATTAACTAATTGTTGTATCTAAAGGGATAACAAATGTCGTGAACACAATACTTTGATGTTTAAGTTATTAGTTATTACTAAATAGAATAAGGTGTATTACTAGTTTATACAAGTATGCCATTTTGTTCTTGCTATTGTGATGCCGCCTTACGTCACTCTTATTTACTAAATGATTATAACTTATTAAATGATTATATATTAGTTTGTAGCTTTTGGTTTATACTAACATGTCCTATGAGAAATTATTTTTGTAAAAAGATTTTCAGTCAAATATGGCTCCATATAAATCTCTGTGACCATTATTTAGCTCAAAGATAAGTTCCTAAAAACACAACAAAAACGAATACACGAGATGGTATGTTGTCATGTCAATCTTTGTCATGCTAGGCCTATGTACAATTGTCACGGGTCACATAACACTAGAAATTTTTTAAACACTAGTAAATTGAATTTTAATAATTTAAATTTTTAATCATTAACTAATAACAATTCACCCTATTAATTTGTCTGCTTACACTATCAACATTCATTTTTATTACTAATGACAATCTTAGTAGCATAATTATTATACATTTACACTCGATTTGCATTTATTTTGTACTCTATGTCGCTTGTTTGTTTTTCTCTTCCTTTCATAGTCATTATTGTAAACGAAACGAGTGCGAATCAAACGTACATATTTGATAATTATGCTTGATAATTAGTAATAAAAATAAAATTAAGAATGTCACTAGCAAAAATAATATTACAGATTATTATCGGTCAATTCGTAATAAATTGAATTATTGAAATCCAAATTACCTTACAGGTATGATATATGTATTTTATGGACAACAACTGACACTGATTCAACATATATTCTACAAAACACAATCTAGTTTACTATTATTTATAAAAACGATACAGAGACAAAATATTCAAATTGAGTCTCACGACAATCATAATTCATAAAACTAAACACGTACACAGTAACATTTTAATTTTCATTCACTAACGTATTTCTTTATAAATATAAAAATATAATCATCAAAAACTCAAAACTAAAAAAAAAAAAAAACAGTAAGAAAATAAAGAATGTCACCCCTGTTATGTTGGATCGTTGGTAGCTTCACTTTCAAACACTCCACCGTAACGACGTCGTTTTTTCACACATTCACCGGCATACACAAAAACTTCAACGACGACGCCGCCGGCGAATCTCCGGCGACTCTACCACCACCACCACCACCACCGCCACCGCCACCGCCGACCAACAACCGTTCATAATACTCCACACAAAACAACGAAAGCGAAAGCTCCACCTCATGCCGATTCCAAACTCGCCGGACGACCTCCGACTCACCACCGATCCTCCGCCGCTTGAGTCGACTCACCACCGGCCGTACACACACCATATACAGCCTCCGGTACCCCCCCAACGCCGCCACCACCGGCCGGACCCCCACCGGCGCCGGCGACACGTGGCGGAAGCACAGGTGCTCCCACAACGCATCGTTACGAGCGATCGAACACCATTGCCGACACACACACGCCGCTAGCCCTAACGATCGCCCGTCGAGCCGCTTCAAAACCTCAATCAGCAAATCAAGGTGATCGTTGATGCAAAATTGTTCATTGTCGTCTTCAATTAGGTCGTTGTGGTGGTGAATTTGCACCATTGGTGATGATTACAGAGGGTTTGATGGTGAAATTGAGGATGAAATTGGGGGGTTTTGTAGAAGTGACGAGGGTTAGGGTTTGACATGAGGAATCGACGGATGAGGGGAAAAGACCAAGTGAGAAAACTCCAAGGGGGTGTGAAATTACAGAAATCGATGCTTTGGGGGTCAATATATTATTATTGGTTGGTTGTTTAAGTGAGGGGGAAAAGGTCAATAGTTTTGTTGTTTTGGGGTGGAGTGAAAATGTTGTTTTGTTGTTGGTTTTTGTTTTCTTATTTTTACTTATAAATTCGATGCTTTTATCCGTTACAGGTTACACCCCTATAATAAATATAAATAAAAATACACTATTGTCAAACCTTTTTTAGTACTTTTAATTGTTAGACAATTAGTTTTACTCTGTGGAAAATGTTTTTAGAGCTGAAATGATAAAGGTCTCAACAAATGTATTTGTTTGATCTTTACACATAAAAGTAAGGTTTGTTGTTATCACACGTTCGAAAAATATCACTGTCTATTATACGGATATCTGTATATTATGACTCTAATCAAGCTTTTATTGACTTTCTAGTTAGATCGTTTATGTGTTTCGGATATGAAATTTCATTTGATGGCCTTCTTGAAGCTTCGTCGGAAGCGACTGGTTGTTTCCCAAATGCCCTATTGTAGTGAACATGCACAAAGATCGAGAAGTAGTAGTCGTATATCTGTCCGCTCGTGTAGTTTTAGGCTATAGTGCCACTCTTCCCTTGGTGTGGCTTAACCCTCTCCACCCCTGCATTCCTTGGCGTGGTTTTTCTGATTGTGCTGTTTTATTCTAAGCCTTAAAAATAACAATCTGATGGTGTGAAAATATACAAAGATTAATAAATCACTTTAGGATGTTTACATATTTGATTTGTTAAGACTAAATCATTAGCTAATATGGTGATATTACTATTTTACCATTAATTTATATTGTGTAAGATTCATAATGCTTTTAAGAAACACAAATGGAACGGGTTACCGTTAGATATAAACGTTTATAGGGTGTTCTTCTAGTTTGAAGTTGGTTGGAAGTACTCATAGGTGTTGATGTGGGTCACAAGTTTTGGCTCATAACTATGCACATTGAGCCGTGGTCCATAAATGTAGGTGTTGAATATAAGGCTGAATGGCTAATAAGTAGGTAGGGACTAAAACCAATATGCTTTAAGATATTAAAATGGGTTTTATATTAGTTTAGGTTGCTTTTTTTTAACAAGCCATGGCTAGGAAAATGTTACAAACAAAAATGAACCAAATATAAAAAAACTATATATTAATGTTGAAAGATTGACATTTATTTCATCCCATCTTAATCTTACGAGAACGATTGTTGATTCATTAAATATTACAAACAAGATGAAAGCTAGCAGTTGTCTACACTCAACCATTTACTAAATGCATGACAAATGCATCAACTAATGTACATTTTGTTAACATATGCTTAGTTCTTTATAACTTACTATATATAATGTTTTATGAAAAAGAAATAAGTTATGAATTTGTTTGTTTTTATCTAAATTTTAGTGTAAATTTTATAGAAACAGAAGTCGTAACAAATATAACGGGGAACAAAACTTTTATATTTGATAAAATTCTATTTTTTTAAATATACACCATAATATGGATAAAAATAAATATACCCTAATCCATATATATTCGTTTCTATAATACATTATATAATAAAAGTTGATTGTGATATAATAGAGGCAAAATAGAAGGTGGGTCTTTAATATTTCCGTGTTTTTAAATCTAGGGTCATAAAAATTAAAATACTCTCATTAGTAGTGTACACAACTAGATTTAATAAAAGAATCTAATGTCATACATCAAAAGATGTTTACTATAATTATTAAGACTTTAAGATGCTAGAAACAAATTATGCAATTTACTTTTTATTTTATTTAGAGAGATAAATTCTAAACAAATATAGTTGATGTATGTATGATCTTCATATGATTTATCTCCCTAGTATTTGTGATCCTTAAAAGTAGGATATTATTAGTTTTAAATCAATAATACTTTAAGATCAATTACATGCTATTTAATATTCTCATGGGTGTCCGCTAGTATTTGTTACATACTTTAAGATAAATGTGAAGTTTTACTCAATATACATGCCTTTGGGCAAATCATAAGTTATACGTCACTATTCAAACCCTAAATTGTTTGCTTGAAAGGGTTATGTGTTGCTAGAGATAGAATGAAGAAAACAAAGGTGTTGCTAGGGATGATATACTTCGTTACTAGATTTTGTCAGAGAACATAGTCGAAGAATTTGACAGGGTTAAACAATACTTGTTAAATAAGCCATTATTTACTGCATATTTGATGGTAGATGTGGATTGCACTTCAATACAAATGTTGACATGGTCGATGATGTGGGTTGTCACTTATGCAGAAACCGGGTCAGGTGGCATCTAATATGGTAACATTTATTGTGTTATGTCAAAATTAAACTTTTTAACACTATGATAAAAGTAAAAATTAATATTACTAACATTAGAAAACTTACTTAAGTATATAAAGTTTTCAATTATCCAAAAAAAACATATAAAATCCATCGAGGAACATTATCCTATATTTAAAAACCAACTTTATAAACAATATAATACAATTGATACTAATAAGGTTACAACCGTATAAAACATATGTTTTTATCTAGGGTGGGAACTGATTCACCGCCTCTCCACATCTTTTCTTTATGTTCAGTGATAGTGTGTGTGTGTGTGTGTGAGAGAGAGAGAGAGAGAGAGAGAGAGAGAGAGAGAGAGAGAGAGAGAGAGAGAGAGAGAGAGAGAGAGAGAGAGAGAGAGAGAGAGCAGATGAAGAAGATGAGCACAACGATATGAGGTGATGTTAGGGTGGTATGGTTGTGATTAGGGCTGCAAACGAACTGAACGTTCAGCAAACTGTTCGTGAACCATTCGGCGGGAAGTTCGTTTATGTTCGTTCGTTTAGTAAATGAACGAACACGAACAAGAAAACAAGCCATGTTCGTTCATTTATTTTCGTGAACGTTCGATAATGTGTTCGTTTAGTTCGTTAAGGTGTTCTTTTATATTCTTAATTTTTGTATCAGTTATATTTATGACAATTACTCAAGTATTTCTTGATATTTATGTTAACTACTTATTTATTTTTTGTTGATTTTATGTAATGTTTGTAATAAAAAATATAAATTTTATTTTAAAATAAATCTATGATAATTTGTATTCGTTTGTGTTCATGAGTTTCTTTGTGTTTTTCATATTTGAACAGTTGTTTGTGTTCGTTTGCCTTTGTTTGTGTTCGTTTGCCTTTGTTTGTGTTCATTTGCGTTCGGTAAGTGTTCGTGAACAGTTTATGAGCATGTTCATTTTCTTAATGAACGAACACGAACAAGAAATCTTGTTCGGTAAGTGTTCGTGAACAGTTCATGAACAAGTTTATTTCTTAACGAACGAACACGAACAACGTCTTGTTCGTGTTCGTTCGGTTCGTTTGGTTCGTTTGCAGCCCTAGTTGTGATGATATGGAAGCATACACAGATGTGAGCTCATAAGGAATGGAGACGATGATACATTGAATTATTTTACTATGTGTAGACAATAATATGAGTCAATATTTAATACTATCAACAAATTGGTTTACCACAATCTTCATAAAAAAACATTGCCAAGAAACTTTAAAGAAGTTGCAACTTGCAAGTTAAAATCGAGAAGTTGTTAACTCATAAAATATGAAAACAATAAAAGCTAGTTACAACAATTTTAAGTATCGAAAAATATTGTTCTCTAACCAGATCAAATAATCCTAATACTAAGGAAAACGTCCTACAACACTGAATAAGTTGAGTATTTTTGAATTACGTTCATTTAATGGTTTGTTTACTAGTTCAAACTACATATTTTTTTTGCTTTATGTATCATATTTTATTTAAAATACAAATTTATACCAAAATATATAGTAGTTCTATATTAGTTAGGTTATATATCTATATTTATATTAAATCATTTATTATGTTATTTCGTCTTATTTTATAATTTTCTTTATAAAACATCTTGTCAAGTCATTTACTAATTACCAAAAGGCTTCGGCCTAAAGGTATTAGTGTCACCTCTATCTTACGAGATGAGGGTTCAATCCCAATACTGAGTAATTAGGTGGATTTAAACATTCACTTACTAAATATTTTTCATTAAACTTGTGCTGGTTTTTCGTTATCCATTCTCATATGATACTTCAAGGATTCATAGATGAATCACATTCAATCCTCATTCAAAATCAGACACATTTACAAATCAATCTCATTCAAATTAAGATTTAAGAACACATAGAAATCCCATCCAATGACAACCATTAAAATCAAATTCTAATCCACATTATGTTAATTGATTAAGCATTAAACATAGTTACATTTTAATTAGTGAAGGAAATTAATTAGCGGCTAATAAAAAGGGGAGGTGATGGTGGATCAACGACTATCGGCGGTGGTGGTGGTGAATGAGGATGACCTAAATGCACATGAAGGTTAACATGATGGTGTTGTCTCTCAATTTCTTCATGAGTGAGTGGTAGCTTTACATATTTAGACAAGTGAAAAGGATGATTAACATAACTTTGAAACTTACATCTTCCTCTTAAGAACATGAACATCTATCTTTGTTTAGCAAACAAATCATTTGTCAAGTCCCATCGTATCCTTTTATGGATAAACTACCCTAGGGGATCCACCCTAGAAAGTCTCAGTTCTAACATATAAAAGATAAATCATATAAGCCACAAACAAATGACATGAAACTAGAAGTTGATCGCTTAACCTCCGTTTTATGTAGCATGGTCATGCTGCTAAGTTACCATCGATAGAAGTGGATCCATCTTTAACATAACCCCCACATTAGCAAGTCTCATCATGCCCTAACAAATCACGAAACGCTTAAGCGCTTTACAAATGAAGACGCTAAAGATGATGAAGCTCCCAAATAATGGGGTATTGTAGCGTAATTAATGAAAACTACCCTTGTGTGCAATAAGTTTAATGCTCTCTAACGGCTGCATGCTAACAACATCAAATGAATCAGATCTATAATAGAACACATTTCTCATAATCTTATAACCAAATGAAAGAAACACATTACTCTTAAAAAATAATACTATGTTATAGTCTAGGATCTATAGAAGTCCTTTAGAAATGATATTTAGGGATATGATAAAAAATCAAACACTTTAGTAAGAATAATTTTTTTTACCAACTAACTCACGCACCTACTAATCTAGTACTAAATTTACGTTATATATCTACGGTGTGATTTGAACAATTATTACTGAGAGGGACATCACAACACCTACGGCTAAATGTCCTTTTCATTAGTAAGAATTATACACACCCAAACAATTGGAAGGTGCATAACAAATTGATTCTATTATGAAGTTGAACATAATTTAAGAGGAAAAAGCATTTAGTTCGGTATATTCCATAAGCTAACTTCTTGTTTAGTCATAAATATAATTAATTAGTGATCAATGATAGAAGATCTCATAGAATAGTGATATGAACAATGTTAGGGTCTCTAAACACAAAGTCAAGATTACATCCGTTGACTTCATGATAAAAAAAACCATGGGGAAAAAACAACCAGTTACATTGGATGCTACACTTGTTTCAGAATAATATTATGTTGTTGTTTGACAATTGGTACAACATTGTCTTCATGTTTGACTCTGTCTCTGTGAGATTCCCACGGTGGGTATATTTTGTATTAATTAAAACTTTTGGTACCGTTTGATATGACTTATGAGTTAACTCAGTAAGTCATGAGTTAGCTTAATTAATCTATTTTTTATATTTTACAACAATGGGTATACCTATTGTAACTCATCCGACCATTGATAACTTCTAACCAATAGAATTAGGTAAATCGTAGTTTATGTTTTACAAGATGCCTTCAAGGTGTTAAAGACAAATGAAAAGTGAAAATTGCATTTGAACTTAACACCTTTACTAGATGGATTTCGCCGCTTATGAGAGTTATTGTATGAATATAATTGGTTCATGTATTAGACCTTAATTTACAAACCTAATTAAGTGTATTCATGTTTTACTAAATATGTATTTTTAATATAATAATAATTTGGGGCGAGAATGATTCAGTTTGGTTATGAGTCAAAACAAAACCTACAATTGATATTTCGGTTGTTAGATATTCATAATTGGTCGTTCGATCTAGTTAGAAATGGTTTGATTTACTAAGTTATAGGTTAAGGTTAGTTCGTTTAATTAGGTTAGGCTAATTTTATCAAAAGACGGTTTTAATCTTGGCTCTTAGTTGGTTAACAAATCCATTATTGTTTTAAGAAAAAAATACATGTTTGCTTGTAAAATAGAAAAAGATGAGAAGTGATATATAAAATTAGGTTTTGATGTTGGTTGTCATTATAGTTATTTATACATACATACAGTAACTAAACCCTAAAATTCTTCTAGTACTATTACTATTGATTTGTGTGACCTGTCTTTTTAAAATTCATCACGTGTACCACTCGCCACATGTAACTGATGGTAAAAAGATTAACAGACCAAATACTTAACAAATTTGGATATACCCTAAGTAGTTAGTGTGCTATCCAATGCAGAAGGTCTGATGTTCGATCCTCAGGTCTTGCAACCTCCTTAAATATCTATAATTTCTATATAAGTTACACGGTTTAATGAGCAAACATCAATGGGATAAATAATTAGGGTCATTATTTATATAAATAATAGATCATTATCTTTTCTATAATGAGTTAGAATTGATTAATGATATATCAATAAAGCACTTGTAGTAATAAAGTTTTTATTTATAAGATTAAAATAAAAAAATTATTTAAACTATAAATATATATGTATAGTATAATTATCAAGGTAATATGGAAATATTAAATTATTGATTTTATGGTAAAAAACTATTGATTTTATGGTAAAAAAACTAGGGACATGAATAGTACACATCTCATTAGATTTTGTCATGTATTCTTATTTATATATGTTTCTTTGAAACTCAAAATGCAAATCTAGTGATCCTTATTATTTACATATGTTTCTTATGAAACTCGCATTCTTATCTATTACAAAAAATAAAAATAAAAAATACAAAGTATAAAGTTACAGAATTTAAGATCTTAATCTAAAGTTGATAAAAGTATCAAGATATTACAAACTTGTATAAGTTGGTGAGTCTTTAAAGATGACAGCGAAAAGTGGTTCAGCTTTTTTCAAAAGGTATGTCAAAAAAGCATGTTTTCTCTGTCTTCGGAAGAAATTATTCTCTTGGCTTCGGAAGACTTTGTTTTGAAGATTCGGAAGACTTCATCTTTGGCTTCGGAGGAAATGTTATTTGGCTTCAGAGGAAATGTTATTTTGATTCGGAAAATTTGACACTTAGAGTTTTTTAGTACTTTTGTCAATTCTTACGAAATAACTTCCTTTATACTTTAGCATGTATTCTAAGAGAACTTTGGTTTGCATCAGCCTCTAAGTTAACTCTTACAATATATTTCCCCTTCCTAAAGTAATTAATTACATATTTACCCAAGTCAAAAAATCAATTACATATTTCCCCTTGTAAAAACATATATATTACATATTTATCCATTTTATTAAAATTATTTATTTAATGATTATTTTACTCGTATTTTCACAAAAGTATTTTACATATTTCATTTTCTAAGAATATCAATAATATATTTACTCAAATTCGAGTCTTTTATATAAATAGAAACAATAAAATTACATCTTGTTTAAAACTTTATTTCAAAACAAAAATAACCGATAACAAAAGTTATATATTCAAATGCAAAACATAACTGTTAAAAGTTAAACAAGTATAATAATAAAACATCAATATGTAAAACTCTCTTATTAAAAACAAGGTAAAATAATCATTTAATAGGTTAATTTTAATGAAATGCATAAATATATATAATAAATATGTTTTAGGAAGTGTAAATATGTAATTGATTTTTTAGCTTGAGAAAATATGCAATTTGTGATCTTTAAAAAAGATAAATATGTAAAATCCCTTACATAAAAAACTAGTTTTCCTATAATTAGATTATGGATGATTGTTTTTCAAATCTAATAACTTTTACCATAATAAATACTAAATCAAAATCAAAATTCAAAATCAAAATATATCTATAACACATTTTAAAACCATAATAAAAAAGAAATAAATAAAAATCAGAATCAACTCTACAATAATCTAAACACCATGTTGATAAAATTTGTTAAAATCCTCACCTTTTCTCACTACTGATTTATATAAAAGATAAGCAATGTTCCACTAGTATTAGAAGATAGTTATATATAGGTTTTTATGCAAACATATTACTAATATTAACTTTAATCCCATCTCATCTCACTATATTCATTCTTATCAAAAAAATTTCGTTTCTCTCTCCTATTAAATAACTACATTAATTACTAATAATGTTATTTAATTATTTTATAGATTATAATAGTTTTTAATTAATAAGAAATAATTTTTTTATTAATGTTTTTCTACAAAAATACATTTTTACAAATTTTTTTTTTCTAAAATATCAATTTTTTAAATACAAATACTTTAAAAATAGTTTTTATAAAAAGTAATTTTTTTATAAACCAAACAATAATTAGAATTGGGAGTTATAGTAAGGTAATTTTAAAAAATGATATTATTTTTTAAAATGGTTTGTTTTGAAATAAAAATTTAACTTTTTTTATGGAATATACAAAAACAACTTAAAAAGTTGATATCGTTGTTGTATTAGTTATAGTCGTTACACATACGTAATTTTAATCACATCTTATCTTATAATATTGTTTTACAATTAATAAAATTTATTTCATTTAATATTTTATTTATTTAACACGTTTAATACACGTGTTTAATAAAACTAGTTAGCTATATATTGTGTTCAATTTTACATAAAAGTACAAAAAATATATATTTTTCCCATTAAGAAATCTCTAATTGCGGTTTCAATCAGAATAAACTTTGCGCTACATTTAAACACCATAATGATAAAAGTTGTTAAAATAGTCACCTTTTCTCACTTTAGATCATTATTAATAAAGACGCAATGATCCGTTAGTATTAAAAGATACGTTATGTATAGTTTTATGCAAAAACTTAAATATTACTAACTTTAATTAACAAGATATTGTGTTCAATTTTATATAAAAGTTACAAGGAAAATATTTTTTCCCCTTATTAAGACATCTCTAATGATGGTTTCATTTATCCAAATTAAGGTTTTAAAAAAGAAAATTAAGGAAACGCTTTTTTAACAATTGCTTTAAATGTGAAGGAATTATTATAAAAAAAGTTATAGCTCCTCCAAATATTGTGTAACTACAAATACTACTCTTAAGAAAAACAGAAACTAATGCCACTTTAACTTAGTACTTAATATATTAATCCACTAACATATAAGAAAAATAAGTAACTTGATATAAAAATTTTTATTAAAACAATCAAGTTAAGTTTTTTGGCCTTTTTAATATTATTCTGAAGTAACATCATAATTCATACACATTCTTCTAACGGAATAATTATGATCAAAGATACCACTTAATCCATCCAAAGCATAAGAGACGTGAGGTATCAGAGTCGAGTAGTTTTCACCTTAGATTTGTTTGTCTCCCTGCAGGTCGATCTTAGATTATTGTAAATACTTACTTTTGCTAAAATATTCAAAATAATCGGTAATATGAATAAAACAAAGTATAAACGCTTATAAAAAATTTAAAATATATAAATATCATCTACCGATTATTAAATTTCTTTGAGGAATTGAGGGTAAATTAACATTCTATAAATTCAAAACGAAAATTGAGTTACAAAATATTTAGTTTATTTTCTATTGGTGAATAAATATACAACTAAAACAGTTTTTAGGTACTTTCTTTTTTATAGTTTACATTTAATCGTAACTTATATCGATAGCATTTTAAACAAAAGTGACATCGATATAGAGAAGAACTGAATTTAAAATTCTAAATACCCCGAAAACGTGAATAATCAACATGGACTATTAATCATTTGAGGCTATGTGTTATCATCAATTTCTTGATGGGTCATATAGAAGTCATGGGGAGTCCGTGAGTAAAAAGATGTATTATTGACTATCAAATGAGTGAGTGAAAAGGAGAATAGTTGTGTGGATTATTGTTACTAGTTAGAAATATAAAAAACAAAGCAAAAATCATCCCTCTCTCTCACGTCGAGAGCGTCGTCACTTTGTTTGTGTCAAGCCCCGGTCACAACCGGTTTGTACATAATCTATAAGTTTGAATGATAAAAGACTAATTTAAGGAAATAAAAATAGAAATTTTAATCACGTCTGTTATAAAAAAATCGGCTCAGATTAACACACAATATAATCATCAGTAGAATAAAATAAGAACACTTAGGTGGTGTTTGTTTTTTAGAAAAGGTCTTTCTGACCTTTTTTTCTGCGCTGCACACCACTCACAGATGTTTAGATTTGCAGAGTGTTTGTTTTTTTTGAAAAACCGTTCATTAAAAAAAGTCTTACTAACTTTTTTTAGTGCGGACCTTAAAATCAATCTTCATACCTCTTCACACCTCTTCTTCTCAGAAAAAGTCTTCACACCTTCTTCTCCTACCCCCTCCCCGTCGCACCCACCCTCCCGCCATCGCACCCACCCTCATCTTCGGCTGCTCCACCCTCCAGTGTCACACCCACCCTCCTGCCATCACACCCACCCCCATCTCCGGCTGCTTCGACGTCCAGCGAGACCCACAGCAGCACCGTCGCCACCTGCCATGACCCTTCCATTCACATCGACAGCCACCTATGAGACCCACTCCCGCCGTCACACCCACCCTCATCTCCGGCTGCTCCGACATCCTGCGAGACCCACAACAACACCGTCGCCACCTACCATTACCCTTCCATCCCCATCGACAGCCACCTATGAGACCCACTCCAGCCGTCGCACCCACCCCCATCTCCGAAAGTTTCGATGATAATGGTTGTGTTTAGTTCGTGTTGGTGGTGATAGTGGACTGCGATGATGAAGGTGGATGTGGTTATGGTGGGTGCGATGGATGTTAATGGTGGTGTGATGATGGTTGAGGACGTGGTTGGTTGGAGTTCGACCACCGTGTTTTCAGTTTATTTTAACAGTCTGCGGAAGTTAAAAACTAAACAGTTTTCTTCTTGCAGACTGTAGATGTTTGGTCCACCTATTATTCTACAGATGTCTGCAGATGTGGTGTGCAGATTGCAGGCATTTTACCTCTGAAAAAACAAACTGAACCTTAATATTGATATTGAAAACAACACAAAATAGTGACCTTATAACTCTCTATTTATACTAAACATATTCTACTCCTAATTCAATTCAAACTCTATTAGATAATCAAATAAATAATCAAACTCAATCCTTATCTACTTCAAACTTTCTCATACAACTAATAAACCAATAATAATAATTATCTTTAAATCTTTTCTTCATTTATCTCAATTTTTCTCCAACATATTTTCAACAAATTAGGATTAACTCTTTCATTCTCCCTTTTAATCCTGTAACTTTTGTACTTTAAATCTTGGGCCGTTTATCTTGTCTTCTTTTCGATCCAACCCTCGGTTACACATACCATTGTCGTCATTCGGTCCACTTGATCTCGAAATCTCCATCTTGTTCATAATCATCATGATAATAGGCATTATCATCTCCTTGATATCGTTTCCTGTTATCCTCTTTACTTTTCTTTTCTTATTCCTTGTTGTCTTGATTGCTTTCAGCATTTTCCTTTATGACTCATGAAGAGTCATTTCCCTTCTGACTCATACAGAATCACATGACTTTCTTTTTGTTCAATCGACACACACACAATCATTATTTTGATCACACGTATCAACTTCTTCTATTGGCCTTCTTTGACTCACACAGAATCATTATTTTGATCACACGTGTCAAGTTTTTGTATTGGTCTTCTCTGGCTCACACAAAACCTTTTCCTTGGCTCACTCAGAACCTTAGTATTTTTGGTTCACAGAGAACATTTTCCTTCCTAGCTCACACAAAATCTCTTTGGTAGTTTTGATCGTTGGCTCACATAGAACCTCTTCAATCTTCCTCTTGCTTGATCTTCACATGTTTGCCCACGATCGTCTTTCAAGCTCTGATAACAATTGTTGGGAATTTGGCCCAGATTAACACACCAAATAATCAACAAGAGAATAAAAATAAGAACACTTGTAAGGATTCCTGAAGTCTGATGCAACCCAAAACAGCTTAAGTGTCTCAGCAAACATGCACTAAGTACTGAAGTGAAGAATGCTTCGGAAGTTTTACACAAAGCATTAGAAAATACTCTAAGTGTAAAATCTTCCGAAGCCAAGACCAATATCTTCCGAAGCCAAACATGAAGTCTTCCGAAGCTTCAGAGACAAAGTCTTCCGAAGCCTCATCCTATGAAGACAGATTTCTTCCGAAGACTTTTAGTACACATGCTTTATCTGATGTACTGTTCCATAAAGCACCTTTTCCGCTGCATCTCTGTAAAGTCACCAACTTACATGAGTTGGTGAAAAGGGTCATGCTTTTGGTAACTGTACATTGAGGTCTTGAGTCTGTAACTTTCCACTTTATGTACTTTATCCTTTTTGTATTGTAAAAGGATGTGAGCTATGGCATGTCATAGTCACAAGGTCAAAAGGCAGATATGCCTTTTGATCCTACAATTGATTTTGTTAGTGTCTAGTCAATTGTATCCAGCTGGCCTTCAAAGTATGGCCGGCTGTAGGTTGTAGTATAAGTATTTCAAGTTCTTGTATCTTTTCTTAATGCTTTGTAACACTTGTAAGAGAACTTGAGAAAGCAATATACTGCCTCCTTGAAACCCAACTCTCTTGTTCTGTCTCTTTACTTACTTGTGTTCTTAGCTTCACCTTGGTTACCCAGTTCACTGTTTGATTAGAGATTAGTTATTCTCCTCATTGTGTGATTGTGTTGTAATTGTAGTTAAGCCCTTAAACGGTCCTGCAATTGGTATCAGAGCTTTCCAGGCTCTTGATATAAGATCTAACCATCTTAAGATCCCTCACAACACACAAAAACTAAACTCTTCAAATGGCTGCCATCTCTAAGACTGATATGGAGACTGGAACCATGAACAAATCCCCACTGATCACTCTTGATGATTTTGACACCTGGTGCATGAGGATGGAAGGCTTCATCAGGTCTCTTGATTCAAGAATGTGGGAATCTGTTGAGAATGGACCTTTCATACCCAGCACCCCCTCTGCTACTGGTGCTGGTATGATTCCTAAAGATGTGGCCAACTACTCAGATGAAGATAGAAAAAGAGTAGAATTGATAGGAAGGCCATGACTGCTCTTCAGACTGCTCTCCCAAACTCTGTATACAGAGGCTTCAAGAAGTGCAAGACAGCCAAACAGCTGTGGGATGCACTGAAGCTGATGTATGAAGGCTCCTCTGAAGCCAAGGAGAACAAGAAAGATCTTCTGAAGCAGCAGTTTGAAAATTTCACCTTCAAAGCAGGTGAGACCATGACTCAACAATACTTCAGGTATGTTGAGATTGTGGATACCCTAGTGGATGGAGGAGTTCCTCTTGAGAACAGGGACATTGTAAGGAAGTTCATGTCATCACTTCCTAGGCAATGGACACACTATTGTGTGGTGATCAAGAGGACTGAGAACCTTAAGACTCTTACTCTTACAGAGTTGTATGGGATTCTCAGTGGATACCAGATGGAGATGAACATGCAAGGTTCATCTGGCAACTCCAACAATCAAATGGGTTCAGCCCTTCATGTGGTTGAAAGGGACAGCATAGAACCTCAGCATCATCTCTTATGCTACCCTGACAACTCACAAAAGGGTCCTTTCATCACCTTCCCGGAGACACCAAGGGAGAACTTTACTCAAGGAAGCCCATTCCAAGAGACAAGTTCTTCTCAAGCCTTTGTGTCTGCAGATGAAAGCTGTGGGAATTATCTCTTCACTCTTGAAGACCTGGACTGTATCCATCCAGATGACCTGGAATACATGGAGATAGTTCAGCAGATGGCTCTCCTCACTCACAGAGCCAAGAAGTTCTACAAGAGGACAGGAAGAAGATTTCCAAGCAATGCTACCAGCAGCAAGTTTGGGCTGGATAAAAGCAAAGTTAAGTGTTACAACTGTAACCTTATGGGTCACTTTGCCAGGGAGTGTAAGGCACCTAAAACAAATGGGGGCCAAACACAACCCAGACCAAACTTTGCTGACAAAGCTCCTCAAGCTGAGAAGACAAAGCAACATGCTGCTGTTGCTGTTGAAGAAGGAGGCTTTGACTGGAGTTTTCAGGTGGAGGATGCTTCTCCAAACCAAGCACTGATGGCTGACCATGATGAAGCCAAGGTATTGGAACATCTTTGCTCCCCTGAATGCATTGCTAAAGTAAATAGATACAGGTCCTATAACCTAGAGATGAGATCTGATCTTGAGTCATTAAACATATTAAAATCTGATTTTAGAAAGTCTGAAAATGATTACAAGTTAAAGATAGAAGACTTGGAGAAAACCATTTCAGTACTAAAACATGAACATACAGATTTCAGAACTCAGATCCAAGATCTCATCACTAAGTTAACTGAGTGCCAGGCTGAGCTTGTGATCAGCAAAGCCAAGGCAGAGAAAAGTGTTCTTGAAGAAGAGACCTTCAAGAACATGATATCCTCATCCCTGCACAACAAGGTTTGTTATCAAAATAGACAGGGACTAGGATCAAATGAGATAGCTCCTCCACACACAATCTTGTCTGTAAGATCTCCTAGGTGTGGAACTTGTGAAGATGAGCTTCCTCTCATAGATCCTGTAAGTGAGGATGATGAAGAAGTGATAGTGAAGAATTCCTCTGAGAAGAGTGAAGAAGAGGATTCTCCAAGGGCCACTATCCTTCTGAGGAGAAGAAATCAACTGGGATGACCAAGTCCAAAAGAAAGAACTTGATCAGAAAGAGCAAAAGAAAAGCAAAGAAGGCTCAAGAAATCAAGGCTACTTTTGATGCTAAGCAGAAACAAGTTTTTATCTCTGCAGGTTTCAAAGTAGTAAGGACTGAAGACATCAACCAAGACTCCTTAGCTAAGAGTCATGGTTCTTGTTCAAATCATCTCAGTGCCAAGAAGAAGACTGATTTGCTGTGTACCACTGCTGCACAGCCTGGACCATCAAACTCCAAGAACAGTTCACAGCCCAAAGGAACTGTCTCAGCATCTACCAAGATGAAGATGGAGAGGGGATGTGACCAAAGTCAGTCTTGTTCTCAAAGGGAGACTTCTTTGAAGAAGATAATGTTATGTGTCATGTGTGAAAGTACTTCTCACATTGCTAAGGATTGCCCATACAATCCTAAAAGTACTGTCCACATGACTAAAACAAAGACTTCAAAGAGTCTCAAGAAATCTCAAGCTTCGGAAGGAAAGTCTGTTTCCTTCGGAAGCTCCAAATCAAAGAAGGAGGTAAGTGGAAAATTACCTTCGGAAGCAAAGTTGGTCTCGGAAGAAAGGAATTCTTCCGAAGCACTAAAGTCTGCTGCAGTGACTGTAGACTCTTCCGAAGGATCAGTCATCAAAACTTATGAAGTTCTAAAAGCTTCTAAGGTTTTGAAGGTCAAGTCCAAGACTCCAAAGGTGGTGTGGAAGTCTAAGAAAGACCAAATGACTGAGGTTTCTCCATCAACAACAGCTGAAGATCCCTATAGTACAACCATAGGATCTATTACTGTTGCATTACCTTCTTTACTGTTAATGAGCCCAAGACAAGTAAGGCTTGGGTTTCCAAATGTAACTAATCATCTTCTCTGTGCAGGAACAGCTCAAGACCAACAGGAATGTTGGATAATTGACAGTGGCTGTTCCAGGCACATGACTGGCAATAGGTCTCTACTCCATAATTTTGAGAGGATTGATGGAGGACCAGTTGCTTTTGGAGGAGATGAAGGTGGTTACATTTCTGGAAGGGGCAAGGTCACAAATGGTAAGCTCAGCATTGAGAAGGTAAACTTTGTCAAGGAGCTTGGGTACAATCTTCTGAGTGTATCCCAATTTTGTGATCAGAGTCATAACATGCTCTTTACTGAGCATGAGTGCATTGTTCTCAAACCTGGTGTGGTCATTCCTCATGAGCATATCCTGCTCAGAGCCCCCAGGAAAGGGAACATGTACAAGATGGATTTGCAAGAAACATCTCCCTCAGGAGAAGTTTCATGCTTTCTATCTAAAGCAAATAGTGATGAGTCTTTCCTATGGCATAAAAGAATGTGCCATGTAAACTTTAAGAACATGAATAAATTAATTAAACATGACTTGGTAACTGGAATGCCAAAGAAAGAGTTTACTAGTGATGATCATTGTGTGGCATGCCTGAAAGGGAAGCAACACAAGGTATCTCACAAGCCTAAGGAAAAGAACTCCATCACTACTCCCCTACACTTGTTACATATGGATCTCTTTGGCCCCACCAGTGTAATGAGTTTAGGAAGGACCTCTTACTGTCTGGTGATCACAGATGATTTTACAAGATTCACTTGGGTCTTCTTCCTTAGAACTAAGGATGAAACCCCTGAGATTCTGAAGAATTTCATCTTAAAAGTTGAGAATCAATGTGATCACAAGGTCAAAACCATAAGATGTGATCAAGGAACTGAATTCAAGAACCAAATCCTTGATGCATTTTGTGATGAAAAAGGTATTACAAGACAATATAGTGCTCCCAGGACTCCTCAGCAAAATGGAGTTGCTGAAAGGAGAAACAGGACACTTATTGAAGCTGCAAGAACTATGTTGTCTGACTCTAAACTGCCTATCACCTTCTGGGCAGAGGCAGTCAATACTGCTTGCTATGTGCAAAACAGAGTTTTAGTAGTTAAGACACATGGTAAGACTCCTTATGAACTTTGGCACAAGAGGAAACCTTTCATTGGTTTTCTCAGGTCATTTGGATGTCCCTGCACCATCTTGAATACCAAAGATCAAATTGCCAAGTTTGCTGAGAAATCAGATGATGGACATTTCATTGGATACTCTTCTCAAGCTAAAGCTTATAGAGTATACAATCTCAGAACTAGAATTGTTGAGGAGTCAGCCAATGTGACTTTCAATGAGCACACTCCTTGTGTGGCTGGTTCTGGTCCGGATTGGCTGTTTGATCTTGATTTAGTTACCAACTGTTTTAACAAATCTTGTGAGCATGTTTCAGGATCTGCAGAAAATCTAAATACAGGTGATCCTGATCCAAGATTTGAGCTAGGAAGATCTTCAACTCATACATCTTCAGCTCCAGTTGGAACTACTTCAGCAAATGAGGTTTCTATCAGCACAACAATGACAAATTCAGCTGATACATCTGGCATGCCTTCAAATTCCAGCTCAGAGGCCTCTCAACCAGATAAAGATACCTCACTTGTAGAAGACAACAATGGTGATGGTGATAGTGATCAGGAATTTCTTGATGCTAATAACCACACCATAGATGACAACATCAATGATGTCTCACACTCATTGGATCAAGTTAATCTTGATAAGTGTGATAATGTGGAGGGTGAATCTTCAGGACCAGATTTAAATTTCTCAAATTTAGATCTTTCCCAGCAACTTGCTGTGATCCCTCAGCTAAGGATCCACAAGTCTCACCCCACCACAAACATCATTGGAGATGTTGTCACAGGGGTAAGAACAAGAGGACAAACCCATGAAGCAAATGTTTGTCTTCACTCTTGTTTCTTATCCAGATAGAGCCCAAGAAAGTTGATGAAGCTCTAAAGGATGGAAGTTGGGTTGAAGCTATGCAACAAGAGCTGCTTCAATTCAAAAGGCAGAAAGTTTGGAACCTTTGTCCTCTTCCTCATGGGAAGACTACCATTGGAACCAAATGGGTTTTTAGAAACAAGAAGGATGATAGGGGAATCATCATCAAGAACAAGGCAAGACTAGTTGTTCAAGGATACACACAAGAAGAAGGGATTGACTACACTGATGTCTTTGCTCCTGTAGCAAGACTAGAAGCTGTTAGGATATTCCTGGCATTTGCTGCATCCAAGAACTTCAAGGTCTACCAACTTGATGTAAAGTGTGCTTTCTTATATGGAGTGATTGATGAGGAGGTTTATGTCAAACAGCCACCTGGTTTTGTAGACCCTGATCATCCTGATTATGTCTGCAAGCTTGACAAAGCTCTTTATGGGCTGCATCAGGCACCCAGAAAGTGGTATGAGACACTATCTAAGTATCTCTGCAAGCATGGATACAGAAGAGGTACTATAGATGGAACCCTCTTCATCAAAGGACAGGGAAATGACTTATTGCTGGTTCAAGTATATGTTGATGACATCATCTTTGGTTCAACTAATCCAAAGCTCTGCAAAGACTTTGAGAAGCTGATGAAGGACAGATTTGAGATGAGTTCAATGGGAGAACTCAACTTCTTTCTGGGAATTCAAGTGAAGCAAGTTGAAGATGGCATCTTCATAAGTCAGTCAAAGTATGTTCAAGACATACTCAAGAGGTTCAATATGACTGATTGTAAGATTGCTAAGACACCCATAGCCAGAAACCACTCCCTTGGTCCAGATCTTGAGGGGGAGTGTGTAGATGAACACTTATACAGGGCTATGATTGGGTCTCTTATGTATCTTACAGCTAGCAGGCCTGATATCATGTTTGCTACATGTATTTGTGCAAGATATCAAGCCAACCCTAAGATGTCTCACTTAATCACTGTGAAAAGGATTTTAAGATACCTCAAAGGTGCTTCAACACTTGGTCTATGGTATCCAAAGAATCCAAATTTCAATCTGTATGCCTATACAGACAGTGATTATGGTGGTTGCAATATGACTGCAAAGTCTACATCTGGGGGATGTCAATTCCTTGGTGGAAGGGTGGTCTCATGGCAATGCAAGAAACAATCCTGTGTGTCTGCATCAACTGCTGAGGCTGAATACATTGCTGCTGCAAGCTGCTGTGCTCAAGTGCTTTGGATTCAAAATCAGATGCTGGACTATGGATTTAACTTCAAGGAGACTCCTATCCACATAGACAACAATAGTGCTATCTCTATCACTGAGAACCCTGTGCAGCACTCAAGGACCAAACACATCAACATCAGGTATCATTTAATAAGAGATAACTATGAAAAAGGATTAATCAAACTAGTCAAAGTTCATACAGATGAACAATATGCTGATCTGTTCACCAAAGCTTTTGATGAACAGAGATTTAAGTATCTGATATCAGCTATTGGGATGATTAACTTTGAGTAGACTTTTTATTAAAACTAATTCTAATTATTTCTTCTTAAAATATGTGTGTCCTAAGTTGTCTAGTTCATCACTTTCATAAGCTCATGTTTTCTTTGGATGTAAAATTCTTTTTGAAGACTTTCCTTAGATTCTTGAAAATTTCTGATACTTCGGAAGATAAGATTTTATCTTCGGAAGAAAAACATGTCTTCAAAATAAATAACTGTCTAAGAGATTTTACCTTCGGAAGAAGTAAAGATTCATCTTCCGAAGCTTAAAATTCTTATCTCAGACACTTATCTATTTTCAAGAACCTTTTCCTTCCGAAGCAAAATTAACCTTCGGAAGCTTTGTTTATTTTCAACAAAGCATTCAAAGGTTTATTTCTCTTCCGAAGCATAAATTATCAAGACTCTCAGGAAAATCTTCCGAAGCCATTTTAGCTTCGGAAGCTTTTTAAATCAAAACTTCCGAAGACAAATAAACTTCGGAAGCTTTTCGAATTCCAAGAAAACTACTTTTTGAGCAAAAGTAAACTACTTTTTCAGAGGTGGGACCGACTTTCGGATTTCAAAGTTTATCCTCTTTCATTAACTTTGGTTCAAATCCCTTTTCATATAAATACCCAACGGTTCCCCCTCTTTCCCACTATCTTCCTCAATTCTACTGTTTCTCTAACCTAATTCTCTAAACCGCCTTTGCTTTCTACCTTTCTTCACCCTTAAGCTTCTAAAATGGCCAACCTTAACCGCAGAAACAACCCTGATTTCTCCATGCAACTACACAGGCAACATAATCAAGTTGCTCTGTTAAGCTCTGAGAAAGATGCAAGTTTCTCAGAGATTTGCCAATTCTTGACTCTATCTAACTACTTCACCTCCCTAACCATTGATCCTCCTCTATATGAGGATCAGTTGCTTGAATTCTGGAAGACCTGCCAAGAGGTCATTATGGATGGGGAGAAGGCACTGTCTGCCACAGTGCAAGGGAAGGACAGTCTTCATCACTCCGGCCATCATTAACCAACATCTACAGCTGGATGATGAAGAAGGTGAGGTGTCCTTCCAAAAGAAGCTGTAAATCATTCTTTTGAGCAGATGGGCTATGAAGGAGATTTCTCTGTAAAGACCTTTAGGAAAGGGAAGGTCTCATCCCAATGGAAATTCCTGCTCCATGTGGTTATCCACAGCTTGTCAAACAAGCATGGTGGATGGGACCAGATTCCTGAGGATCTCTCCTTCATAGTTCATGGAATGGTTCAAGGGGTCAAGTTCAGGTATTCACAATTTGTATACTAATTTACTTGCAAACTTAGACTCCTTAGAGTATTACATGTTTCCTAGATATGTTCAACACATTCTCAACTGTGAACTGGGCTCACAGTTGAGGGAAACAGGTAATATTCTTAAATTGGGACAGATGAAGCCCGGCATCTTTAAAATAATGAAGAAGCCAACTGTAGGCTTCTCTGGGGTAGAAACAGCCCTAGTCCCAAAAATGTTAGAGCTCATTGCTCAAGGTGACAACCTAGCAACACAAGCTAGTGTTGAACCCACACCTCTTTTGTCCCTACCATTAAAAAGACCAGAAATCACCCTCACCTACCAAAGAAAATCCAAACGAACCCCTGCTCAGACTATTGAGTCTGTGCAGGCCCCCAAATACTCAACCTTACAGGAAGAAGTGGACACTAGAGCTCCCACTTCTCCTGAGGAGCAAACCACTCCCATTACTTCACCTATCAGGGCTGAGGTTCCTCAAGCTCACCCTGATGAGCTCAATAGCCCAACAACCTTAAGCCTTCACTCTGAGTCTCAACACTCAAGTGGACAACCTTCAGGGGACAGCTACCATCCCCAGCCTTTGGATCTCAACCAACCAATTCCCAACCTATCCTTTTACACTGATGAAGACTTAGGATTCAGTGAGTACCATGAGTCTCTCTTCTCCTCCCCTACTCAAAGAGAGATGAGTACCTCTGACTCTCCTCAGTCTATCCCCCATCAGTCACCTGTTACTGAGGTGGACACTTCTGAACCTGTTCAGGATGTCCATATGGAAGAGGCTCTCACTTTTGAAAGTGATTACATCATTAAGACCTCAACCATGGCAACTCAGCCCATTGGCATCTCAACTGAGGCTGCCAGTGAGCAGAGGAAAACCAGCAGCCAAGAAACTCAAGCTGGTGGTGAGAGAGAGGACTTTGGTCCAATCATCTCATCCCCCAATGAATCTTCTGATGAAGATGAGGGGAATTTGAGGCTAAAGGTGCAAAAACTGTCAAAAACATGCACCTATTTAGTCTCTAAGGTTAGTCACTTGGAATCTCAAGTGACTACCTTACAAAACAGGGTCAATGATCAGCAACTCCAGATTTCATATCTGCAGGAAAAACTAGCTGGGAGACCTTTAAGGAGAGCTCAACCAGGAACACAAGAACCTGTGGAAGTGATTGACTTATCCTCCAGCTCACCTATGCAAGTGGGTGATGCTACCAAAAAGGGGGAGAAAGTTGTTACAACCACAGAACCTGGGAGTTCTTCAGAGAGAATGGACATAGAGGACTCACCATCCTCACTTGCTGTTGTGCATTCTCAGCAACTTCCTCAAGTTCACATTAATGTGGACTCTATAGACTCTCTCATCAGGAGTCTCTTTGAGGAAGGCATACCAAGGGCTGTCTCATCTCCACCACTGGGAACTAACAATCAAATCATAAGGTGGAGGTATGATGATGACAGAAGAGCCCTCATACTTCAAAGAGTTCAAGGCCAACAAGAAGTTTTTCAATTCCAAAGCCTGAGCTTTTGAAAGACTGGATTTAGTCAACCTGCCACTTGTCAATCCAAGCAATTCAAGACAAGCTGACAGGCTGGCTCAAAGAATCCAAGACAGGATCATGGCAGAGTTCTCTCTAAGAAGGAGACTTAGGGAATCAGGCAATGTCATCGGTCAACTGGATGTTGAGGTGGACCCTAAGATTAGTTTCATAGGGGAAACCTTGACTGAAGGCCCAGTGACAGAACCTGAGACCCCTGTCTCATCATCAACAACTGCTGCTGAGGTCCAAACTCCATCTGAGACACCTGCTGGTGAAGGTGTTTCTCAGCCTCTCTCTGGCCAGAGCATGGAAGCTACTCCAAGCAATGAAGGCCAAGCTCAATCCACCCTGAGTCACAAAGGTCTGTTGGTGACAAAGGGAAAAGGATAATGACTCCTGAGGAAATTGAGGAGGAAGAGAGAGAGAGGAAAAGGAGACTAAGGGGAGAAAGTTCCACTGGGTCATCTAGCTTCATGCAAGCTGCAATCAGGGCTGCCCCCAGACCAAATACTCAGGATGATGAGTTAAGGGCAGTCAGGATTAACTACTTACAGACCAGGAACTATGATATTGATGAGATCATCTCCCTCCCCTTAGAAGAACTGAATGAACTGGCTGACAGAGAAGTGTCAAGAGAGTTGAAGGAGAAAGAGGATGCAATGATACTTCTCCAACTCAAAGAGGAGAAGAGACAGAAAAGACTTACAAGCATGCTCCTACTCTCTCACCAGTTCAAGAAAGTCCTGCACAAGAAGATGTGGCTCCACAAGAACCTCAGGTAGATAAAGAGGAAGATAGGATCAAAATGATCAACTACCTGAGTGCCACAGGCTTCTATCAGGCAGATGCACTTCTCCCTTTATCCTATGACTTCATTGAGTTTGAGTATTTAAAGCAACTTGAACTTGAGCTAGTCAAGGAAAGAAAGACAACCAAAAGGAAACTAAGGGAAGAAGCTGCAAAGTCAAGGGCCACCATTCAAAAGAATGCAAAGAAGTCTGCTGACAGACAAAGAATGGTGAGCTTCTTGAAGCTGTATGGATTCTCCGGAAGGAGACTTGGCCCCATGTCTCTATCCACTATGGATGAGCACATTAGGGTGATCAAGCAGAAGATTAAGAGTGGAGAACTTATTGACTTGCACTCTCTTCCAAGTCAAGTCCCACCTGAAGTGGAGGTCAAGTTTGAGCAACCAGAGACACCTCAACCAGCACCTCCAGCTGAGCCCCAGCAAGCTTCATCTTCTGATCCTAGGCAGGGTCAAACTCCCTCTCCTTCTGAACCTGTGAGGGAGGAACACCCAACTGAGAAAGACACTGATGATCAACATGGTGCTGCAGACCAGTCTTCTCAGTTAAAGACAACCAAGAGGAAGAAGAGGATGGCTCTAAACCAAAGACAAAGAAGAAGAAGCCAAAGTCATCTACCTCTGCACCTCAGGCTGAATCAGATCAACCTGAGGAAGTGCATGATGAGGCAGCCCAATCAACTCCTATTCAAGTGGCTCCTCTAACTAGTGAGACACCCATCTTATCCTGGACATACTCTACCAATCCAGAGAGATGGACTGTTATAAGAGATCAAGGTGTTGAGAATGTCTACTCATGGCAAGACATAATCAACTTACCTCTGCATGATCTCTTTGAGATGAGAAGATATTATGAAAGTCTTGATGATCCTGACCATCTCATGAAGAAAGGAATGGTCCTGATTGTACTGAAGACTACCAACATTTGAAGATCTTCTAAGTGTTTTGGTAGCATCAGCCTAGGGGGAGTTTGTAAGGATTCCTGAAGTCTGATGCAACCCAAAACAGCTTAAGTGTCTCAGCAAACATGCACTAAGTACTGAAGTGAAGAATGCTTCGGAAGTTTTACACAAAGCATTAGAAAATACTCTAAGTGTAAAATCTTCCGAAGCCAAGACCAATATCTTCCGAAGCCAAACATGAAGTCTTCCGAAGCTTCAGAGACAAAGTCTTCCGAAGCCTCATCCTATGAAGACAGATTTCTTCCGAAGACTTTTAGTACACATGCTTTATCTGATGTACTGTTCCATAAAGCACCTTTTCCGCTGCATCTCTGTAAAGTCACCAACTTACATGAGTTGGTGAAAAGGGTCATGCTTTTGGTAACTGTACATTGAGGTCTTGAGTCTGTAACTTTCCACTTTATGTACTTTATCCTTTTTGTATTGTAAAAGGATGTGAGCTATGGCATGTCATAGTCACAAGGTCAAAAGGCAGATATGCCTTTTGATCCTACAATTGATTTTGTTAGTGTCTAGTCAATTGTATCCAGCTGGCCTTCAAAGTATGGCCGGCTGTAGGTTGTAGTATAAGTATTTCAAGTTCTTGTATCTTTTCTTAACGCTTTGTAACACTTGTAAGAGAACTTGAGAAAGCAATATACTGCCTCCTTGAAACCCAACTCTCTTGTTCTGTCTCTTTACTTACTTGTGTTCTTAGCTTCACCTTGGTTACCCAGTTCACTGTTTGATTAGAGATTAGTTATTCTCCTCATTGTGTGATTGTGTTGTAATTGTAGTTAAGCCCTTAAACGGTCCTGCAACACTTAATATTGATATTGAAAACCACACAAAATAATAATCCTATAACTCTCTATTTATACTAAACATATTCTACTAATAACCCAACTCAAACTCTATTAGCTAATTAAATCGAATATGTTAAGAACAAAACCACACAAATTATAAAAATTCTACGCCTCTTTTTATAAATGACAAAGTTGTATTGTACTTCAACTCTATTTCTCAGTTGGCTGATTCCCACTATAACTCAACATATCAATAAAATATTCTAATAATTATCTCTTAACAATTAAACAAACAATAAACTAATACTAATATTTATCTTTAAATCTTTTCTTTATTTATCTCAAATTTTCTCCAAACATATTTTCAACAACTTAAGAGTAACTCCTTCAACATCATCTTCCTAGTAATATGCTTATCAAACATTAATATTTTGGTATAGCGACATTGATAATTGCTAATTACAAAAATGGTGTGAATTCAAATTCCTATGTTATTTAGAAGTAAAAAAATGTTAAAAGAAAATACCATGGTCTTGGACTTCTAAAAACCAAAATTATAATACGTACACAATTGCATCTATACACCAAACGCTTCATGTATGTGTGGGTAAATATAAACATGCTTTTGTGTTAAATTCAGATGCTGGTCTATTTATGTAATATTAGTGTACTTATGTATGCAGGTAAAAATAAAAATATTATATCTTTTATGTTAACCTCATATGTGTAGATCATATAAAACACGCTATGTACTTACAAAACATTTCATGAATTTATGTATCTGTGTACTAGGACTTTCTTGTTTCTTTTTGATAACTTTTTGTTTGTATTTTATATTTGATTGGTGATCGGGGTTTCAATACCATAAAGGCTTGACATGAAATTGTGCCCAAAAACAATTTTTGATATATCTTACAATCATAATATGCATTTACGGCATAATATATTCTAATTGATTTTAGAGTGGATGCTTGAGAAACATCTCATAATAAACTATGAAATTGTGTTCATACATTTTGGTTATTAGTTAGGATGTTATTTTTAGTTAAAACTACCGTAAAGTATCCATAAGGAAGTGATGCTCTTCAGCTTTTCACAAAACTACTCGGGCTATTTTTTAATAATATATCTTCTATAATAAAAGAACGTTTTAATATGACACTTGATTTAATTCTGAACCATCTAATTTTAATTTTTCTGTTTTTCTCTTCTATTAAATAACTATATTAAATAGTAATAATATTATTTAATTCCTTTTGAGTTTAAAAAATTTTCAATAAATTAAGAAAGAGATACTTTTTATAAATGTAACTTCTAAATAAATAAAATTTTAGAAATAATAAAATTTTCTAAAACAACAAACATTTTAAAAAATATAAAATATTTTAAAATGGTTTTTTAAAATGATTTTTTATAAAAAAATAACTAAAATTAGGAATTATAATATGATAAATTTTAATATTGATATTTTTAAAACGGTTTGTTTTGAACAAAATGTTTATTTAAAAAGCAATAAGGGTTTGAAAACAAAAGTTTAAAACAATGACATCATTGTTTTATTACTTATATTCTTACTCATATGCAATTTTAATCATACCGTTTTATAATTAATAAATTTTCATTACTAATTATTTAATATTTTATTTATTCAATCCGTGTAATACATGGGATACTAACTTAGTTAATAATAATAAAACACTATTTTCAATAATTACCCTAATATGACTAAACAACGCGAGGAATAGTGGGCTTTTGTGGGATTTGATATTGGTCACAAAATGTTGCATATTTACGATCTGGTCCCTTCACATTTCCCCCCACCCTCTTAAAAGTGTTTAAAGGGAATACAAGGAAAAACTTCCCACTTATCCTTCCGGTTCCTTCCTAGAGAGAGAAAGCCCCATCTTTTTCGCCGACGATCGTTGCTTGTGCCGCCGCCCGCACCCCGACCCCGTGTACGAAATCAGTGGTTTATCGGCCGGCCGTCCTCTCTGTTGTGCGTTAGGATGTCTCAATTGGTGTCGGTAGTGGTTCTGGTGTGTTAGTAGGTCAGAGAGGCGATTTTGGGGTCAGGTTTGCTGTTTCCCAATGTCATCGCTGCTTCTGAAGACTAGGACTGTTAAATGCATCGGCATTGCTGTCGGGTGTTTGGGAACCAGAGGTGGTGATGATGTCGTTCGCGTTGCTCTGGTGGTGGCGACGACGGTTCTTGGTTGTTTCATTTCGCAAAAAAGAAAGAGTGATAAGGGTTTGCAGGCGACGTTATCACATGTGCTTAAGAGATAGTTGTCGATACAGTGATAAGGGGCTTTCTTTGCCGGCAGTGACATAGGTGTGTGGTCAGCTAATCTATTTTGTCGATGATGATGAGTGATACCTCATTTGAGACTTTGTGGTTGAGTTGTTTATCATGTTGATGATGATGTGGGTTATTCCCATCTGAGACACCTGTGTTGGTGATTTATAATCAATATGATTTGTATTTTCCTTTGATTTGTTGATTTCTACTACTATTCGTTTGGTTAGATCTTGGTTGTTGTAATTTCTTATATGTTATTTTGGATTTTTGTTTGGTATTAATCTATGTTGGGATCATGTTGGAAGATGTCTATAAGATTTAGTGCAAAGTAACAGTTATACTTCATATGAGAAACCCCTGGTGATGATTTGCACTGTTGTAATCTGAACTGAGGCTTCATTTGCCTTTTAACACCTGCCTTTGATTTGGTTGGATGTTTACGGATGTGATGGTCACCATGTGTTCATCAAGGGCTGCACTTGGTTATTATTTTGGGTGCTCGAAAGCCATTATTGCCTAGTTGTTGTTGGGTATTATGGGGGAACCAGTTGCCATGGCATATTCTTGGTGTTTTTGGATATAATGTTTGTTCAGTGGCCTTCGATTTCGGTTGGTTTATATCTGCAAATTGTTCATAACGTTGCTTATGATATTGATCTCACTTGAATAAGGATGGTTGATAGGAAATGATGATAAATGAATGGCCTTTGAGTTTGTTGTTTTGGCGTGGTAAACGGTTAGTTTGCAGCCACAACAAGCTGCCATTTTCGAGCCTTTATCGATTTGTGTAAGAATAGATTCAACCCGCTCACGAATGCCTTATCAGAGATGTCTGCCTTATCTGAGAAGTTGTTATGTTGTGTATCAATAGGCGATGATGCTAAACAAACAAAAACTATGGTTTTATTGGCGTGGCAATCCTCTAGATTGCAGCCGCAGCCCGGTTGTGTTTCTGAGCCTCCAAAAAGCTTTATTGAATGTTATTGAAAGTTTGTGGTGGGTTTTTCATTATGAAAATGGACACAAATGGGTTGTGATGAGACCCAAAAATTAGTTTGGTGTCACTTTGTGATGCGATGAAGCAATTAACTTGTTGATGTGATAATGAGTTGTCTAAGCCTCGGTTTCCCCCGTTTTCAAGACGCTCAACGCGCAATGGGGCATCATACCTAGTTAAAATTAAAATACATAATTAAAAACTAAAATAATTTCAAATATTTAAATCATAAAGGTTATGGATAGTAAAAACTTAACTTGTAAAGGTATAAATAATATCAGCATAATAGACCAATTAACTAAATACAATTCTTTTAATACGTATTTCCGTAGTGAAATTAACTCACTCTTAAGCTATATACCGAATTTTCATGTAAAACACCTTTATTTTTAACTCTTCACTAAATTTTTATATAGACAAATTGAATTTAATAATCCAAACTATTATTCATTGAACGATAATAATTCATACTATTAATTTGGCTGCTAATAATCTCAACTTTTACTTTTGTTACCAATGGTAATCCCAATAGTATACTTATCATACACTTACGCTCATTTTGTATTTATTCTAGCCTCGATTTATCTTGTATGTTTTTTCATTTCATTCATAATCATTATTGTGAACGAAATCAAGTGCAAATCTAACATAAACATTTAATAATTATGTTAATGAGACTGTATGTTTTTTTCATTTCATTCATGTACAACACTTGCATCTTCACTCTCAACTCCTAATTGGCTATACTTACCTTCCCCTTCTTTAATCCTTTTTATGTTACTTTCTCTAATCTCAATCAAAATTTATTGACTGAAAATAAATACAAAGAAAGAACAGATTACAAAATAGTTTAAGTTAAGGTCATCTTTTATTTAAATTTGTTACCAGGTCATCATGAATTACTCATAATCATAAATAAAAAGTAAAATGATTTACCAGAAATACGTGATTTTAATTGCGTCCAGATTAATATGTTTGACATAGATAAGTATTAGTCGTGTGTGGTGGCTTCACCTATTTAACCCTCAACCCAAAATCTTTCGAGCAACTAATTACAGTATTAACAAGAAATAGTTAATTATTTTTGAACTAATAATTGTAGTAAAACTATATAAAAAAAACTATATATTTTCTGAGCATTTTAAACCTACCCAACTGCCAATAACAAGTCCTTGTCTAGATTCGACCATGCCAAGCATTTCGAGATAGAAAGTTAGGTCTAATTGATGAACCTCGTTTGTTTAAATATCATTATATTATTTAAATATTCAAACATTTTGCGTACCATTTAATATTTAATGCATCTAATTAGTTTTATATACAAAATAGAGTGGCCTTTATTCAACTAATGTCACATTAATTTTTAATATTTAGGAAACAAAAGCAATGGAAGACTCATTTGGAGTTTAGAAGAGAGGTTTGGCTTTGACTTAATGGTTTCTTCCATTGATCTTCTTTGTGTTTACCTTTTTCTCCTTTGTTTCTTCGTTTTGTTTTATATTGTACAGAAGCTTATACATATGCTACTCCACTATTATATATTTTATATTTATATACTAATTTGTCAAAGTTATTTGTTTTTATTTTTATAACTTTTTACCAGGTGGACTTATATCATGTCATAAAATCCAAGGCACATCAATCTTTTAAATAAATTTTAAAACTATTAATACTTTAAGATTACTAAAATCAATACTTATCTATTGTATTATTATAATACGTATTAGAAATGATAAAAAGGTAAATTTACGTAACTACTAATAGTTTAAGTAAGTACGACTTTTATAATATATGTTACAATACTTTAAACCTGAGTTATTAACTAAATTGGTATCAACTAATTTTAAACTAATTAATTTCTCTCGCGACTTTTTAAATAGTTGTAATTTTTTCATACGTTAATATAACGAAAAAACCAAAAAAACAAGTATTCTATTGTTTCTATATAAGTATTTTATTGCAAAAACCATCAAAGTTATAGTTTTTTTTGTTTAATAATATTACATGCTGTGTCCATTGTTACATCACACGAGTACCTCTTTAATTAAGTTATAATATGCAAACCCTTCGTCTCCAACCTTCTATCTCATTTTGTAGGAGTGTAACTTTGTAAAATAGTAATAAATTTTTAAAAATGTTTCAATTAGGTAACTTAAGTTTTAAAAGTGTTTCAATTAGTTCAATCAGTTTTTATACTTTATATAAATTAAAAGTCTTAACATATTTTTTAACATGTTATACTTTTGGTTTCAATTATAAAATATTTTTTTCTATCTTTTGATGCTGATATGGAACGTTGACGTAAATTTTAGGTATTTTTTTTATTTTTTCATAATTAACATGTATTTTTTATTTTTTAATATAAATTTATATATTGAAAATTCTGACCCCCACGTCTTCTCCACCGTTACTTTTTTGACATAAGAAAATTTAATGATGACTCGATTTGATTGTTTGGTGGTTAAATTTGAGAAAAATATGCATGAGTGACTAAATTAAAACACTTTTGAAACTTGGTTACTATTCTGTGACATTTTCCCTTTGTAGGGCCCCCTTTCATCTTTTGGCACTTTGCATCTCCGGCTACCCTTCATCCACAAATCGAATTCAAGAAGTGTATACAACAAGATCAACCCTACTAATAGTTATCAATTTTTATAGTAAACATTTATCTACTAAGAAAGCCTCTGGTTATTATAATTATATAGTCTTGGATGGAAAATTAAAAAAAAGTATGTAAATTTTTAATTTTCTTATATCACAATTTCTAAAATCTAATTATGAACCTTTTTAACTATCTTAAGCTTAAACGAGTTAACTAGGCAATTGTGTATTACTTAAGTTGTGTTTGGATTAACATGTTTAATTAATAGATCGAGTCATAGTGAAGCAAGTAAGTTACTTTAGCCAATAGCCAACTCAAACATGCTAATTTCATATCTTGTTCATTTCATGCTTTATGTCGTGTGAGTAATTGTTGCCAAGGGTAAGGAGTTATTCTTTTCATGGGTTTTACGCGAACTAAATAAAATTATTAAAACGTGACATGATTTGCAAATCGGAATTGTTCCAATTAAACCACTTAAGTTTAAAAGTATTCTAATTAAATCACCAAAGCTTAAAAAGTGTTCTAACTGAATCACTTAGTTTCTATGTTTTATTAATATTATACGTTTGAACATATTTTTAGCATGTTTTTTTTGTTTTAAATAGAAAACATATTATTCTTTTTTTTATGATGTTGTTGTGGAGTGACGACATAGATTTTAAATATATTATATCCTTTTAATATAAATAATATTTTTTTAATTTTTTTAAATATAACTATATATATTGGGAATCTTGACCCTCACATCTACTCCTCCATTTATTTCTTGACACAAAAAAAATCCGATAATGACTCGATTTAATGGTTTAATGATTCAATTTGGGCTAAATATTCATAAGCAATCTAATTAGAACACTTTTAAAGCTTGATTACTATTTGTGATATTTTCTCTATAATAAATCCATTTTACCTCCATTACTTCAATTTTCAATCAAAATTTGTTCTTCACCAATTTTCTTTAAGAACTTGCATTCTAAAGAAGACTTCACAATTTTATAAAGGCTTTGATTTGATTTTACTAACACTACAAGAAAAAAAAGCTAATGCAACCACAGTAAAATGTTGCATTAGACCGATAAAAAGTTGCATTAGACCTAATACAACCACAACCATATGTATAAGATTATGTTTTATAAACATTTTAGTTTATATACAACCGCAAATAAGTTTATAATTTTTTACTTTATAAACATTTTGGTTTTATAAACTTACATTAAGAAGTTTTAACACTTTGTCAAGTGATATCTCTTCATGTACCAATTATCATTTATCGGTCTTGCACTATTTCACCCGATATTCCATTTCCCTTGAACTCGATAATATTAATTCTTGAAAGATTACAGTTTAGCTAATTCAACTTGACGAAGCATACCATGGTCAATCCTTCATTAACCGTGTTTCTTTGGTTGTATCTCGTTTTTTATTTTATTTTGGTATTTCATAGGTGTTTCTAGCGGTGTATAAAAAACTGGTTCTAGACCCGACGCGACAACCCAGCCCAGAGTCAAACCGGTTTGGACTCGAAAAAAAAACCTGGCTGCTCGTAGCAGTTTTATTTTAAAAAGTATCGGTTCTGGAAGCGGTTCCAACCTGACCCGAAAAATTTATTAGTCTGTAAAATTGTGTTATTTTAGTGGATGTATTTTATTTTGTTTGTAAATTATTAAAAGTAAATAATAGTTTTATTATATATTGTTAAATGTTTGTTTATTATATATATCTTGGGAAAAAATATCCCTACCCAGTTGTTATACCACACCGGACCCGACCAAGCCCGGTACCACGTAGGTAGTGTTCGACACTTAACCTACTAGACCCAGTTCCTCCTAGAACCCAATTTTAAAAAAAAGACCCGGTTCAGACCTACCCGGTTCCTACGCGGACCCGAGTAAGAAAACCTGGTTTGTGCACCTTTAGGTGCTCCTCGATTAAAGATTAAAGTGTCATAGGTTTTAGTTGATATAAAATATTTAATACCTTTTTCTATACCAATTAATTTATTTGAATCCACACTAATGAAGAGAAAATTCTACTAAAACCTTTGTAATATTGAGATACAAGCGCTTTGGTTTTAGTTTATAAACATGGGGGAGTAAAAAACAAACATATATAAATACAGTACATCTTGGATTATATTTTATAAACATAAATAGCATGTGACAATCAGTTACTGGTGTCATCAAATATTATTTTGTGTAGTGTCTTTTCTTGGGTCTTAAGTGCAGGATTTCTTTTTCGTTTGTTATCACTAACAAGTAAGAACATCTTTAATGGGCCATCCATCGACGACCATAAATACTCAGCCCATTGCAGGCCTGCAGAAGTGCAGGAGTGGAGGGTCTTTTGTTTGACGAAAATTTTGGGTTTTTCTTGGTGGATGGAATAAAGACAATTATGAGTAGAGATGCTCAAAATACCCGAGTATGGACCCGACCCGGCGGGTACTATCCGTATCTGGTTCTGGTTCCTAACTGGGTACCATACCCTACCCGGGTATGTACCCAAACCTGATCCGAAATGGGTACTACCCAGTTTCGTTTGAACCCTTTATTATTATCAAAACTAGCCGTTGGGTAAGACTATGTACCCGTAGGCCGTAAGACTATGTTGCATACTTGGATCCTATACGAGTTCGCGCATCATCATCTTCAGTTCACCACAACCTACAAGGTTACAACAAAAAACGTAAAAACAATATATGTAAATGATATTGAAATTTCCGACTCTAACATATTGTTTTTAAGCGTAAATCTTGAAAAACTCAAAATTAAATAAAAAATTAAAGTGCAACATCCTCTAATAATAAGAAAGCTAATATTACCTAAACGCGGCTACTATCATATGTCGGATACAATGATTCAATATCTTCAACAAGTTCTTCCTCCATCTCGTTCTCGTTTTCATCTGAATGTGTAAAAAAGTAAAAGTTGAATTAAAATTATGCATAAAATTAAGTAGCAAAATTTAAAAAAAAAAACTTATTACCTTCTAAATCAAACAACCAATCACGTGTGCATAACAGAGCCTCTACATTTGATGATAGTAGTGATGTTCGATACTTACTTAGAACCCGACCTCCAATGCTAAACGATGATTCTGAAGCAACTGTGGTGATTGGGATGCTTAATATGTCACGAGCCATGAGAGACAATTGAGGATATCTCCCTTGATTTTCCTTCCAATATTGTAACACATCAATTACCTTTAATCCCGCTTGAACAATAAGATTTAACACATGTGCACAACAACGCACATGAGTGAAATCTCCCTCACAAACTAAAACATTGTTTAAACGCAAGTGACTGCTTAAACAATCTACTAATACGTCATTATATTTAGCATTGTCTAATGTGATCGTAAAAACCTTTTTCTCTATGCCCCAATCTGCTAAAAAATTAATCAAATACTCCGCCAAAAGTTTGCCACTGTGTGGAGGTGGTATAACTTTAAAGTTTAACACGTTTTTCCTTAGAACCCAATTCTCGTCAATATAGTGAGCTGTCAATGCCATATATCCATCTGTCGTGATAGAACTCCATAAATCAGCAGTCAAGCATATTCTACTAGTTATTTTTTGTAGCTTCTCTTTGAGGATTGTCTTCTCTCTATCATATATTTTTAGGACATCAGCCTTTGCAGTATTTCTTGTTATGGTATTAACATCACGATGTAAAAATTTATGCAAATCTCTTGTCCCCTCATGTTCAACATAACTAAAAGGATAGTTGTGTTTAATGATAGATAATGCTAATTTTTTCCTATACATTGCTTGATCTAAAGGGACACGTTTTGTTGGTTGGCCGGGTTCATCAAGGTTGAAACACTTAGGGATATGACGTTTCATGTTAGATGTACCCTTATTAGTACTATACACCTTTCCACAAGCAGTACAACTCGCTTTCTTAGCCCCATCTTGTCCAACCGGTAATTTATCAAAATAATTCCAAACTATAGAATGGTCTCTACTTGAATTAAATGAACTAACTTCATCCTCAAACTCAGTGTTACCCGACATTTTGTGTGGCTCCTATAATTAAAAGATATACATCACAAAATGCAAGATAGATTCATATCATATTTACAAGCTAATTATGTGGCTAATTATATTTAACAGAAACAAAATAAACCAACCTAATTATATAGAAATCAAATTATAGCTAACAGAAACAAAATAAGCCAATTTAATTATATTACAAGCTAATTTGTGTGTTTAAAGAAAACCCACAATTGAAGATTTAATTTATGTGGATCTTTCAAGATTTATTGAATCCAAAGATCATAAAAAATTAAAGAATTCAAGAACAAGTGAATATCTAAACCAGACCATCTTCTCAATTTCATGAGAATTCTTATCAAAATCATATTCACCCAATTGAACAACTAAATTATTGCATTCACCAAATTGAACAGCTAATTATTGTATCGTGAATTCTTACCACAATCATATTTCACTCATTTAGTCATTTTATACAAGCCAACACATAAACAGATGCATATACGAGAGCTCAAACGGACACATATACAACTTAATCAATAAAGGGTACCTTCAACACCGATTGTAGGTGCGGTTAACACCGATTGTAGGTGAGGTGGCGGTGCGCAATGAAACTCAACGAGACGGAGTCTGATGCGGAGCCCGATTGTGGGTGCGGTGGTGGTGCTCGATGAAACTCGACGGAGGTTGTAAGTGCGTGGTGGTGCGGTGGACCGGTGGTGATGCAGTGGACCGATGGTTATTTTAGAAAAAACCATCTTTTTATTCTTTTTGAAAACCCAACTTGACCTATTCTTTTTATTTTTAAAAAAACTTTCAAGCCATCTTGACCCCCTTGTATTTTTTATTTAACCCATTCTAACCCATCTTTATTTTTAAAACACCCATTTTAACCCAAAATTGAATACTTGGATTTCTTTTGCCACCTCTAAGATTTTCCACTAAATGTTTGCAATTTGGATTTGTACAAGGACGACCCAAAATTTTTAAGCGAAGCAAAAGATACTTTTAATTATCAACTTAAAACAATTTTTAGATTTTATTTAATAAAATATATACAGACCCAACACCAACTTAAACTCATCACGGGATCCGGGCTCAAGTAGTCGTAGCTCATCAAGGGACCCAGTTAAGACTATGTTGAATGTTATTCGGGAAATGACGGCTAAACGACAAAGGGGTAGCAGTGTAGCACCCAACAAGCGAGCTTGGTAGGTTTAGTGGAGTAGATTTTATATCCACTATGATTTTCGAAGAATATGAGAGTTTAGATAATTTGGCTTGGTGGAAAGGAAAGGAGAACAATATCTGATTCTTTCTACTATGACGCGTGATTTACAAACCGTCTAAAATTTTACGGTAGCTTCAGAATTTACTTTTCTTTTAGTGGCAGGGTGTTATCCGTTAAGAAGAACAAGACTTACCCGGAATCTATGGAGATGTGAATTTGCCTAGAGTATCATTTGGACGCGATAAATTGTATACAAGACAAATCAAACTTTGAATATTAATTAATGATTGATCAAAAAGCACATGATTAGGAAGTGGAAAATGAGATTTCTTCCGTCATATCCAATGAAGAACTCGCATGCATCTTAAATTGTATGTTGTTTAGAATAAATTTGTATTTTTTGAAATTTATGTTTCGAAAATAAAAATAGAATAAAAATGTTTTATTTTTTTGTTTATGTTTATTTTATTTGAATTTAAAATTACATTTTTTAAATTAAATTTAAAATTACATAACTTAAGATACAATTTCTAACTTGAAATTAAAATTACTATTCTTAACTTTAAACTTAAAATTAAACCAAATTTTCTATCCTTCCTCAATAGATTGTGTTAAATATTTCAAGAACACAATTTATTTTTTCCATTTCTTAATAGCATCCTTTGGTATTTTTTCAATGTGATTAGTGTGTTTGAATGTTAGATTGTTGGAGAAGAGAAAGAATGAATTGGAGTGTAAACTGTGAAAGTTATTTAGTTGTATTTATAGTGAAAAACCTCACAACCGTTAAATTTATAGTCGTTGCCAATAGTTGAATTTATAGTCTTTGCTAAACGTTCGAAAATATTTAAAAAAACACAAAACCCGGTTGTACCCGGTTTCACACCATATATCCTACCCTAACCGTGTACACTAGGTAGGGTATAGGAACACCCCTACCTAGTTCCCGGGTGTATCCAGGTCCAAATAAGACCTATACTGTGTTCTTACTTGGTTCTAGGGACGACCCAAGAACCGATTTGAGCATCTCTAATTATGAGTAAAGTAAAAAGTGAAAAATAAGACACTATTTTTTTGGAACAACAGATATAAGACTTAATTAACAATTACATAATGAATGAACCATTAAATTCGTTAGTGATTTTTTACACATAGTTTTATAAATGATATGTTGTGTATAGAATAAAGGTTGTCATGAATTGCTAAATGGATCAAGTTGAGTTTTCAGGGCTTATTAATTATGACTAGGGGTGCAAACGAGTCGATCTGATCCCGAGTTAGTATGGGCTCGAGCTTGGCTCGGATGATTTGGGAGAGCTCGAGCTCGAGCTTGGCTCGTTTCGAGCTTTATATTTAAAGCTCGAGCTCGGCTCGACAAATACTTTTTTAAGCTTGAGTTTGGCTCGTTTATTTATTTAAATATTATTTTTAATAATTTTTAGATTTAATTTTGATATATATTTATAATTACATATTTATATATAACATTATTCATATTATTTAAATGTCTCTTATCATAACTTTATATATAATATTTATATGATATATTAAAAAATTTAATAAAAATATATATAAATAAAAAACTCGTTTAGGTCGCTAGCCGGATCAAGCTCGATACGTGAAGCTCGGGCTCGGGCTCGATAACGCTTGGCTCATTTCAAGCTTTATATCCATCCGATCTCAAGTAGCTCACGAGCGGCTCGGCTAATTTGCACTCCTAATTATGACCATCTCTTAAGAGGCATAATATGGCCCATATAGAATATCAGAAATATACGATGACAAGAATACATACTCTTGACAAATTTAGTACATGTTAAAGTTTGAGGAATCATAGAATAAAGGTTGTCATGAATTGCAGCAAGTGGTGTTTATCAAATTCGAATCGAATTTAAGTTAACCAAACCTTAATTCCCAAGGAATTGACATATGAAATATTTCTTAGTGTTTTATTCTTAATTTCTTAAATTTGTAATCCTAATTACTATATAAAATAAATCTTTTATATAATATATAAAATAATTAAGTATAAGTTTATATAAAAACAATATTACATTTATTTCTAATTTGAATTCCAAATCGAATCGAAATTTGAATGAATATTTTCAATTTGAATTGAATCAGATTCGAGTTTTTCGAACCCGATTCGAATACTAAATACAAATCAAGCCTAAAAAACTCAAACTGGAACACAAAGTCACACACCTACATGGGTTACATATGGATCACATCTGCTCATGATTTTCATTTGCCCATAGTCTAAAATTGATGAGATTTATAGCCATCGTAATATGGGATAGCTTAGGGGCGAAAGAAAGATTCGTAATATATGAGCTTATTTGCCTCTGATATCATGAAAGTATTTGGGTTTTTCCTTTGTATCCTCAACGAATAAATACAATCTAATCTAATAAATCAAAATAAGTTTTACCACTTGTCACTTTTTAAGGGTTGTTTCGTCACTTGCTAGCCTTTCATAATATTCCTATCTTAAATTGCTTATATTTTGGGATTTGTAACGGTTTCTAAAATTTAATTTTTTTTACAAAAATTTAATTTAAATGAATGAATTTTCTATATTATAACCATTTTGAATTTTTGTCATCATTTAATAATGTTAACTATTATATTAATATTTAATTTTGAATTTATGTAATAATATGAATTATATTAATGATAAGTTTTTATAATTTTATGTATTTTATTGTTTTTTTTCATGTAACACACGTGTATCTAACATTCGTTGTTTTACAAATCAGTGTTCATTTCGAGTCTTGGTTTCTTGTTTACACTGGTCATAGAAAAAACAATTTGGGCTTCAATGTTACAAGTCTTATGTAGTGGCTTTCTTTGTAGATAGAACATATGCTAAACCGGCCGGCCCGGCCCATTTGGCAGGTTTGTGGGTTTGCATTTATTGTTGGTTGGGGAAGCTTGTTGTTTCAAGATAGCCTTTAATGAGGCTAGACTAGAGATGCACATTTCGGATTTTGGGCCGGACCCGAAACCGAGTTCAAACCGGGTTGGATCTAATCGGGTTTTTTTGTACCCGGGTATTGGTGAACCCGGGTACGAACCCGGGTCGGGTTCACTTGCGGGAAAACCCTACCCGCCATACCCGGGTAGGGTCGGGTCGGGTCCAGGTCAGGTCTGGAACCGGATACAATACCGGGTTTAGTTTATTTTTTCTAATTTTCTTTTCTTTTTTTTATGTCCAATACCGGGTTCAATATCGGGTCCAATACCGGGTTCAATTCGGGTTTAGACCGGGTCGGGTTCGGTTCGGGTCGGGTTCTCTAAAAGACTCATAAACTAAACCCGGTTCCAACCAACCGGATATGCCTCCCATCGGGTTGTACCCGAACCCGGGTCCGGGTCGGGTCCGTACCCGGTTTATTTTGTGCATCTCTAGGCTAGACATAATGTGTCGATGTCTCTCGAGAAACTTTATTTATGAGCATTTCTACATGTATTTTCTTGACCAATGTTGTCGCGGTTGGATCGGACCAGCTGGTCCAATCGATGGACTAGTAAGACGACCGCTTTAATGTGCTCCGGTTTGAAATCATTTTTTACTACAAAAATAGAGAGATTAAGATAGGTCATTATATTTCCACATGGCATTTTAAATGATTTGATATTCTTTGTTTGACATAGCTTTTGTTCTGTTTTTACGACTAACAAGTGATGATTCATATTGGTGAGGTTGTTGTTATACGAGCTGGAGGTCATGCGTTCGAGTTGTGGAATTTAAATAACCTCTTGGAAAAATGCAAAGCAAGGATGCGTAAATCAGGCTGAAAATAGCCCAAACCCCCGCGGGCCCTGCCATGGACGGCCCTGAGAGGGGGTGGGGTGGGCGACCGCCCAGGGCGCGATCTCCTCGGGAGCCGGAAAGTTGTAAATTTATTTAATATTATATATATATATATATATATATATATATATATATATATATATATATATATATATATATATATATATATATAATATATATATATATATATATAATATTATATATATATATATATATATATATATATATATATATATATACACACACACGTATCTATTTACTCTAATAATCTATCTACTCTAATAAAAAAGTAACTAAGGGGGACATGTGTTAATCCACGGGTGTACTAAAGATAGTGTATATTAATAAAAACTATAGGTAATTAACAAACTCAATAGCAATTTAATTATTTTGACTTATTAAAACTTAAAGCTCATTAACATTTTAATTAATTTAGTCCACTACTATTTATCCAATCTAAACCCATTTCAAAAGAACTAGGAGAGTTTCAATTAAGTTGTATTATAAACCTTTACATACGGATTACTGATTTTATATTATAGAGGTCTATTTTTTTCTACTCGTCCAGGGCCTAAAACTTTTCGAGGATTCTCGGGGCTGGCCCTGTCCATTGTAGTTCATGTGCACGAAGTTTACCGGTTACTAAAGCATGAAGTGGTTTATTCTAGCATGTGCCTTTCTTTGGATTTGATGGTTTGTTCTTATTTTTCTTCTTTTGTTGACAAAGTAAAGTTTGTGAAGAACCCACAATAATCCAAGTTTCCAACATACAGCAAGCTATTGATCAAAGACTCTTTTCAAGACTTTGTTTTGTGGATCAAGAAAGCGAACAATTTAGTACTTCTACGAGTTTTTTAGAACTTCTTTTACTTCTAAGCAGTTCGTTAGACATACGAGTGAACTCAATCATGTTTTTAGAGTTTGTTGGTCGTGTGACAAGCAAAGTCGAGGCAAATGGACTTGATTATTGGTCTGAAATTCACATGTAGATCGAGTTAAAGATGTGATGGGACTTGACATGAGGTCGATAGTCAAACAATCAAACTGCTTTATGTTTTGGATGAGTTTGTTTGTAAGGTAGCAAACTGTATACAAGTGCAAAAAGGTTTCAAATAAACCCCTAGAAGTAGTTATTTGAGTCCTAAACCACCTAGTAATCCAAAAAGTCAACCAAACACCCAATCAAGACAACAAAAACTAATTATTAATACAGGTTGTAAAGATAAAAGTATAAAACATGCATGTGAACTTAGATCTGTGTTTTCATGCTTAAAAAGATAAAAAAGAAAGCAAAAGGATGGGAAAGGTAGATAAAAAATGTAATTGGAATAAAGTAGTTAAAGAATAGACTACTAGAAAAAAAAACACATAGGTGACCTCTTTAGACTTGCATAAAGTATCACTAGAAAAAGGAAGATCAAAACAAACCCAAAATCTTTTAATAACATCATATATTTTCCCTTTCTTTAATCATATGGGTGTGAATGCTAATCTTTCTTGTTGATAATGTTAGCAAAGTTGTAACCCTAGAGTTTAGATTTAATGACTTATTATAGAACCTTTAAAGTTGTTCATACGCGTCATGTATACGTAGAGGAACTATGAAAAAAAAATGCTTTAACGAGTCTTTTCGGTGGTGATGGTGGCGCTATTAAAGTAGCAAGAGGCACCACTATGCTTGAACTTATGGTAGTAAGCATTGAAAGCAAATGAAGCATGGTCCTTTAATGTATTTGTTAATAACAAGACTGACTTTCTTTAATTTTGCTACAATTTGCAACCCTGGCCCCTTCACAACATGTGTAATAATCTAATCTGCTTGTAGTTCTGCATCGGTTGCATGTACATCTTTTATGCACCATATGACCTAGAGCTCACGGGTCGTGTCATGAAAACTGTCTCTTACAGATATGCAAGACAAGGATGTGCAAGCCCAAGTTCGGCCCAACACCCCCAACCCACACATGCCAGAGCCGCCGGTGTGACTAAACAAAAGGTATTCAATTGTTTATGTAGTATATGAATCTGGTTAGCATATAAATATAAATATATATATGTATATATGTATGTATGTATGTATGCATGCATGTATGCATATGTATATATGTAGTTTAAAATTAAAATTGTATATGAGGTAGGGGGCTGTTAGATCTTGCAGGATCAATAGGGCCCATCACACACATATAAATAGGCTTTAATACATAAATGTAACAGTAAAAATTAACTGTCAACTATCGTAGTAACCTTTTTTTGTTACATTTATGTATATCTTTAGTCTTATATTGTAATTTCTCATACTTAAAAAACAAAAGTGAAATCAGACTTTACCACGAGTATCTTCTTTATAATTACTCTAAATTTTCATGAACTACCGTAAAGAAAACAAACAGAAATGGATGGAAATGCGCATGCTCATTGTGGAAGATGGAATAAGAAACTGAAACTAACAGACTCTTGAGATTGATGAACACAATATCTTATTATATCTATGTCTGCATACACATAATCTTATTATATGTATGTCTGTATACACATAGGTATCTATATATACAAATTAATCATCAATTCAGAAAACAAATATAATAATAATCAAGAATGAGAACTGAGTTATGTTACTTACAAGATTATTGTGGGAATTAACATCACCATAAGAAGCAGAAATGGGAGCAAAATGCTGAGCAGAAGTGTGACATTTTGTTTAATTACATTTCTAGAGAGAGAAAACGGTGTAGAGAGAGAGAGAGATGATATTAATAAGTGGGGTTTATATATGTGACAAGATCACTAAACTTTACAGAAAACGATGAAACAAATGGGTGTTGTTTGTGTTGGATCATGTGGAAGGTGTCTTGATGTCTTGCACATATCCACATGGGATGGTTTTTCATTGGTGGTTTCAAGTTTGAACCTCTATCAATCATTTCAACCTGTAAATTACTTAAACCATATCCAAAATCAAAGTGAATTAATGTACGGTTTTTAGTGCGTAAGGTACAAATGGCCAAGGGTTTAGTTGGGTGTGAGATGGCGAGAGGAGTCACACAGGTCGGGCTGATGTGGAGGCGTCTGTGCCACCTATGATAGAGGTGATATAAGAACATACATAATAAAGAACAAGAAAACATCAAAAACCGTGTCTCATCAGCTGTCATATAAAAAAACTCATTCTTTAAAAGAACAAATAAGACTTAAAATTAGGGCTGACAATGTCTGATCTGTTTATAACACGATTTAACCTGTTAAATAAAAATTTTATTTCGTAAGTTTTTATATTTTTTAAAATAATTGAAATTAGGAGGCTAGACTTTATTATTTCTCATTTTTTGTGCGTAAAAACATTTAAAAAAATCATAGGCATAAAAAATAAGTAGTTAAACAAGTCATTTTCATGTTTGATACTTGTGTTACTCGCGTCATCTTTAACCTGTTAAACATGATAAGATCTGTTTTGTCAGCCTTACCTAAAAACACTCAAATATTATTTTAAACATTTATATCTCTCTCTATATATTTAACATAATTGAAAAAATACGTTGGCCCCATCACGAATCCTGTTACGTATCAAAATATTAAAAAGGCTAGTTTGTAATAGTTGAATCAGTATAGGGTTTTTTGGTTCGTTGTTAACCTGGTTAGTGTACTTAAACGGAAAGAATAATAAAATGGGTATCGATGAATTTGAGAATATCTCCTCCTCTCTTTAGTTTTTTTCTTCTATTTATCGATCTTCGCCTGATTACCAATTGTGTCATAACAAATCCGTTCTTCAAGTTCTTGTGTATGAACAGCTGCCCACAACCGAACAACATCAAAAACGCGACAACTAGCCAAGAGCCTCACACGAAAACGTTATCGTGGGTGTTCTACTAGTCTAGTTACTTTGTGACTAGTGAACTTACAAAGTCAAAAGTAGGCTTTGGTTAGTGTGTGTATGTTGGAAACTTTTTTGAAATGAAATTAAGGCTGAGGAAAAGTCTTATGTAGTTGTTACTAACCCACCTTCACTTTAAACAAAAGAAAATAAATAATAAAGTGAAGATTAACCTACCCTATTTCATGACATTAGGCCTGTAATGTACCTCTATCATTTGTTATTTCGTCTCTTTTGATTTGACTGAATTTAACCCTTTTAATAAAGCCTCATATATACACCCATATTCAACTTGTATATGTCCGTATTTGAATTGCGTACACCCGTATTCGACTTATTATATGTCTGTCTTCAACCTGTATACGCCCGTATATGATTTATTATACGTGTGTATGCACAGTTAGAAAAATAAAATGACTGATTTATTACACGATCATACATATATACATCTGTATATACATAGATACATGTATATATACATATATAGAGAGAGAAGAAGAGAGTCATTATCTTCTCAGCCTGAAAGTTTTGTCCCAACACCCGTTTTTAATGGAGAAAAGGTGGACTTTTGCAACATATGCTTACAAATTATTATTCAATGATGGACCCCATCACATTCATTTTTATTCAACCTAGCCAAATATCGTAAAATTTAATATACCGTACAACAGTCATTGCACAACGTACAACTCTCACCAGCATTGTTACTATCAACGCTCTTCACCTTCCAGCTATAATATTTTCTTTGTGCTTTCCGTCTCTCAAACATCCAAAAGCATCTTTTGCTTTTGCTTCTTCTTTTCTCCATTTTTCTTACATCTTTTTTCATCTTCATCTTCATATTCTTCGGTTTCTTGTCCCGGGTTCATGGATTCGATCTTCCAAAACGAACCCAGAAACAAGAAACCGAAGCTTACAGACGATGAAGATGGAGAAAAAACCCTGATCCAGAACCTGGGTTTTGATCCAGGTTCTGGATCTGGGTTTGATATTTTACCTAGAGATTTACTTCTTGATGTTCTCACTCGGTTGCCGATATCATCATTAATTCAATTCCGGTTCGCTAGCCGGTCATGCTACGCCTTGTCGCATGACCCTGAGCTGCCACGGCTGTATCAAGCCGTGGCAGCTCGAGCGGACCCCATTCTGGTGTTCCACTGTGATTACCCGATCCGCAACCAGCTCTACTTTGTCGGATATGGTGATCACAGTGGAGACAACGTCGTTAGAAAGATATCCACACCGTTTTGTGGTTCGATGCCCGAATTCAACGTTGTGGGCTCGTGCAATGGCTTGTTGTGTTTGTCCGATTCGCTGTATGGCGAACCGGTTTATCTGTTTAACCCGTTTACTAGAAATTATTTGGAGCTCCCGAAATGTAGGCAGTTTCAGGACCAAGAAGTCGTGTTTGGGTTCGGTTTTCATCCGGTTACGAACGAGTACAAGGTTGTTAGGATTGTGTATTATAGAACCAAGCATCGGTTAGCTCGAAACAACAGGAGCTACCCGCGATCCGAGGTGCATGTTTTAACCATTGGCGAGTCAAGCTCGAGCTCAAACAACAATTGGAGGTGCCTCGGGAAAGTGCCGTACCAGCTCGACCGGCAAGCAAAAGAAGTGGTGGTGGTGGAAGGTAGACTCCATTGGGTGAGCCGCCCAGGGCGGCTCGGTGGTCTTCCAGGTCGAACCATTGTGTCATTCGACCTGAAAGACGAGCAGTTTAAACTGGTGTCCAAGCCGGTTAACCGCAGCAACTACCACTTGGCGGTGATTGATGATTGTCTGGCGACGGCAGTGTCGTGCGGGTATGGGAAAATGGAGATATGGGTAATGAAGGAATATGACGTCAAAGAGTCGTGGACGAAGCTTTATAACATCCACGGGGCGTATTTGGCTAAGGTCTCGAGTCATGACTACCGAATATGGCGGAAAGCGGTGCACGGGAAGACGGTTCGGGTTTTGTGTGTGTTGAAGAATGGGGAGATATTGATGGAGTATAGAGGTGGGCATTTGGTGAAGTATGATCCAAAATGGAAGGAGTTTAAGGATGTTGTGTTTCATGGGATGCCTGAGTTGTTCCAAACAGTTGTACATGTTGGTAGCCTTAATTGGACTGATACACCAATTTAGCAAGTAATTGAATCTTGCTTAGAATAATATCTAAATGATGCATATAAATCTTACATTTATGTAATATCAAGAAAGAGTTTGTGTCTTTACTACATTTGGTTACTTCAGTACATATATGTTCGATCATTTCATTGACTATCGCACACTATAAACATCTATTTTTGACTATGAGAACCTTTTAGCGGTAAACACACAGTCACATGGGACTTGTTAATATTCTGCTAACCAATAGGATCAGCTAGATTGCAGCTTGAGCCGGGCAGATTGCCTTCAGAAGGTTATGACAAGAAACCGATGGAAGCAAGATTCGCACTTGAGACCTCTGTTAGATGGGAATTAGGCGTTTACTGCTGCACCACCCTTTAAACTTGCACACGCAACTCATGGCTTGATCAACAGCAGTGATGCAGTGAACAATTTTATCGGCACAGTGAGACAGTAACCGAAAGCTGGAATGCTGACCCCATGCTCGTCACCACTGGAAGTCTGGAAGTTAAAATAAAACAAGCTTTTAACCTCAATATACTGTAATACAATCTTAAAAGTCGGTTTTTTTTTATAAATAATTCGGTTTTTTGAAAGAACTGATGATCTTGATGGAACAATCAGATTGTGTAGAAAAGCAATGTGTATGATGCTGTGTCACTGGCGTTGTGGCCAACAGACTGTTGAGACCGTTTGATGAGCTAGGCACGTCGGTGCAACCCACAATGCTGGACCTAAGACAACATGTGGTCATGTTGCTAGCTCTGAGGAGAATCAACCCATAGCTATTGTGACCAGACTGTTAGACCTAACCACGGGTTAACTAGGTGAGCCAGAGTGACCCGCTATACTGGACCATTGGACCATCAACCAGACTCAAAATAGCACGCTGCAGCTGAGTACAGTTGTTCTTCCTTAAATGGCTTCGAGACAAACCCATCCATTCCATACTTCATGCATTCTTCAACTGTAGCCTGAATCACATCTCCTGTCATTGCTAAAATAGGTGTATGCCAATGGCCTGTGTTTCCATAAATTTCAATTGATACTTCAGTACTTCACCCGATTTAATTTGTTCATTAACCATCCCTCTCTAGCCTGCAAATCGTCTTGTAGCTTCAAGCCTGAAAACAGTACCAGAATTCAGTTATTTTATCATAACCATACCAACTTTACTCTTTTACTCGTTCTTATCATACTAAGGCAGTATAATAAATCATTAAATCCCCCTTTTGTCGTTATTGAAGGGTATTTAGACATTTGACGATTAAAACAAACGGAGACTTTTTTTAAGCTTTTTACCCATCTACTTCAGGCATCTGGAGATCCATAAAACAAGCATGAAACGAGTGAGGAGGTTTAAGCTTCTCTATAACAGCCTTCCCACTGTCTACACATGTGACTATAGCACCGTACGTCTTTAAAGCACCTTCTGCCATTCGTCTATTGACAATGTTATCATCAACCACCAAGATTCTTTTATCACATAACAAATTCCCAAGATTCATTTGTTTTCTTCTTGCTACAACTCTATTGTTTCCTACGGAAAGTGTTTCGTGAAAGCGAGATATCAAGACACTTAAACTTAGAGGCTTTTCCACAAAGGTTGCCACAAAGTTAGCCGATTTGATCTCATCTTGTATGGTAGGGCTTACAAAGTTGGCCAACAAAATAGTTTCGTGCTACTTTTAAGGCCACGAAGAAATGCAAGACCACTCTCCTTATCCCAACCTTCTTGGTCAATAAGAATCACTGCAAGGGAATCACTACAAAAAAGAAGGTTATGATGTTAGAAACAAAGTGCTCTCTATGAATGGGTCGATTCAAGTTATGTTTTATCTCTAACAGGAAAATTCAAGAAAAAATAGCTAAAAGGGTAATGTCCAATGGGTGGAACAGGTCGAAGGGCGCCCGAAATATACTCTTAATATATAAAACCTCCTAAATAATTTTATTAAAAACTGGATTATTCTTGTAAATTTACAATTTTAATCATATTTGAAATGGTAATTGTTTAGAAAATTATCTGGACAGAAAGTATTTTGGATCAACCAAACACAACCCGAAGTTTCAACTTGTACCAAAATGTCCCATTTCAATTGGAACACATTTTGCCCATTACCCAACCCAATCGATCGCACATCTAGCCACCTCTAAAAATAACCTACCTCTCTGAAAGGTAAGGTTGTGCAGAATCAAAATTAGATGTGACCTCAACTGATATCCTCATTCTTTGAAGATGGTATCTTGTGACTTCTGCTCTTATGTCTTTCTGATCAATCACCAACGCCCTTAGTCCCGTAAACTCTGATACGGCTGGATGATACTGCTTGAGGTATCAAGAGAGCACGTTTTTACTTTCATGAAAGCAACTGTAAAAGAGAAAGTGCTTCCAGTACCCTGTTCACTAACAAGACCAATCTCACCATCCATTAAACTTACTAACCGCTTGCTAATGTTCAAACCAATCCCAGTGCCACCATAAGTTCTTGATGGTGAACTGACAGCCTGCATAAAAGGCATGAATATACGGCTTTGTGCATTTATAGAACAGGGTGTTTTTTTTCTTTATCTTTTCAGGTTCATTTACTGAATCTTTTCCACTCAACTTCTCAAAGTATCACACGCTAAGTTTGACGTTGACTCGTTCAAGATTTTTCTAAGCATATCATCCTTCATGTCATGTTCACGTGTCACTGCAGCTGCTAGATGCACTGACACGGAATATGTGTCCTCTATCATGCGTGAACTGCAAAGGAAACATATGTTAAGGGAAGAACATAAAACATAGAGTATTGTGTGTTAATTGTAATAACAATGACAAAAGATGCTAACTTTAAGTGAATTTGCAACAAGATTTGCGATTATTGTCTTGAAACGCACAGGGGCACCAACAAGAACTTCAGGAAGTTGATTCGAAGCATAAACAGCCAACTTCTCATCCACAAAAACAAAGTTTAGTCTTTAATTAGAACAGATATACTTACATCAAGTAGGCTATTTGGTATCTACCTCGATTCCCTTTTCTTGCAATTTGGTTGAGAAAAACGATAAAACAGCATCAAGAAAGGTGTGCAACTCAAAAGGGACAGCCTCAAGCTCAAGCCTTCGAGCTTGAATTTTTGCCTGATTAAGAACCTCATCAACTTTATTAAAACTTTTCCGCTAGCATGGGCATTTTGTGCAAAATCCAATTGCTTTGCATCTAATTTGTGTCCATAAGCATCTACAGCATGCCTGATATAGAAATCTTATCATATTAAACTCCCAACAATATCCACAGCAGCTACTGAACTATAAGGTCTACAAGTTACCTAAAACACCATTCATTGGGAGATAAAAAAAAAGAGAAGAAAACAGAAAGCAGGTAAGAAAACTGATGTGAATGCACCTGAGATTTTGCTATATCTGCGGCTTCAGCATCATGTTTGAGCTCCATTATTTTTTTATAATCACGCCCTACAGCTGCAATGCGGTTTACAGCTGCATAGAAAATCTGACCAAGAAGAAAAGAAATTATAACCACCCCACTAGACGCCGGTATCGCTGTCCAAGGTGGAGACAGCCTCTGCTTGAACCTATCAGAAAACAAAATCCAATTAGAAGATAACTGCAGTGGGCCCAGTGCCCTTTCGAAATAAAAAAGTCGAAAACGTTTGTTAGATATATAACCTGCAATGCATCTCATGCTTCCTAGCAGGATCACCAAAGTCATGACTGTTAATGTGAAGTAAACCCATATCAATCTCATTATGACCATAACATTTTCAACATCTGTTGTGTCATAAACATTCACAATAATGTTCTGTTTGCTTGCTACCTGGTGTAAAAGCTTCTCAACAAGCGATGGGATATTATACAATGCACCAAGGTACCTGTTACAATAAAAAGTTTTCCTTTTTATAAAGATAAGATAAACCTTTAACCAATGATATGATATATCAACATCAAACCTACCCCACAGTTGCCTTAATTGGCTGTTCTGATGTAGCATCTTGAAGAAGATGAGGGTTATAAACGGAAAAAGTAAGCACAACCCTAAACGATTCGACTTTAATAGCATAAAAGAAGATATCAAGACTCATTTTCCAGATGCCCATGGTCTTCCTAACATATAGTGAAAAAGAAAAGAAAATTAAGAATACTAGAATACACCATATATTAATTGTTTTAAAATTATAACTTATGAGTAAAACTAGCCAAGAATGAAGCAAAAAAGAAAACTGCAGCTTAAAGTTTTTGGCGGGTCGGGCAGGTAATGGGTCAAAATGGGTTGGTCAATCGGGTAACTTGTTAGTGTGGGTTGGATTCACACGTAATACTTTTTGTTGAAGATTAATAAAAAAAATCTTTTTTATAAATAATTAGTATGTTTCGATATATAAAGTTTCTTAATTTAAAAAATGTTTTGACAAAAGACAACATTAGAAGGATGGAACTATTACTTGATCAATAGTTGGAGGTTGTTTCCCATGATAGAAAGTGAGACAAGAATAGCAAGGGCACGAACATGGTTCATGCTCACATGAATTGATCTTGCAACATCCGTGCACGCTCATCACACATGCTTGCTAAAGGTTCTTTTCTTCTTAATTGAATATATTTGTTTAAGTACCAAAATAACCCGATTGATAGAGTAACTCCAACCAACAGAAATAGAACTAGAAGCTTTTCCGTCCACTTTCCAGCACTCCCTGAGGAGCTTTGTGTATGCTCTTATTCATTTTACCTTTACATTCATCCACAAACAAGGGATCAGGGAACCGAGTTCAATCATAAAAAAGGACACACATGCAGACTTTCAGTATCTTTTATGCTCTCTTGCAAGTTTTCCATGAATGGATGAGCTATGTACCATAGGAGCTTTATCATCATGAATAGCACATTGACCACATAATTCCACATTTTGTTCATGATCTCACACACTTAGAAAACAAGAAATCTCATGTTTTGTTGAAATTTCATTTCCCAATTGTTTGGTACATTTCAAAGTGGTCATCCGAAAGACATCAACCGACAACTAATTAAAACATATCTGTTTCATATCTACTCTATTAGATGACATGAGTTAAATGGATTTCACCTATAAAAGGCTTTTATGAGACATTCCAAAAGCACATATAAAACTAAAATCTAACACCATTTATTGATTATGATTATTTCAATCATCCTAATGAAGTTATATAAGACATTAATGAATTAATGATCAAGCTCAAGAACCAGAACAAGCAAATTATTGTGCTTGACACTTAGTTTATCCAAATTCGATTGTTTGTCTCTTTACAAGTATTTTATTAAGATTTGGTGAAATGTATAATCAAAAAGTGAAAAAAAAATATAATAAATAACAAGAGGATTCAAAAGAAAAACCTGATCCGGTTCAAAGAATGATGAATCTAGCTCATGAAGAAGCTCTTTGCTGACATTAAATTGTTCAACCAACAGTAAAGAATCAACTTCACATGTGTTCCATTTATCTCCATCTTCTTCCTAAAATCACCGCCAAACCCAATTGAAACAACAAGAACACACACAACAAGAAGCAATCTTTTCTACTCTCAGCTACTATTACATCCTCTCAGAGGCTCCTTAGCCCCCCTCATCTTTGAACTGGTCAACAACCACCATTTAACCTAGAAATCTTGCATTTTAAGACATTATCATAAACACCCACCTGCATGTCTTGAGGAAAAAAGCCTTGAGCACTGTATGGTAATTAGTACAGCAGGGGAAACCATGCGAAAGTAGAATCTTTATGAGATTTGGAAGGATCTTGCAGCAACCCATGCTCACAGTTCGATGATATAACCCTGTGATGTATGGTAATTATCAAAAAACAGAGATTTGCAATTGCAGCTTCAGATAGAATTAGAGAAACAGTTGATATCCACAGTCTCTGAAGCTGCAAATTTAATCAAAATCACATCTTGTGGGGGAGAACAGGTAAATGTAAAATGAAAAAATGGCGATTACAAGGTGTTATATGAAAGAATTTTTTTAAAGTTAATTTCAGTTTTGTTTTTTTTAAGGTTTAATAAAAGTAATTATTTATTTTTTTAAGTTTAAAAACATCAATTTCAGTCCAAATATTTCATCATTTGTTTTAATTTCAGTTTCATTGTTTCATTTTCTGGATTCAAGTTGAAATAACTTATGAAACTTTTGGACTAAACTAAAACAACTTATGAAATTTTTGAAGATAAATTGACTTTTTTAATCTTTTAGAGGAAAATAGTTGTTTTCATCAAACCTCATGAAGCAAAATCGAATTTAACTCTTTTTTAATAGGTTGATTTTGAAGTGTTAAATGTTTTTAGGTTGATTTTTGGGTGTTGTGTGCTTTTAAGTGTTTTGTTACTTGAGATAACAAAATTATCTGGCGTGACACAACCTCCTTGCAAGCCTTCAGACTTTGTGATGAGTTGATTGTGAGATGACACTTTCGCTAGTTGAGATAGAGAAAATGAGCCAAAAAGTTAATTGTTGCTAATTGAGTAGCATAAGTGGCTAATTTTATTTGAGCAAAATATTGTTATTTTTTTAATAGTAGATACCTACCTTATTTGAAAAACAAACTTATTTGTTATTACTTATATAAAAATACAACTCTTTGATTTTTGTTTCTTTACTTTATATAAAAATACAACCAAAATTTTTGGTTTGTTTACTTTTAGTCACTAATGTTTAGTTGTTTTGTAACAAACCTTTTAAGTAATAACAAAATCAATTTTTTTTGGCATTAAATTGATTTATATTTATTTTATGTTTGGCAACAATACGAATCAAATGAGAAAACTTTATTGTTGTCGATATTGGTAGTATTGAAAGCGGCATCGATATTCGTTTTTACGATTTTCAACGAGTCACGTAACACGGGGATAAACGACTAAAATCCTGCCACGTAGCGTGAGGGGAAAAACTCATTATTATATGTTACATTCACCACTCATCTTGGTTAGCGTATTTTTTTAATAAAATATGGATGAAAAAAAAGATACGAGTGGTGAATGATATAGTTGGTGAATAAGATATATATAATAATGATTTTGAATTTTGTAATAGGGTAGGTATGCATTATCTATGTTGTCGAACGCGTTAAGTGTACTCAAGGCACTTAAGCCTCGCATGGGGCCTAGGCACAAGGCCCGAAAAAAACAATCGCCTGAGATTAAAAAAAGCGCCCATAGAGAAAAATAACTAAACATATATTATGCAATAGAAATAAAATATTTTCAACAAATATAATATATGATAATAATGAATAACAATTGAACCAATAATGAATAGTAATAAATGTACTAAATTTTTATAAAGAAAAATGGGTAGAAGAGACTAGGGAAGGATCTGCTTTTGACAACACAATGTATTATTAATGAAAACAATATTCTGTTAAAATAAAAAGTAATAATGTTTGAGTATTCACGGGAAACTAGGGACTTCTGGTATCTCAACTATCGGAAGTCAACTTTTTTTCCACTTTCGCTATCTCAACTAGCGAAAGTATCCACCTCATGCGCAACTCATCACAAAATTTGAATGCTTGAAGGGAATGTGTGCCACTTTAGCTAGTTCTATTATCTCAACTAGCAGAATACCTAAAAACACACAACATTAAAAAATTAACCTAATAACCATTTAAAACTTTGAAATTAACCTATTTTTAAAATATTCTTGTATGAAAACCATAATTAGAATCACTCCCTCTACTTTATATAAACAACTAAAGGAATCGTTTTGGGTCTTTAAATTTTAAAAGGTCTTTAAAACTAAAAAAAACTATTTTTATCTATATTTTAAGCTAAAAATATATGTGATAATCCAATAAATATTTTTGTTTTTAGATAGAAATAATAAGAGATAACAAAATGATTGAAAGTTTATTTATGACATTTTTGTAATCGTTTTAGATGAAGGATATTGTCGTTGAGAATAAGAATTTGTTGATGAAAAAATAATATGCTTTATGATATATATATATATATATATATATATATATATATATATATATATATAATATATATATATATATATATATATATATATATATATATATATATATATATATATATATATATATATATATATATATATATATAAGATAAGAAAAAGAATGATATTTTTTTCTTTCACAATAATAACTTGATTTCATGGGTTGAGCTCTCTCTAAGTAGAATTGGACAAACACATGAAAGAATCATAAAAATAAGCAATTTCGTAATGTGTTATCTATTAGACTCATCAAAGAATGTTGGAAGCATAAAGAGGCGCAAAGAACAATCATTTTTAAAAGAGAGAAGAGTGAGGGTTATTTTATTAAATGGCTTTTAAAACTAGGTTAAATATATGAATGATTATTTTTAAAAGAGGATATTAATTGTTTATATTGATTTTAGCATCACTCAAACAAGAGTAAAGACAAAGGGGTATATAATAGAAATTGGAAAGTCTTTTCTTGTTTTTTCAGATGTTATAAGTTTTAAATCTAGTTTGAGTGTAAATTAAATCTTTTTAGTATGTTAGGGTGGTCAGGGTGTTTTCGGGTTCTGACACTTGTTTTTATTTATGATTCGTGAACCAGCTGAATAAGCCAAAAAAGAGACTGTGTAACGATAATATTACTGTTGATCAGCCATTGGGTATTAGAGAAAAAAAAGTAAATTATATTTTTCGTCCTTAAATTTTACTTCTCGTTTTAAGCCAGGGAAATAACAAAAAAAACGTACTTTCATGTTTGTATTGTATATCAGTTTAAGTCATTTTCACCTTTTGTCCTTACACTTTTCATCATTTAATTTTCACCTTAAATTAGAAAAAAATTAACTTTTTTATTTTAGTGAAAAGCGCTCAAACTGTGACAAGATACAAATAAAATTGAAGCTTTTTGAGCTTGTGTGTTTTTTAGGGAATATCAAATCTTACATTATCATCAAAACAACCTTAAAAGCAATAAAATATTCTTCCCGTCATAAGCCAATATACCTATCACATCCATAGATTTCACTTTTTTAATGTTTCTAATGAAAGTCTGTTAAAAAAGTTGTTTATGGTCAACCATACTCGTCTCATGTTAAGTTAAGAACGTTTGCATTGTGTTATGCCCTTAAATTAACGACTAAATTAAACAACATAATATATACCACAAAATTGGTTGTACTACATGTATTTCAGAAAGGAGTTGAAAAAGACAGATCACGTTTCATATTTCTTCTTAATCAACAAAAAAACATGTAGTTCAACTAAGCATTGTGCTTGCTAATGTTGCATTAAGTTTCTAGTGTATTAGTGTGCACACTTATATCTTTAGTATAATGTTGATGAGATACACACCGTTAGAATGGTAAGTTAGTTGAAATGGACGCATACATGTGTTGTTTTATCACTTATAATAAGTAAAAAAATGGAATTTCAGGTGAAATGATGCATTTTTTTAACATCAACACCTAAATTATTTACGATAAAATGGGTAACACCTAGACAATTCAGGATAAATTGTCATCCCAAGATTCAAACTCACAACCTTTGGTTGGTGTGAGAACACGACCGGTTAAAATGATAGTTTGCATGGATGAAATAGTTGTTAAGAGCAACAATGTAACATGTAAGGTACATGCAAAGTTTTATTTGGTATGTTGTATCCTCATGATGACAAATAAAATGACAATCATGTGATACAATTCACAAGAGCAATCTGCTAAATCTTGTTCACTTACATCCTCTTATTCATCATTGGTCTTTTTGCTATAAGTTGCACTAAAATGCAACAAAAGCAAGATCAATAAACAGAAAAACCAAGCCTTTTTCTACAAATGAAGGGAAGTATCAACATCAGGTTTGTCGCGCGTACGCGATGCGCTAACTGTTACTGAATCCATGGACAAAAAGTCTCTGAATGGTGGAGTCTTTAATGGTTGTTGTTCTGTTTTCTTTTCATATAGATCAAGTCCAAGAGAGACAGAATCTTGACAAGATGATCTTGTGGTCATAATCGGCTCGTGATGCACCATTTCAGGGTGCACGAGCAAGTTTCCTGATCGGTTATGATACATGGTTCGACTCATTGTTTCCGACTCAGAAAAGGATTTTAACAGCTCCATTTCTTCTCTCCTCTCCCTCATTTTCTGCAGCTGTCTGAATCTTTCTTGCAGAAGAGCAATGCAAGAAGATGACACGCCGCCACCACCACCACCTACCGCCATTGGATCGTCATGTTGCCGCCCCATGGAATGAAGGGCCATCATCAATGTTCAAAAGGGTATGATAAAAATTAAGTCTTGGTTAAAATCTGATGATGTGACTCATCTGTTTGTGTGTGACCTTTTATATATAGCATAAGTTTGTTTGGTACTGGCATTTGATCTGTCAGCCACCCTTTGTTGATTCGGTTCGTCAGGGATCGGCAACAGTTGCACAAGATCCAAAGAGAACATGATAGGAAGATAGTGTAGGTTAGAGTGATTTGGTGCATATGATGCCAAAAAGACTGTTGAATGTGCAAAAGGTTGAGAGAGTAAGTCAAAATGGAAGAGGGTTTACCATTTGAATTACCTGAATAACCCGACCCGAATAACAGTTAGTAAAGTTTTACCATTTTTAGTCTTTAATCACAGATTTGGTTTGACCATACAACCATTTTAAAGGTTTTTATTAAAAATTTAAAATCTTTTTAAGTTGAACAAAATTTTTTTAATTTCTTTCTATTTTGGGCAGATGATGTCTTATTCCATATGGTTAAAGGTAAGCACAATGGCTAATGTGACAAAAGTTTTTGGCGAATCCTATGCCGAAAGATGAACCCAAACGATGCCGAATTCACATAAGGGTGAATACAAGGTTTATTATGTTTTTGTTTGCTGGTGTTCTCCAAAGTATGTGTCTCTATGCTCTTGTAAATGTAGCAAAGCATAGTTAAGTGCAGGTGACATTACATAGTAACCGAGTTTACTGTTTTAAGTATGAGTGGCAAAAAAAAATAAATTCAGGTAGGGTTGTGAAAGGGGTAAAATTGGGTTTGGGTCAAAACAGGTAATATTGGTTCGGGTCAAAGCAGGTTCACTCTTGTCGATATATAAATTTTGATTGATTTTGAATATGAATTTTGATATTATATTAAATATGATATTTTGGCATGTCACGACTAAATAATGAAATTGTCGAGAATATAAGTGAAATTTGCAGTTTTAGTTTTCTTATGAGTTATTGGATTTTAATAATCCCAATATTCATTTATTGGTTGGGATTAATCCCAACTCAAAAAATATTTACAGTCATTCCTAACTTTGAATTTATTTTCCTCCAATGATCCCTTACTAACTAAAAGTTAACCACCGTTAGTTTTTTTTACATGAGACGATATGAAATAGCAAAGCGACCCTATTACGAGCTGTATTAAAAATTAAATTATGTAAGTATGCATTACCACAATGTGAAACGAGTTTAGAGATTTTATCATGGATTTGTTTGCTCAGTGAACTTTTGTGTTGTTTGAACACAGTAGACACTAACCAAATATTTATTTAATGAATTGGAATCCGGTTAAACTAATTTAAATTTGAAGAAATTAGATGTAGAGTTGAAATCCTTCAAAGCAGGGGCGAATCATAGGGACGCCCTTCTTTTTTCAGTCAGTATTGCTAAGTTTTGGTCCGATAGTATAGAATTTTTGTTCGGTAGTGTAAATTTTTTTATATAACGAGTCCGCTCCCCTTAAAAAAATTAATTTCGCCTCCCGCTCTCACTATGAAAGTGCCCAAAATTCGCCACCGGTTCAAAGAAACTAGAATTTGTAGTGGTTTTGGTTGAATAAAAATTTATATTTGCTATGTAAAATTGCTAAATTATTGGAAAGCAATGATGGTGGCGGTGGTAATGGTGGTGGTGGTGGCCGTTGTGGTGATGATGAAGTTGAGAATTTTATTGTTTCATTTATATGTATAGATCCGGCAACATCTCCTACAAGTATGGGTGTTCAAATTGTTCTTTTTCGGGTTGTTGAGTTATCCAAATGTTAAAACTTTAACCGAAAATGAACACGTATTCAAAAAGGTGGGAGTCCCAATGCGGTTGCATAGATGGGTAGTGGTAAAGTGGGAACAACAAGGGCTAGTCGCAAGTATTGCGACGATTTCTTTGGTTGCTAAATTCGGTCGCAATTTTACAAATAGTCGCAAATTTGGTTAAAAAACAAGATTACACACGACTGAAAACGCAGTCGTAATTGCCCAGCTTTATAGTAGTGTTTGAAACTGAACTCAAATTCGAACTTAATCAAATTATAAGAAAAAATATATAAACAAATAATCTAAGCATATATAACATATCGAAAACATATGAATTCAACCCTAATGATAATAAATAATATGTATTTATAAAATGAAATTTATATAACTTGAACTTGAATAATCAGATTGAGTCGGGTCGAAATTTATATAATCCGATCCATTTTTCTTTATATAAGGACTACAGTCAAAATTTGTTTCTCGAGTGGGGTCGGGTCGGTTCACATAAAGCCCTGGTACAAAATTCATATCGAATTTCGGGTTTTCAAGTCAGATTCGGATAATCGACACCCCTTCCTACAACATGTTCTTGATATAAGAAAAATTACACACAAAATTTGTTCAAAGTGTGAAACACATGAAATTTGTAGGCTAACGTTCATCACGAGCCTCAGATCCACAATTTTTCTCTTGACCCCTTAAAATCCCCTCTCTTCTAAGCTTTTCTTCCTTAGATTTTCTGCAGAAAATCACCCAAGAATTCACTTCTAATGCAACACAAACTCCACTCAATGTAGCTAAACACAAACAGTACATCAACTTTGCATAAGACCCTCCTTCTCCTATAACTTCAAACCCCTGAAACACATTCACAACCCCTATGATCACACACGCGTACCCGACGAAATGGTGGTACGACTTCCAGTACTTCCTAAACTTATTAGTCGTCTTCGGGCGGAACAAAAGGGCTAAAGTTTGCAGGCTGCCAAGAAAAAAAGCTGCAAATCCTAGCTTACGGTGGATCCCGAAGGACCGGCCCGGTGACAGTTGGCCGAGGTGGATCCCTATGGCAAAGCCTGCAGTTCCTAGGAGAAAAGCAGAAAGTTGTATGCCCGCGTGCACGTAGAACCACATGGGCCCTAGTGACTGCACGTGACGTAGGTAGCGTGCAGTCACTGCGCCAGTTGGTAAAAAAACGCCCCAGGAGATCGCGTTTGTGATCCCGTGAACGAGTTTTAGGGTCTTGATGTTGGTATTTGGGCCGGATGCGGGCTGGCCCGATAAGACGTCGATGGTGGTGACCGACGCGAGGTCGTTGATGGTGGTTGGGTGGATGGTGGGAGAGTAGCCTTGTACATATAAGCCTCTATTCCACACATGATGTATTTTGGTCTTGTTTGGTTTAAGTTTTATTGTAGCAAATATTTGAATAGTGGCACCATTATGAACAGTACCCATTTGACCACCATACAATGCAGCGGAAGACGATAACATATGGATGTCGAGGGGCCTAGAGAGTAAAGGGCTTTTTTGTAATTTCACCGTCGGGTCCAAGATATACGGTAGGAGGACGAGCTGGCCCGAGTTCGGATCCGGAAAGGTGACCAGGGCTCGGGTTCCAGTCATTTCGGGCGAGTTTGGGTTTATGCCCCAGGCAACCCAACCCGAAGGGGATATAAAAGACCCCGAGAAAACCAACTCGAGGGTCGAGTTATGCTTATGGAACGTCCATGCTATTGACGCGTCTTGCGTGGGTAACGTCATGCATTTTTGGAAGGTTCTGGTGGCGGTGGTGGCAGTGCAGCGAGCAGCGATAGCGCGATGAAGGTGGAGGGAGAGGAGGAAAAGGAGGAGAGTGTGAAAGGGGATCATTGTTGATTGTAGTAAGAAACAAATAAGTTTTGGATATGATAATATATAAGTTTGTGGTGTTATTTTGTAAGGATTTAAGGGGTTTAATTTATGAGAGTTGTCATGATCATAAAGGTAAGGTGTGGTGGTTGTTATGATATGTTTGAAAGCTATATTTAGGGTGCTTAACTTAGAAGTGAGGCAATGAAAGAATATAGTGGGGTTTGGTGAGCAAAATCTTAATCATTAGACACAAAGGGTTGTGTTTTTTGGGTATAGATTTCATCATTTTAGCATGAGGTTTTGAATGGATTACGAGTCTTCTTAATAAGTATTTACCATCATAATTTTGCATTATGATTATGTAAAATAGAAGTTCAAAATGGAATATTAGTATTAGTTCATCGTTAGATTCGGCGAATAAATAAGAAAAATCATTAAAATGACCGTTTGATGATTTTTAACAATTACTTTTGACAATACCACTTATAAAAAATTCGGTCTACTAAAATAATAGCACACATATAGTTTTTTATGAATTGTGTCTAGTAGGCGCAAGATTTTTATACTTGTGCAACAATAGAGCTATCTATGTGTATCACATACTAACCTTGTGTAAAAAAAACTCCTAAAAAATTGTTTAAAATTTAATATTATATATTTTCTAAATTTTAAGAACCAAACGTCTTAGAAGGATTTAAAAACCTGAAAACTGAAAATTACTAAAACTTAATTTTAGTCTTTATAATACTTGTCTTCAAGAAAAAATGAACCAAAATGTAGGCGTAAAAAAATAATTTATGTAACCTTTTAAAAACTTCAAATTATTAAAAACATATTTTTTAACTTAACTTTAAAATATACTTAAAAAATTAAGTTTTTTAAATCAAAACCTAGGCGAGTGTAGATTAAAAACTTACTTTCAAAAATATTTAAAAGGGTTTAAAACCTTCAAACTATTAAACTTATTTTCTAAAAAAGCAAAGGCTATGCTTTGTCGTGTTGATCAAGGGGGTCATTAGTCTTGATGATTTTCACTAATAAATATAATTACGCTATGTGTCTCGTTTTTTAAGTCATTATATAAACTATAAATATTAGCCAGTTGAAAAGGGTTAAAAATCACGATTAAGTGTATTATTTTTTAACGACTTTTGGAACTACCCAAATGCCCGATTAAATGTTCCTGATACGGGATTTCAACCATGCATATTGATTTCGTAGTCTTGAAACTCTGCCTACTTCTTTGACGTTCAATGCATGACTGATCCAAAAACACCAACAAGAAGAAAACTCGTCACTATAAAAAAAACCCTCAAGTCAGGTTTTAAACTTAAAACCTAAAAAATCTCGAGTTTTAACCATCACCGTATACCATTGGACTAGAAGACCAATGGTACTATTGAATGCATCTTTTATTCATACGACCTCTTAAAGTTAATTTGTTAAAATCTATGCTATTATTATACTAACAACCACAGATCATGCCAACCAAAAAAACATGAAAACAAATCAAAACATCAACTATATGCTTCAGTTCATCGAGGCAAACACAAACCACAAAGCAATAGAAAACTAGTGCAAACAAATCATAAACCCGGAAGTAAGTTGTATTCTTACTCTATATACTATTGTCATATATCAAATGCTCTCTTTTGGTATTAGATGATGGATTAAGAGGCTGTTTGACAGCATCTGAATCAACCTTTTAATGGTTTAAATGTCTGAATAGTTCAACACTTAATGATTCAGACTGTTTGTTTCACGAGCAAATGTCTGAATAGTTCAGACATTTACCTCTGAATGGTTAAGCATTATAGTAATACTGAATGGTTAAAAGGTGTAATGTTGAATGGTTAAGACCTCTTATCTGAATTGGTCAGAAATTTGTCTTTGAATAGATAAACGATATAATAGCTCCTAATAGTTCAGACATCTTAATGGTTCAGACCTTTTATTAGTTCAGCACTTAATCATTCAAAAATTACCAAATAACCCCTAAGTGTGCGTGACTCTCTTTAATCCAGTTCCTAGATACTTTATCATAACAGTTGTTTTCTTTAACCTAATAAATGACACATTTTGATCTGATCCATTTCGAAAAAAAGCCCCAGGCTTTTACTTCACTTTAGACCTGTAAGATGAAGTTGCCTCTGCCCTTGCGCCGTTAGATCGTAAGTATGGGTAACACCCTTCAAGGCATGTTTACATATATGTTTCTTCCTTTCACATTCTATTTCAAACACACTAGTTCTTAGCATCAGTATCTCACCACCATGTTTATTTTGAACACATGTTGCAAAGCTCTCATCATGAAAAGGTATAGAATAGAATCGAAATGTGTTCAATTCTAAGTTTGTCTTTTTATTTGTTTGTATATCATTAGAGCCTGCATCTTTAAAGCAATAATTAAAGTATCTGCCATACATTGCACTTACTCGACCGAACATTGCTTATGTTATTACCGATGGTTTATTACTCTTGAACACACCTGCGTGTTTCAAAGATTATCATACTATTGTTAGGTATAGTACTAAAGTAGGGTATCAAGCATTAACTCATACTTCAACCCAGATACTTTGGATTCTCTCAATGCTTTCTTTAGCTAATTAGCTTTTCTCACATGTTCGCCTGAACTAATAAACGACGTGACATAATGTCACATTAGTTCATCAAAATGACAAATTGGCTGCAAACATGTATGCACAACACCACATATATTTCTATGACTAATGAGTAATGAGTAAATTGCTTTCGAAATTGATGCATCTAAAATCATCAACTTCACCCAGGAAGTAGAATAGCAACAGCCAAACATTAATAACAATACTCGTAACAATGCTAAGAAAAACACCAACGGACGCAAAATCCAATCACTGAAAATGCATAAATATCAATAGAACATGTAACAGAAGATCAAATCTCCATCAAAACATATAAAAAACTACAAAAGTTGTCAAACTCAGAGAAAGTTCATCAAAATGACATATAGGCTGCAAACATATACCAGACCAAGCATATCACAGCCTCCTTCCTCTTCTACCACCCTTTCGACGGGTGCTATCAGTTGGAATCGGTGTCACGTCCTCTGCCATTATCAAAACATACAACTTTCTATCAGCCACCAATGATACATAAACCACAAAAATGATTTTAAAAACAAAGATTGGTAAAAACAACAATTAGAATAGAAAATCGTACCAATGCGACCAATTTTCATGCCAGAACGAGCAAGAGCTCTGAGAGCAGACTGAGCACCTGGACCAGGTGTTTTTGTCTTGTTTCCTCCAGTGGCCCGTAACTTAATGTGGAGAGCATTGATGCCAAGCTCCTGTTAGGCAAGGAGCTCAAACTGTTATCCAGGTTGAACAAAACACGAGCTCTTAAAATTTTACAAAAATCTGAAAAGAAAAGGTGAAAACCTTGCATCTCTGTGACACATCTTGTGCTGCAAGCATAGCTGCGTATGGAGACGATTCATCTCTGTCAGCCTTCACCTTCATCCCACCTAGTGAAGGATGAAAACGTCAGTAAATAAACATAAATCAAGCATCTTTTGAAAATTATTTTGACAAAATCAAATATAACTTTCAAGATAACTGCTGATTTTCTTCAAAGCAGATGAGAAAAACAATTTTCAAACAGACTCATAAGAGTGCTATACTGTACCAATTACTAAATCACCTACTGATTCTTTTCTTATCAAAGAAGTTGTAAATTTGTAATCAAAGTAAATAAGCTGCATGAAATAACTAAAAATCATACCAGTAATTCGAACCAAAGTTTCTCTACCAGAGATATCAGTCACATGCTGCAATAGAAAAAATATTTAAAAAAAGTCATAAGTGCATTACAAAAACTAATCATGATTCAGATGATATATTTATGAAAATAGCTTTTTACTTACAATGAAAGTATCATTAAAGGATGCAAAAATATGCGCCACACCAAATACAAGCTCTCCCTCACGGGTAGCAGGTCCAAGAGTGACATTTTCTTCCTTTGGCTCTCTTACCTTTCTCTTTGACTATTATAAAAAATCATAAGCAAGTTAATAAAAAAGGTTTAGCAAAAAACGATAAAAAAAGAACATTAACAATCTAAGCAGAAACCAGTATTGCATTTCTTACTGATTAACAAGTCAAAATGCCTATAAATTGAACAAATAAATGTAACATGCCATGAAATTTTCAAACCATCATAAGAAGATGTCAAGTAAAAATCCAATATCAACACTTGAATGCACTTGTGACAATAAGAACTCAATGACAGCCCTGTCACTATACAGATACAACTTTACAAGATAAAACAGTTTAAAGCAGAATAATAGTCACACTAAATTCAAACATTTCACAAAATGCTTCTGATAACATAATTGATACAATCATAGCAGTTGCTTGCAAAGTTAATAAGACATATTTTGGGCAAATTGAGTAACGATCATAATATTAAGGTTCCTTTAAAAAGTTCTGCTAAGATAAGCTTGAACAAATACACAATTCCATGAGCTTAATCATCATAGCATCTATGAAATATAAATTCAACAACCACACAAACACGCACAAATAACACCCTCACAACAGTTTCAGAATCAAATCATCTCAAATCCGATGAATCACATGTAACAACTAGTGAGATCTTCGATGATAGAACAAAATACGAGCCACAAAATTGAGATTTCAAGCAACAGAAAGCTCAAAACAATACGATATACTGAATCAAACGAGAAAGATAAAGCTATTAACGAATTATAGATTCTAGATGCGAAGATTCGTCAATCTGTAAACAGAATTAGGACGTACCATGGTGTTGTTGTCGGCGAACTAGCAGCTTCTTCTTCGTTCTCTGGTACACTGAGGATTAGGGTTACAATATTGCCATTAGGGTTTTATAGAGTTAGGGTTGATTGTAGGTGGGCTACACACGAAGCCCAATTAGAGTTTAGTTCAGCCCAATGAATTTGCTTGATTGGGGCTGGCCCGACAACATTCTGATCAAGTCTTTAAGGTTTTTGCATTGGGGATCTACAATTAGTAAAACACAAAAATAAAAATAAATAAATAAATAAAACCGAGTTTATCGTACTTGCTAACCAGCCTAAGGTACCATCGTCCTAGAGTAGGAGGCAATCAACTTACGGAGCTAAACCAGGTTGAGAATTAGAATTCGATCTACTATCTCTGCGTACTTCTCAACCTTCATAAAAAATCAAAAATGTAATCTCATTTATATACTAACATTTGTAAAGTGTGTTAATAATGATTTACACATTTTATAGCTTATTAAGCAATTGGTTATGCATTAGGAACACAATGCCATCTTTTCCAAGTGTTTCCCATCTCATCTTTCACATCTAACTTATTATGTTATATTTTTAATCTGAATTCATACATTATGCAACAATTTATATTATCGCGCTTAGCTTTAATAAACTTACAATATAACACTTGAACTTCAACAAAATTATTTTTTAAATTTTATGGTTTTTGTTATCTTTTTTCCAACTCTTTTTGTTTAATGTTTTGTTGCCACCCTCTGGATTTCATTCCAGTTTTATTTTATTTTTACTTTCCTTTTGTTATTTCACGTTGTAACCATAAGAACATATTTTACAACTATAATTAAAAAGAAAGACGATAGCCTCGCTCGTTTCCTATCTACGGAGCGCGGGTTACATTCTAGTTACAAATAAAAACAAAATATTCACTTCCATTTCTTTTTATTACTTATGCTTCTTTTGCAAAAGAAAAAAGAAGCCCCGCATCTAATATGTCTAGAGCCTCTTTAGTTATATAAAAATGTAGCTAAAAGCCACAAATTATATAGACTAGAAGGGTGTCCGCGCAATGCGGCGGAACAGCATTTTACATCCGGCACGTGTTTCTAATATTTTGTTATTCTTGTAATATTTTTACAAAACTCTATTATGTTTTGTCTAAGTTCAAATTTAAAACACCAAATAAATGGGTTTTGAATTACTATTTTTATATTTGCGCATTAACTTATTGTACCTCACAATAAGAATAAAGATTGGTTTAGCAAAAAGTTTACACCAAAACGTTTAAGACATGTTACAATTGTAGTTTTAAAAAGTTTTTAAACGTGATAAATTAAAATATATAACTGAAGTCTTAAACAAAATAAGTCTTTTTTATTGTTTGTGAATAGATAATGTAAAATTTCATGTAAGTGTTAGTAATTGTAAGGTTATTATGTAACTAATTATAAGAGGTAAAATGTAAATAATGCTATAAATATTATTTTACCCTCAAAAGTGGTTGTATCTTATGCATTGAATATAGTAACTGTTTTTAATTTTATAATATTTTAAAATACCCATTTCATATTTTTATATATGGTATAGATAGATAATTTATACGTGTCATCGATAATTTATTAGTAAATATCATTATCACTTAACAAGTATTGTTATAAGGGTTGTGTTATACAAACAACCATTTATGTTATTGAGACACCCTATTGTGTCTATCTCTCTCCATGTATCTATATGTATGTATAGAAAGATATAAAGATGATAAAATAAATTGGGTGTATCAATAACATACTTCTTGTTATAAATACATTCATTATGTTATTCGAACACCCTCCCACTCTTTATCTTTCTCCATACATATACATATATTGAAAAACTAAAGACAAAAAGAATGTTCCAATAACACATATTCCAAATAACCATAGCCTAAACATACTTTGATTTTAATAATTTGAGACAATCAATTCAAAAAAAAAAAGAACTTAAACTAAAGCAACTAAACCTTGCATTCATGTTCATCATTCTGCATGAATCATACATATATACATAGTCAAAAAGCCACACACACCAACAACAAGACAATTCTGCAGCCTGCATCATTCATGATATATCATATCTTACTCATTAACAATACGCCGGCAACTTCAAAATCCTTTGAATCCATCGATCATTCTCCCTATAAATTAATCACATCAAATCTCCGTTAATACCCAAACTCCCACCCTCATCATGCTACTCAAATTCCTGGGTTGTCACAACAACAACCCAGGAATTCAAGACGCCTCCCAGGGTGAAAACCCGCTCGTCGTGCAGATTATTCACCCTGGGGGCGCAGTCGAACGCCACTACATGGCGTTCCCTGCGGCATTGATCATTGACAAGTATCCCAATTTCGTGTTGGCCCGGCCGGAGATATTTAGGCGGCCGTGGGACTCCATCGTCCCGCCCGAGGAGATTCTTGTCCCCGGGAAGAAGTACTTTGTCGTCCCAGTTCGGACAGTGAAGAAGCTCCACCGGCGGTTGAGGAAACCGGTTGTTGAGATGCCGAGTTGTTTGGTTTGTCGAGATGATCAGGATAGTGATTCTTGCGAATCGGTGTCGATTGATGATAAGAGTAGAGAGGTTGATGAAAATAAAGGGAGGAAGAAGAGTTATAGTGGTAGAAGATATAAGAAGAATGGTTTACGTTTTTCACCGTCACTTACTGTAATCTATGAAACTCAGGTTTTTGATGATTAATGTTTTGATGTAATGGTTTGAGTTATAGTAAGTTTTTAGTGAATTTGGTCTATTTATTGGAATGATTTGTTTGGATGTTTAAGCTATCATCTCGTTGTTTAGGAAGCTAGTACAGGGAGTGGTCCTAACTCCTAAATCTATAATCTAATTGATAATTCATTAAAGTCAAGAATGAATGTGTGTTTTTAATTTTTTATTCTGAAAACATGTACCATATATAGACCAATGTGTTGTTTGTTTTTTCTAGCAAGAAAACGTCTGCAGTCTGCGGACCATATCTGCAGACATCTGCAGCAGAAGAGGTAGTCTACAAGAAAAAAACTGTTTGTTTTTTTAACATCTGCAGAATGCTGAAATATTCTGTAATAAAACTAAATCTATTTTTTAAACTTTAAAAATAACTAATACATTAATATACAAACTAATCATACAAACTATACCAAATTACAAACTAATCATACAAACTATACCAAAACACCAACCACACAAACCAATTCATTCATCATACAAACTAATCATACAAGTGGCTGGCTGCTGCGACGGGCTCGAAGGGGGATGGCTGCGACGGGCTCGAAGGAGGTCGGTCGAATGGGGTCCAAAGTGGCTGCTGCGACGGGCTCGAAGGGGGATGGCTGCGGTGGAAGGGGGGTCGAAGGTGGCTGTTGCGATGGGGGTCGAAGGGGGCTGTTGTGAGGGCGACGGTCGAAGGTGGCTCGAAGGGGGGTCGAAGGGGGGAGGCTGCGACAGTCGAAGGTGGCTGCGAGGGGGTCGAAGGGGGGAGGCTGCGACGGTCGAAGGTGGTTGCGAGGGGAAGACGACGGTGATGGGGGCGGTGGTGTGGAATGAGGGTTTCAAATGAAAGAAAGAAAAAAGGAATAAGGGCTAGAAGAGGTTGTGAAGACATGAGAAGTGCTTGTTCCACATTTTCTCCGTGCAGACGTCAGGAAGACGTTTTTTAATGAAACGTCTTTCAAAAAACAAACACTCTGCAAACTAAAAAACTCTTCCCGCGTCTGCGAGCGCGCAGATGAAGAGATGGGGAAGAGCTTTTGACAAAAACAAACACCCCCCTAGACTTTTCTTTTATAGGTCGGAATCATCACAATGCTTGTAAAATCATTTTGTGAAAAAAAATCTGTTAGTTGGTAGGTTTATTCTGGTAGTTACTTTTATACTTTATATTTTTATACTTTTATTATTACTTTTTATCTCGCATCAACTCACAATCACTTTTAAAATAATAAAAAAATTATGAGGGTTGTATTGTGAGTGTACACTTCACATCCTAAACTATATTGATGTTTAAGTTGATCTCCCTCTAGTCTCTAGTAAATCCAATTAAGTGAAATGATTTAATGACACAAAAATCACCAATACTAAGTTGTAAATCTATGTAGTCAAAGGCGTGTGCAACGCAAAGCAATAATGTGTTGTGTCCATCAAGGCATATCGCACAAAAAACCTAGAAAAGTCAGGCCAAATTTTGCGGAAAAAAAAAACACTATGAACCGGCCTTACATATTTAAAATGGTTTGAAATCTGCCTAAAACATGTGTAAAACAACTAACATTGGATTGTTTACCCAGTGCATCTTGCTTGTCTAAGGTCGGGACCCTCGCTTTTTAAGCGCCTCGCGCTCAAATGAGAGGCTTGCCTTTTACACCTTGAGTGCCATTAACGCTTTTGACTAGCTCGTTGTATAAATTTCTGTATAAAGGTCTTTATATGACACCCGCATAATTCATTTATGAACTTTTTAGTTGTTATGAAAAAGTAACATATGCACGTGTTTGAAGACATTTACTAGTAGGCTTTAGGTTGTATTCAGCTGTTGTTCATTCAAATTAATGGTTTTACAAGTCTTTAAGAAAACCAAGATTCATATATATCTATAGAGGTCATTCCTATTATTACACTCACATTTGTTTAAAGTTTGATGCCCAAAGTGGATCAAATGTACCAACTAACATTTCCATTTTCGTATGATTATTTATTCTTCTAGAGCTAAGAGCTTATACGCGAATTCACCAAGAACAGATCCTGTCAATCACCAAAAAGCTCATTTGAAATTGACAGTTCTAGATTTATTTGATCACATCAAAACCTTTTTAGCGTGCAGTTAGCGCTAAATAAATAGATAATAAGAAAGATGCTCCGCATCGCAATATTACATCTAGCATCGAGTTTTGGACATGACTAGCGACTATTTTACCATCCAATGATAATTTTGATAAGAAAGATAGAGCGAGAGGGATGATTGTATGATGAACTGCTTCCTGAAGTAGCTGTAATCTTATAACTAAGAAGCATGTAAAATGCAATCAGTTATCCGTTAGTGTTTTATCCACAATGCGTCCTGCAAAAAATCTTTAAAGAATGTTTTCATTGCAGTTTTGTTTTCAAACCTGAATTAGTATATTTTATTAACTTATTACTTAAAGCTTTGAATTTTATAAGTATTAGGAAGTATGATGGCAACTGCTAAAAATAAATAAATAACACTTTTAACATTGCTACTTTGCTAGGAATTAAAAACATTAACAGATGCAAAATCCAGACTGAAAATGCATAAATATCCAGAGAACATATAACAGAACATCAATTCTCCATCAAAACATATAAAAAACCTACAAAAGTTGTCGAACTCAGAGAATGTTTATCAAAATAGCAAATAGGCGGCAAACATATACCAGACCAAACATATCACAGCCTTCTTCCTCTTCTACCACCCTTTCGACGGGTGCTATCAGTTGGAATTGGTGTCACGTCCTCTGCCATCATCAAAACATACAACTTTTTATCAGCTACCAATGAAACATAAACCAAAACGTTTTTCAAAACAAGCATTCGTAAAAAAACATATAAAACATTAAGACATACCAATGCGACCAATTTTCATGCCAGAACGAGCAAGAGCTCTGAGAGCAGACTGAGCACCTGGACCAGGTGTCTTTGTCTTGTTTCCTCCAGTGGCACGTAACTTAATGTGAAGAGCATTGATGCCAAGCTCCTGTTAGGCAGCGCTCAAACCGTCATCCAGGTTGATCAAAAAACGAGCTTTTAAAATTAATTACAAATCTGAAAGTAAAAGGTGAAAACCTTGCATCTCTGTGACACATCTTGTGCTGCAAGCATAGCTGCGTATGGAGACGATTCATCTCTGTCAGCCTTCACCTTCATCCCACCTAGTGAAAGAAGAAAACGTCGGTAAATAAACATATATCAACACCTTTTAAAATAAAAACAATAGCAAATGCGACTAAACACGAACCCAAAAGGCATCTTTTGAGATTTATTTTGAAAAAATCCTAAATAACTTTCAAGATAACTGTTAATTTTCTTCAAAGCGGATGAGAATAACAATTTTCAAACAGACTTATAAGAGTGCTCTACTGAACCATGTATTAAGTCACCTACTCATTCTTCTGTTATCAAGAAAGTTGTAATCAAAGTAAATAATCTATATGAAATTACTAAAAATCATACCAGTAATTCGAACCAAAGTTTCTCTTCCAGAAATATCAGTCACATGCTGCATTAGAAAAAAGATATAAAAAGGTCATAAATGCATTATAAAAACTAATCATGTTCCAGATGATATATTTATGTATATAGCTTTGAACTTACAATGAAAGTATCATTGAAAGATGCAAAAATATGCGCCACACCAAATACTAGCTCTCCCTCACGGGTAGCAGGTCCAAGAGTGACATTTTCTTCCTTTGGCTCTCTTACCTTTCTCTTTGACTATTATACAAAATATATTTAAAAACAAGTAAAAACAAGGTTTAGCAAAAACAATTAAAAAAGAACATTAACAACCTCAGCAGAAATCAACTATGCATTTGAAACTGATTAACAAAGTACAAGTAAAAAAGCCTCTAAATTGAACAAATAAAAGTAACATGCCATGAAATTTTAAAACAATCATAAAAAATGTCAACTAAAAATCCAAAATCAACACTTGAATGCACTTATGACAATAAGAACATCAAAATTAAAAATCCACATCGCCTTAAACATCAAATCTTGCAAGCTAAATATAGTTTCAGCTATACAAGATAAAACAGTTAAAAGCAGAATAATATAGTCACACTAAATTCAGACATTCTATGAAATGCTTCTAATAACATGATTGATTGAACAGAACACCTACATCAATTCAATCATAGCAGTTGCTTACAAGCTAATAAGACAAATTTAGGGCAAATTGAGCGTTGATCTCAGATAAAGCTCAAAACAATTCGTTGATTGAAAAAAAAACGAGCCACAAAATTGTGATTTCTTAGATCCATATAGCAATTAAAAGCTCAAAACAAATTGATCTACCGAATCAAACGAGGAAGATAAAGACATTTACGAATTATAGATAATAGATGCAATGATTCATCGATCTGTAAACAGAAGTAGAACGTACCATGGTGGTGGTGTTGTCGGCGAAGGAAGCAGCTTCTTGTTGTTTCTCTGGTACACGAGGAATTAGGGTTACAATATTGCGATGGTAGGGTTTTAAATAAGTAGGGTTTGATTGTTGGTGGGCTATACATGAAGCCCAATTAGAGTTTAATTCAGCCCTGAGTTCTGCTGGGTTGGGCCCGGGCCCGACAAATTCCGATAAAGTCTTTAAGCTTTTTGCATTGGGGATCTACAAATCTACAATCAGTAAATGAGAAAGAAGAAGAAAAAAAGAAAAAAAAAGAAAGAAAGAAAGAAAGACACGAGTTTATCGTACTCGCTAACTGCTTGAGGTACCCTCGCCCTAGAACGTCGTAAGTGGCAATCAACTCATGGATCTAAACAAGGTCGAGGAGTGAGATTCGAACTACTATCTCTCCTCCAGGATCGCGTTACACTTGGACTTTGGGCTGACATTTCCCGATCATCGTTGGGGTCCGGTCATCCTAAGACGTTTACCTAGTGGGGATCGAACGTGGGTCTACTTTAAAACCTAGGTCGTTTACTCCTAGGCCACCTTGAGATGGTTATTATTAATAAAGCAAATATGAGAACTCATGAGTGGTAGTAAAATGAATTATTTATGTGATTAGAGTATTCATTACGGTAATCCAACTCAACCCAATCTTTCATTACAAAAAAAATTGTATTTAAATTAAACAACCAGACCTAACTCAATTTTCACACGTATTCACGACCAACTCAACCCAACTTTTAATTAGATAAATAACCGTTTGTTTATTATTTTTACAATTTTAAACGAATAAAATTTTTTATTTTATATAAAAATAGATAAATAATAAAAAGAGTTTATTTTATATTCAATCAAACATACTTCTATAAAAGATACACCAAATTACATTTGTAATTATTCATCATAAGAGAATTTTTGCAATATATAAACAACTAGATTGTTTTTCCGAGCGTTATGGGTGACACGCGGTAGATATAATAAACAAACAAGCTTTTTATATTTAGTTATATATTAAAAATATGATTTTTTAAACAAATTCACATTTAATAAAACTAGTTGACATCCGGTTCGCACGTTGCGCATATTTGATTTCCATTTAGATCGTACAACCTGCCAACATTCAAGACTCGGGAAAAACACTAATACAAAGTTAATACCTATAATTTAAACAAAAAATGCAGTAAAATAGGGTAGCTTCTAAGATGGTGGTACTATCATCATCATTAAACATACATATATCACAAAAAAGCCAATGGGTTAATAAGAGCCTTATCGTCATCGAACAGAAGCAATGTTTGAAACATTCAAAAGGAACCCAAAATAATAGAAATAACGACACAGACAGAGTAACTTGGGTTCTTAGATGAGGTATTCTCGTCATCACAAAACCAAAACAAGGTTTATATCTGAAAATTTAAAAACAAAGCCTTGAGAAATGAGTTAACAAGATCCAATTCCTCATCATCATCGGACAAACTAACAAAAGCCCAACAAAACAGATCTAACAAGTTTTGAGGTGAATAAGTCCACATCATCACTGAATAAAATTTGTGTTCCAGATCCGAAACATTGAAAAAACAACCAAACCAACTGTTGATCACCTTCCTTTATTCATATATAGGATAATAACGCAAAACCACTTCGAAAACCCTAAAAGAGTATCGTAAAGAGATGAAGAGGAGCAAGAGAGGTGGTCAGACCATCACAATCAAGACCACCACCATCAAAAGCCCCATCATCAAGACCCCCACCGTAAAGACCCCCACCGTCAAGATCCCCACCATCAACACCACCACCGTCAAGACGAAACGGTTGATGCATGTTGTAGATCGGGAAAGAAGGAGGTATCCGAAGTGCAAAACCACCTCTGCCATGGCAAACCTTTTCGGGTTTCGCCGGTAGCGGCGGCGAGCACTAACGGCAGGTTATAGCACCGGTGATGGGTGATTGGCGGCAGTGCAACAAGAGTGGTGCGACGGTAGCAATGACGACCCTTCTTCCCATAGTAAAACTCTCTCTACAAAATAACGAGGGTGATAAAATTCAAGGGCTTCAGCCCTAATATTCCCTTTTAAACTCACATTGAGGGGGAGGGGGTGCTCAAACCACAAACATAAGTAAAAGAGCTGCTAATCACCTTTTTTATTCGTGTATAGGATAATTTATATCAGGATCTTCATAAAAAGAAGTCAAATGTGTTAGGGGTCACAACCTGGGTTGTTTCATTGACCAAATTGTGATGAAATATTGTATATTTTTTTTAGTTTTTCACAACCCGCCTAAGCAAAAGTTATTATAGTGGGTGGTCTTACATTATTATTGTTAATCATAAATAATTTTTTTATTGTTAATCATAGTTAAACTTTAAAGTTATAAACATATATTTTGATTTACATAAGATAATTAAAAGATCAAATAATCGATGTCATGAAAACGGTAACAAAAAGAAGCTCTGCAGGACCGTTTAAGGGCTTGAACACAATTACAACACAACAACACAATGAGAAGAGCAACTAAACTTTAATCAAACAGTGAACTAGATTAACCAAGTATGATACTAAGAACACAAGTAAAGTAAAGAGACAGAACAAGAGAGTTGGGTTTCAAGGAGGCAGTATATTGCTTTCTCAAGTTCTTTTACAAGTGTTACAAAGCATAAAGAAAGATACAAGAACTTGGAATACTTATACTACAACCTACAGCCGGCTATACTTTGAAAGCCAGCTGGATACAATTGACTAGACACTAACAAAATCAATTGTAGGATCAAAAGGCATATCTGCCTTTTGACCTTGTGACTATGACATGCCATAGCTCACATCCTTATATATTACAAAAAGGATAAAGTACATAAAGTAGAAAGTTACAGACTCAAGACCTCAATGTACAGTTACCAAAAGCATGGACTTTTTCACCAACTCATGTAAGTTGGTGACTTTACAGAGATGCAGCGGAAAGGTGTCCAGCTTTAAGGAAAAGTACATCAGATAAAGCATGTGTACTAAAAGTCTTCGAAAGAAATCTGTCTTCATAGGTTGAAACTTCGGAAGACTTTGTCTCTGAGGCTTCGGAAGACTTCATGTTTGGCTTCGGAAGATATTGGTCTTGGCTTCGGAAGATTTTACACTTAGAGTATTTTCTAGTGTATTGTGTAAAACTTCCGAAGCATTCTTAGTGCATGTTGCAGAGACATATTGGATGTTTTGGGTTGCATCAGACTTAAGGAATCCTTACAAACTCCCCCTAAGCTGATGCTACCAAAACACTTAGAGATCTTCAGATATTGGTGGTCTTCAGTACAATCATGACCATGCCCTTCTTCATTAGATGGTCAGGATCATCAAGACCTTCATAGTATCATCTCATCTCAAAGAGATCATGCAGAGGTAAGTTGATTATGTCTTGCCAAGTATAGACATTCTCAACACCTTGATCTCTGATTACATGCCATCTTTCTGGATTGGTAGAGTAAGTCCATGACAAGATGGGTGTCTCAGTTGTTAGAGGAGCCACTTGCATAGGAGTTGATTGGGCTGCCTCATCATGCACTTCCTCAGGTTGATCTGACTCAGCCTGAGGTGTAGAGGTAGATGACTTAGGCTTCTTCTTTTTTGACTTTGGTTTAGAAGCCATTCTCTTCTTCCTCTTAGATGACTTTAACTGAGAAGACTGGTCTGCAACACCTTGTTGATCATTATTGTCTTTCTCAGTTGGGTGTTCCTCCCTCACAGGTTCAGAAGGAGAGGGAGTTTGACCCTGCCTTGGATCAGAAGATAAGCTTGCTGAGGCTCAGCTGGAGGTTCTAGTTGAGGTGTCTCAGGTTGTTCAAACTTGACCTCCACTTCAGGTGGGACTTGACTTGGAAGAGAGTGCAAGTCAATCAGTTCACCACTCTTAATCTTCTGCTTGATCACCCTTATATGCTCATCCATTGTGGATAGAGACATGGGGCCAAGTCTCCTTCCGGAGAATCCATATAGCTTCAAGAAGCTCATCATTCTTTGTCTGTCAGCAGACTTTTTACACTCTTTTGAATGATGGCTCTTGACTTTGCAACTTCTTCCCTTAGCTTCCTTTTGGTTGTCTTTCTTTCTTTGACTAGCTCAAGCTCAAGTTGCTTTAAGTACTTAAACTCAATGAAGTCATAGGACAGGGGAAGAAGTGCATCTGCCTGATAGAAGCCTGTGGCACTCAGGTAGTTGATCATCTTGATCCTATCTTCTTCTTTATCTACCTGAGGTTCTTGTGGAGCCACATCTTCCTGTGCAGGACTTTCTTGAACTGGAGAGAGAGTGGGAGCATGCTTGTAGAGTCTTTTCTGTCTCTTCTCCTCTTTGAATTGGAGAAGTAGCCTTGCATCCTCTTTCTCCTTCATCTCTCTTGACACTTCCATGTCAGCCAGTTCATTTAACTCTTCTAAGGGGAGGGAGATGATTTCATCAATATTATAGTTCCTGGTCTGTAAATAGGTAATCCTGACTGCCTTAACTCATCATCTTGAGTATTTGGTCTGGGGGCAGCCCTGATTGCAGCTTGCATAAAGCTAGATGACCCAGAAGAACTTTCTCCCCTTAGCTTCCTTTCCTCTCTCTCTCTTCCTCCTCAATTTCCTCAGGAGTCATTATCCTTTTCCCTTTGTCACCAACAGACCTTTGTGACTCAGGGTGGATAGAGGCTTGGCCTTCATTGCTTGGTGTAGCTTCCATGCTCTGGCCAGAGAGAGGCTGAGAGACACCTTCACCAGCAGTGTCTCAGAAGGAGTTTGGACCTCTGCAGCAGTTGTTGATGATGAGACAAGGGTCTCAGGTTCTGCCACTGGGCCTTCAGTCAAGGTTTCCCCTATGAAACTAATCTTAGGGTCCACCTCAACATCCAGTTGACCGATGACATTGCCTGATTGCCTAAGTCTCCTTCTTAGAGAGAACTCTGCAAGGATCCTATCTTGGATTCTTTGAGCCAACTTGTCAGCTTGTCTTGAATTGCTTGGATTGACAAGTGACATGTTGACTAAATCCAATCTTTCATAGAAGTTCAGGCTTTGGAAATCAAACACTTCTTGTTGACCTTGAACTCTGTGAAGGATAAGGGCTCTTCTGTCAGCATCATACCTCCACCTTATGATGTAGTTGCCAGTTCCTTGTGGTGGAGATGAGACAGCCTTGGTATACCTTCCTCAAAGAGACTCCTGATGATTGAGTCTATAGAGTCCACATTAATGTGAACTTGAGGAAGTTGCTGAGAATGCACAACAGCAAGTGAGGATGGTGAGTCCTCTATGTCCATTCTCTGTGAAGAACTCCCAGGTTCTGTGGTTGTAGTAACTTTCTCCCCCTTTTTGGTAGCATCACCCACTTGCATAGGTGAGCTGGAGGATAAGTCAATCACTTCCACAGGTTCTTGTGTTCCTGGTTGAGCTCTCCTTAAAGGTCTCCCAGCTAGTTTTTCCTTTAGATATGAAATCTGAAGTTGCTGATCATTGACCCTGTTTTGTAAGGTAGTCACTTGAGATTCCAAGTGACTAACCTTAGAGACTAAATAGGAGCATGTTTTTGACAATTTTGCACCTTTAGTCTCAAATTCCCCTCTTCTTCATCAGAAGAATCATTGGGGGATGAGATGATTGGACCAAAGTCCTCTCTCTCACCACCAGCTTGAGGTTCTTGGCTGCTGGTTTTCCTCTGCTCACTAGCAACCTCAGTTGAGATGCCAGTGGGCTGAGTTGCCATGGTTGAGGTCTTAATAATGTAATCACTTTCAAAAGTGAGAGCCTCTTCCATATGGACATCCTGAACATGTTCAGAAGTGTCCACCTCAGTAATAGGTGACTGATGTGGGATAGACTGAGGAGAGTCAGAGGTACTCATCTCTCTTTGAGTAGGGGAGGAGAAGAGAGACTCATGGTACTCACTGAATCCTAAGTCTTCATCAGTATAGAAGGATAGGTTGGGAATTGGTTGGTTGAGATCTAAAGGCTGGGGATGGTAACTGTCCCCTGAAGGTTGTTCACTTGAGTGTTGAGACTCAGAGTGAAGGCTTAAGGTTGTTGGGCTTGTGAGCTCATCAGGGTGAGCATGAGGAACCTCAGCCCTGATAGGTGAAGAAATAGGAGTGGTTTGCTCCTCAGGGGAAGTGGGAGCTCTAGTGTCCACTTCCTCCTGTAAGGTTGAGTATATGGGGGCCTGCACAGACTCAATAGCCTGAGCAGGGGTTCGTTTGGATTTTCTTTGGTAGGTGAGGGTGATTTCTGGTCTTTTTAGAGGTAAGGATAAAAGAGGTGTGGGTTCAACACTAGCTTGTGTTGCTAGGTTGTCACCTTGAGCAATGAGCTCTAACATTTTGGGGACTAGGGCTGTTTCTACCCCTGAGAAGCCTACAGTTGGCTTCTTCATTATTTTAAAGATGCCGGGCTTCATCTGTCCCAATTTAAGAATATTACTTGTTTCCCTCAACTGTGAGCCCAGTTCACAGTTGAGAATGTGTTGAACATATCTAGGAAACATGTAATACTCTAAGGAGTCTAAGTTTGCAAGTAAATTAGTATAAACAAATTGTGAATACCTGAACTTGACCCCTGAACCATTCCATGAACTATAAAGGAGAGATCCTCAGGAATCTGGTCCCATCCACCATGCTTGTTTGATAAGCTGTGGATAACCACATGGAGCAGGTATTTCCACTGGGATGAGACCTTCCCTTTCCTGAAGGTCTTTACAGAGAAATCTCCTCATAGCCCATCTGCTCAAAGGAATGATTAACAGCTTCCTTTGGAAGGACAACTCACCTTCTTCATCATCCAGCTGCAAATGTTGGTTAATGATGGCCGGAGTGATGAAGATTGTCCTCCCTTGCACTGTGGCAGACAGTGCCTTCTCCCCATCCATAATGACCTCTTGGCAGGTCTTCCAGAATTCAAGCAAGTGATCCTCAATAGAGTAGGATCAATGGTCAGGGAGGTGAAATAGTTGGATAGAGTTAAGAATTGGCAAATCTCTGAGAAACTTGCATCTTTCTCAGAGCTTAACAGAGCAACTTGATTATGTTGCCTGTGAAGTTGCATGGAGAAATCTGGGTTGTTTCTGCGGTTTAGGTTGGCCATTTCAGAAGCTTAAGGGTGAAAAAAGGTAGAAAGCAAAGGCGGTTTAGAGAATTAGGTTAGAGGAATAGTGGAATTGAGGAAGATAGTGAGAAAGAGGGGGAACCGTTGGGTATTTATGTGAAAAGGGATTTGAACCAAAGTTAATGAAAGAGGATAAACTTTGAAATCCGGAAGTCGGTCCCACCTCTGAAAAGGTAGTTTACTTTTGCTCAAAAAGTAGTTTTCTTGGAATTCGAAAAGCTTCCGAAGGTAATTTGTCTTCGGAAGTTTTAATTGAAAAAGCTTCCGAAGCTAAAATGGCTTCGGAAGATTTTCCTGAGAGTCTTGAAAATTTATGCTTCGGAAGAGAAATAAACCCTTGGATGCTTTGTATAAGAATAAACAAAGCTTCCGAGAGTTAATTTTGCTTCGGAAGGAAAAAGTCCTTAAAAAATGAGTAAGTGTCTGAGATAAGAATTTTAAGCTTCGGAAGATGAGTTTAGACTTCTTCCGAAGGTAAAATCTCTTAGACAGTTATTTATTTTGAAGACATGTTTTTCTTCCGAAGATAAAATTTTATCTTCCGAAGTATCAGAAAATTTTCAAGAACATCCAAAGAAAACATGAGCTTATGAAAGTGATGAACTAGACAACTTAGGACACATATTTTAAGAAAAAATAATTAGAATTAGTTTTAAGAAAAAGTCTACTCAAAGTTAATCATCCCAATAGCTGATATCAGATATTTAAATCTCTGTTCATCAAAAGCTTTTGTAAACAGATCAGCATATTGTTCATCTGTATGAACTTTGACTAGTTTAATTAATCCCTTTTCATAGTTATCTCTTATTAAATGATACCTGATGTTGATGTGTTTGGTCCTTGAGTGCTGCACAGGGTTCTCAGTGATAGAGATAGCACTATTGTTGTCTATGTGGATAGGAGTCTCTTTGAAGTTAAATCCATAGTCCAGCATCTGATTTTGAATCCAAAGCACTTGAGCACAGCAGCTTGCAGCAGCAATGTATTCAGCCTCAGCAGTTGATGCAGACACACAGGATTGTTTCTTGCATTGCCATGAGACAACCCTTCCACCAAGGAATTGACATCCCCCAGATGTAGACTTTGCAGTCATGTTGCAACCACCATAATCACTATCTGTATAGGCATACAGATTGAAATTAGGATTCTTTGATACCATAGACCAAGTGTTGAAGCACCTTTGAGGTATCTTAAAATCCTTTTCACAGTGATTAAGTGAGACATCTTAGGGTTGGCTTGATATCTTGCACAAATACATGTAGCAAACATGATATCAGGCCTGCTAGCTGTAAGATACATAAGAGACCCAATCATAGCCCTGTATAAATGTTCATCTACACACTCCCCCTCAAGATCAGGACCAAGGGAGTGGTTTCTGGCTATGGGTGTCTTAGCAATCTTACAATCAGTCATGTTGAACCTCTTGAGTATGTCTTGAACATACTTTGACTGACTTATGAAGATGCCATCTTCAACCTGCTTCACTTGAATTCCCAGAAAGAAATTGAGTTCTCATTGAACTCATTTCAAATCTGTCTTTCATCAGCTTCTCAAAGTCTTTGCAGAGCTTTGGATTAGTTGAACCAAAGATGATGTCATCTACATATACTTGAACCAGCAATAAGTCATTTCCCTGTCCTTTGATGAAGAGAGTTCCATCTATAGTACCTCTCCTGTATCCATGTTTACAAAGATACTCAGATAGTGTCTCATACCACTTCCTGGGTGCCTGATGCAGCCCATAAAGAGCTTTGTCAAGCTTGCAGACATAATCAGGATGATCAGGATCTACAAAACCAGGTGGTTGTTTGACATAAACCTCTTCATCAATCACTCCATATAAGAAAGCACACTTTACATCAAGTTGAAAGACCTTGAAGTTCTTGGATGCAGCAAATGCCAGGAATATCCTAACAGCTTCTAGTCTTGCTACAGGAGCAAAGACATCAGTGTAGTCAATCCCTTCTTCTTGTGTGTATCCTTGAACAACTAGTCTTGCCTTGTTCTTGATGATGATTCCTCTATCATCCTTCTTATTCCTAAAAACCCATTTGGTTCCAATGGTAGTCTTCCCATGAGGAAGAGGACAAAGGTTCCAAACTTTCTGCCTTTTGAATTGAAGCAGCTCTTGTTGCATAGCTTCAACCCAACTTCCATCCTTTAGAGCTTCATCAACTTTCTTTGGCTCTATCTGAGATAAGAAACAAGAGTGAAGACAAACATTTGCTTCATGGGTTTGTCCTCTTGTTCTTACCCCTGTGACAACATCTCCAATGATGTTTGTGGTGGGGTGAGACTTGTGGATCCTTAGCTGAGGGATCACAGCAAGTTGCTAGAAAGATCCAAATTTGAGAAATTTAGATCTGGCCTGGAAGATTCACCCTCCACATTATCACACTTATCAAGATTAACTTGATCCAATGAGTGTGTGACATCATTGATGTTGTCATCTATGGTATGGTTATTAGCATCAAGAAATTCCTGATCACTATCACCATCACCATTGTTGTCTTCTACAATTGAGGTATCTTTATCTGGTTGAGGAGCCTCTGAGCTGGAATTTGAAGGCATACCAGATGTATCAGCTGAATTTGTCATTGTTGTGCTGATAGAAACCTCATTTGCTGAAGTAGTTCCAACTGGAGCTGAAGATGTATGAGTTGAGGGTCTTCCTAGCTCAAATCTTGGATCAGGATCACCTGTATTTAAATTTTCTGCAGATCCTGAAACATGCTCACAAGATTTGTTAAAACAGTTGGTAACTAAATCAAGATCAAACAGCCAATCAGGACCAGAACCAGCCACACAGGGTGTGTGTTCATTGAAAGTCACATTGGCTGACTCCTCAACAATTCTAGTTTTGAGATTGTATACTCTATAAGCTTTAGCTTGGGAAGAGTATCCAATGAAATGTCCATCATCTGATTTCTCAGCAAACTTGGCAATTTGATCTTTGGTATTCAAGATGGTGCAGGGACATCCAAATGACCTGAGAAAACCAATGAAAGGTTTCCTCTTGTGCCAAAGTTCATAAGGAGTCTTACCATGTGTCTTAACTACTAAAACTCTGTTTTGCACATAGCAAGCAGTATTAACTGCCTCTGCCCAGAAGGTGATGGGCAGTTTAAAGTCAGACAACATAGTTCTTGCAGCTTCAATAAGTGTCCTGTTTCTCCTCTCAGCAACTCCGTTTTGCTGAGGAGTCCTGGGAGCACTATATTGTCTTGTAATACCTTTTTCATCACAAAATGTATCAAGGATTTGGTTTTTGAATTCAGTTCCTTGATCACATCTTATGGTTTTGACCTTGTGATCACATTGATTCTCAACTTTTAAGATGAAATTCTTCAGAATCTCAAGGGTTTCATCCTTAGTTCTAAGGAAGAAGATGTGACATCCGTCACTTTAAGGTCCGTCAATTAACGTGTTTGTCCGTCATCTCTTCTATGTTTGGTCATTCCTCATCTCTATTTGACTCTTTATGTGGATATCATGTGTGCAATATTATCGTTGTGTGTGATTCGTTACAACCTTGTGTTAACCTTAAAAAGACTTATAAAACTTTCATTTTTGAAAACGTCAAATATATCATTTTATAAATATAATAAATGTTTTAATATAACCATTTCTTAAGTCATGACAACATTAAATGAACTTTTACAATTAATATAAAACACCTAACAAAGTCGTTTTTCAACCGAACAAAATTCGGGAAAACTCGGGGTTAATTGCAGGGACTAAACTTGTAATTTTGCAAACTTGGGCTGGGTATAAATACCCCCTTATCAGCCCTAATCCCCATTTCACCATCTTCTTCATCCTCATCTCCTACACACACCAAAATCTCCATTTTAGCACCAAATCCAACCCGAGAGGTCTTGTTTTCTTCGTCTTGACACCGCCTACAGCCTAGACTACTTCCTTCTAGCAGGTAGTTGCCTTTGGTTGTCCGTTTTCTAGCCATTTCACGGCTGTCCAAAACTAGGGTTTCGGGTGTTCGGGTTCAACCCAAACATACAAGGTCGTATGGGTGCGTGTGAGGTCTCTTTGCTTGTGTTTTATGCTTGTGTATGTGTGTTGAGTGTTTCTGGAGGTCCTTGTGGTGTAAAACCCGTGTTTAGAGCAGCTCGGGGGCTGCTCCTCCCGACCACAGTCGCGATTCTGCAGATCAGGCGACTGGGTCATCCATGCGATTGAGCCGTGCGACTGAGTGGGTCGTGCGACTGGATCATGCGTCTGAGTCAATCGCGCGACTGAGTTGTGCGACTAGGCATGTCGTGCGACTGAGTTGTGCGACTGAGTGTCTGTGTGCGATTGAGTCATGTGTGCGATTGAGTGTATGCGATTGAGTCATGCGATTGAGTGATTGTGTGCGATTGAGTCAGGTGACCGACTGAATGTGTGCGAATGAATGTGATTCGCACGACTGGAGTCCAATCGCACGAATGAAGGTTCAGTCGTACGAAAGTAGCTAATTCGCACGATTGAAGGTTGATTCGTGCGCATGGAAGTTGAGTCGTGCGATTGGGTGTTGTGTGGTACGACTGAAGGCCAATCACACGAATGAAGGCTCAATCATACGAATGAAGCTGATTCGCACGATTGAGGGTTGATTCGCACGAATGGAGGTTGAGTCGTGCGTCTGACCTTGTTATGCGACTGAAATTGTTGTGTTTGACCCCTTGTGCGTGGTGTGAGTATGTCGTGTGGTGTCGAGGTAACACTAACACAATAATGCCATTGTTCGGCCACAAATATTAAAGTCAACGCGAGAAAGGGCACAGAAACTATTTTGAACAAATTGAACTAACGCTTTACAACGACCAAATTGACTTATAACTATTGACACTTATTCAATATTTCTTCAATAAACAATGATACTTTTACTTAAACATCATCATTAGTGGCGACAATGTCTTGTACTTGGATCTACATAAGGTCTAGTACGTGTGTCAGTCTGCGTGTGTTGTACGTGACCCATCCGATACGACCCGAACCGACCCGTCATTATTGCGCGCTTATACATATATCATATCATTAATGCTATACAATAACTGTCAATAGGCGTTTGACTGTTTATTTGCATCCAACATTTGGGATACATCGCTCATACATACTTACCACCTAACAAGTGAGTTTCGTGGCCCCTTTTTTACGCTTATACAATATTTCAATCATTTACAAATTGGGGAAAAGTATGCTTACACAATTTTTATGCTGTACACTTACATACATTTTACATACAAGGAATCAACGTGATACTGTGTTGCAAGTACTATTTGATACATGCTTGGGTCTGCTGTGTGGTTCTATCTTTGCAACTATTTAATTCCAGTGTGGGAACCGACGGTTAGGTATTGGTAGTACTACTGGGTTGACACCCCCACCCTCGTTCGATGGTATACTAGTTGGTACCATCAGTGGCCAGGAACGGGCCCTTGGGTGAATATATGCCGACAATTTCTTTGTGTACGTCGCTAGGTTTGGTTGCAAAGCTCATGTCATGTGATATTTACTTGTGTATATAACTGTATTTACGGTATTCTGACGCGCTCATTTATTACAGCATCAATTACATTTTTATTACATAAACCTGCGAGCTCACCAACAATTTTGTTGACCGTTTTAAGCATATCTTTTCAGGTTATCATGCAAGTCCAGGAATCTAGGTGTGCTGCCTTAGTGGAGACCCTAGGATGCATTTTGGGACTTAACATGTTTTGTTAAACAATCTTTTGAACAATGTTAACGCATGTAAACAATTATCAACTTTTGAAACTTGTTCCCGGGTTGTGGGAGTTAACATTTACATTTTCATCATATGTGTATATGTGTTATTATTATCATGTTGCTTATGGCTATGTTGTCGTGAACATTGACTAAACACGACACAAGTCCCCTTGTCGTCGGGTGTCGTCATGACACGCATGTCATCATTATTTATATTGCTCTCTATCGCTTACCATGTGTTATGACGATCCCGGTCTCGTTACATCCCCGTGTTTCCGCTTTTAGCGGGGGTGTGACAGATTGGTATCAGAGCCATTGGTTATAGAGAATTAGGCAATACGCTTGACCTAGACTATAACCTAGGAACCTTCATGTAGATTTGCATGCTAGGACTCTGTATGCATAATATATCTCGTGTATGTGTTCCTCGCTGCTTGATTTGCTCATTTATTTGTTATGTGATCTTTCTACCCTGTGAGAGAGCCCTTGTGCTCACTCTTTTATGGGATGCTTCTATTGGATCTTCCGTTCCCTCTGCGCGCCGAGTTAGTTATCAGATCCGGGTATTAAACCCGAAGAGATCATCACAGATCATGCTATTGCGCTTGACCTTGGACATTGAGATTAACCCTGAGGAGGAATATGTCTGAAACCTCGAAAGATGAGGAAGTAGACAACCTCCGCTAGACTAAACGTGATTGTATACATGGACTTGATGGATTATTATGGATATGATGTAAAGGAAAGTCGGATGTCATGTAACCGGATCGGGCATCATTCTCGGTACATCGTGGGTGTGGTGGGAACGCTGCGGGGAACCCTATATATAAACATCACCGGTATACCGAGAATATGCTTGAAATGGGCTGCATGGTGGTCTTGACTGACCGGAACATGAACATTGGAACTTGATAAGTGGAATACATTTGTATCATATGGTGACTAAAGTTTATATGTTACCTCTTTTATGATAGAACATGCCGCCTCGAAGAGTTACCCGTAGCAGTAGTGGCGGGAGTGAAGCCCCAAGGGGTAGAGGCCGAGGCAGAGGCAGAGCACCAAGAGCAAACGATGCTCCTGCCAGTAACAGTCAAGGGACAGGGAACGCCGACATGGCAGCCCTGATCGCTCAGCAATTGGCCGCGCTTATTCCTACTATTGTGGCCCAAGTGAGCGACGCACTTCAACAACACCACCCTCACGGGGATGGTGGCAACGATGATGGAGCCCAAGGTGGGATTGAAACTGAAACGGGAAACGGGAACCCGACTGGAAACGAGAGCAACCAGGAAACCGGGAATGGTGGTACTGCCGGTATCGAAACTGGGGTGGTTAATGCTCGTCAGGGATGTTCATACAAGGAGTTCGTGGCTTGTAAGCCAAGGGAATTCGACGGGAAAGGTGGGGCGATAGCCCTAACCAGGTGATTGGAAAAGATGGAGGCAGTGATCGACATCAGTGAGTGCCTCGACAGCCAGAGGATCAAGTATGCTACTTGTTCTCTACAGGGTAAAGCC